>CM055127.1:164292865-164747865 GCA_029206835.1 Rana muscosa
CCCTGTACACACGGTCGGACTTCCATCGGACTTTTCCGTGGTTTTTTTGTCCGAATGGAGTTGGTCGGGAACACCCATAGCATACACACCACAGGACTTTTCTGCAAACTTTCTTAAAACTTCTTACAACATCACTTGTTTTTTCTGATCTTTTCTGATCTTTACTGCCACCCTTTGGTCAACTTCTGCTATTGTTGGTTGCTTTTAACATTGGTTGTTTTGTCCATCGGACAAAAGTCCGATGGTTTTCTGTACACACGGCAGCACTTTGCTCCATAGGACTTTTGTTGGGCAAAAGTTTGTCCGTTCGCAGACCCAACTTTTGTCCAATGAAAACAAAACCAAACTCAAAAAAGTTTGTCCGATGGAGCGTACACACGGTCGGATTGTTGGTCCAACTTGCTTAAAACTAAGTTTGTTGGGCAAAAGTCCGACCGTGTGTACGGGCCTTTAGACTATTTGGATGCCTCCCTCCAGATTCAGCTCACACTGCACCATGAGCCTCCTGATAAGACCCTCTTTGGACGTTGCCTAGGTGTTCTGTGACTTGTGGGTGATCCTTCAACTCTTTGGTGAGCCAGAATCCTCCAGAACTTCTTGCAGCTTCTCAGAGCCTTGGAAGGTTTACCAGCACTTCCAGGCTGGGTCATTCTCCAGCAGGCAAAGGATCCTGCTGCTCTATGCTCCACACCCTATATACACCTCTCAGCCCCCTTCTGGTCATTCTCCAGACCAGGGATTGGCTGAGGCTGTATACCAGGTTAACCCAGTCTCTACCTTCTCCACCCACTGTGTTCCAGTGATTTCTGGAAGGACAGGGAGACAGGCAAAGCCTGCAACCGCAGAACCCACAACAGACCAAATAATCAAATCAGCTCCACTGGCTACAGCAGAGCCCCCAAAATACTACATTTACCTACCAATACCAGCACCTAACTGGGAGGGTGCTACACTTTACATATTCTATTAGAGAGCAAGAGATATTTATGATTGTGTGTGTGTGTGTATATATATGTAGCGCACAGACCCTATTCTTTACCTGCTTTTAATTGGCTCCTCGCAGGAAGAGAGAGGCACACCGCACTAACAGCCCGTACCTTCCTGTAATAAGAGGTTGAGCGGTGTTGTTGTTGGGTCTTTCCGCAGCCAAGGCCAGAGAATGGTTCTCACCTCTATAATGAATAAAGATAAGTCTCTATGTCCCCCAGTAACTTCAAGGTCCACACCAGCTGCAACTCCAACGTAGAGTTTATTTTCTTTAAACACAGTCTCTGACAGGAAAAGGTTGGAGTAAGAAACAGGACAGCTTAAGGTGTGGAGGAGGTCCAGGCACAAACGTGGTACAATTCACGGCTCCAATTCTCAAGCAGACTCAGCCTTTCTGGATAGTCTCCCTTGCTTGGGACTAGCAGCCAGAATAGTGCTCTAACCCAAAGTCCCTGCCACAGACCTGGTGGACTTGGTCTCTGCCACAGACCTGGTGAACTTGGTCTCTGCCACAGACTTGGTGAACTTGGTCTCTGCCACAGACCTGGTGAACTTGGTCTCTGCCACAGACCTGGTGAACTTGGTCTCTGCCACAGACCTGGTGAACTTGGTCTCTGCCACAGACCTGGTGAACTTGGTCTCTGCCACAGACCTGGTGAACTTGGTCTCTGCCACAGACCTGGTGAACTTGGTCTCTGTTAAGGAGAAGACATCCCTCCAGAGAGTTACCGGGACTGTGACTTCCGCATCAGTCCTTCAGAACGGTTCCTCCCCCGGCCTCCTCATCTAAGATACGGGTCCCCTCGCAAGGCGGCACCTTGAGATTCCTCGATCCTTGGTGGGCCCCAGCCAAAGGTGCTGGGCCCAGGCCTTTGCTGCAGTCCCAGGGCTAAAGGTGCCTGGGACTGATTCACCGACCTCCGCCCCTGGGCCAAAGGTGCCCAGGGCACACAGGAACACACCCCAATCCTGGGATAGAACAAGAACCCCGAGCAGGCAGCGGCTGCCACTTTTGTACCCTCTCCCAGCATGCACAGCAGGCAGACCACACCCACTGTATGGCTGCCGAGAGGGGACACACAAGGCACAGCACTGTATCAGCGGTTCAACCCTGGCCTACTAGTGCAGCGCCACCTGTAGGCCACAGGGAACTGTACACCGATACTCTCCCTGCGGACAAAAAATGGTTGCAAGAACCCTGACAATTAGGGGGTTTGAGTATAGCTACCACTCAAACACTTCCCCTAAATTTAGCACCCCGCTACATATATGTGTAAAATAAATATGTAAAAAAAGAAACCTGCTGATGCGTACAAATCCGCTGCTTGACTCCCAGTCACATCATTGACCAACTATAATAAAATATAAATAGACCAAAGCGCCAAACGATGGTGAATCAGATACTTGAAAAATAACTTCATAAAAGTGTTGATATCATGAATAAAATAAATTATCGCATGGCTGGAGCAGCTGCAGTGTAAATTGATATAAACAATAAATAATGATAAAAATGATAAACTGCGCTACAACAAAGTATTATATGAGACACTATAAAAACATCCGCTGGAAAAGTCCACAGTGAAAAAGTGCTTGTGCTGTTGGAACAGTATTCAAGATCTCATACACAGTGCTGTGACTTAAAAATATGGATGAAAGATTCCGTGCTCCTTAAGTGCTTAAATTGGGTGCCCCCGTAGTAGATGTGCGCTCACCCTTGGGATTGGACCAACTATCACTAGTTAGGTCAAATGCGTGTGTGGGGCGACCCCTGTAGATATCCTCTGGACCGCTGGTTGGCTATAGTGGATAAACCTCATGTGGATAGATACAATGGGAAAAACCTCATTGCGCAGTACCGTTTAAAATACTTTATTCCAAAAGATTAAAAGAAAGCATTCAACTCACATGTATGAGTGCCTGATATCCTGGCACCCGGAGTGAACAGCACGTAAAAAGTCATCCATGAAATCTGCCCAATCAGTACATGAAGCCGCTGGCGCGGTGAAGGCTCGATTTCCTGGTTTGGATGTCTAGGTGGAAGTGAGTCACGACCTCGTGACACACTTCCACCTAGATGTCCAAACCAGGAAATCGAGCCTTCACCGCGCCAGCGGCTTCATGTACTGATTGGGCAGATTTCACGGATGACTTTTTACCTGCTGTTCACTCACTTTTATCATTGACCAACTATAGTCGTGTCATAAATGATCAATGATTTCATTTAGAGAGTGCCTTTGCTTATGTATTGGCAATGGGATCAGGAAATGACATTCGTCAGGAGTCACGCAATGGGTTTTACTGTGTCATCAGGCATTGTTATTGACATGGATCTGCATCATGGGACACTTTTTTAATTAAAGGACCTGTCAAAAAGTGTGAGTGTGTTTATTTACTATTGACTTTTTATTTTGTAAATGAGTAGGGGTTTTATCTACCCCTTACTCATTCATGTGGGGGTGTGGCTTCTGAGGGGTTTCAGGGGTGTAGTTTCTGGGGACCGCTTAAATGCTTACCAACTGTGCCGGATCTGCCGGTCACACTTTCTGATCTGATGTCGAGTGATGGCTCTGTCCCGAGATTTGTCCTGCAATCAGAGCCACAGTGGCATCTCCTAGCACCTACCACAGAGGCTACAGTAGAAAATAGATTACACCATACTTCCACTGCTGTGCAATGAGAGTATAATGTAATCTATTATCTATTCTGCTCCTCCCACTCACTCCGCAGTCTACCTCCGGTTATTCTTGTCATGTACCAGGCTGGAGGCTGAGGTGACGAGAGGGCTCCCCTTGCGGCTGAGAGCAGAGTACCTCTGGAGTTGGAGACAGAGGATGCTCTGCCCAGAGATGCACGGGTTGCCTGCCGATGAAGCTGTCTGATGGTTCCAGAAGCGGACACCCCGGAGCAGAGAAGGTGGTCACAGCCAATGATTCCCTGAAGGTACTGGCGGATCTTAGCAGGTGGAAAAGCAGAGACTTCTTCAAAAGCCAGGCCGGGGGTCAAACACAGAAAGGCAGCCAGTTGCCAATAGGGATGAGCTTCGTGTTCGAGTCGAACATACGTTCGACTCGAACATCGGCTGTTCGATCGTTCGACGAAGATCGAACGATTTGGGCCGTTCGCGCCAAATTTGAGTGACGCGAACGGCCCACAATGCACTACGCCATCGCAGTGTCATCCAGGCGCTGTGATTGGCCAAGCATGCACTGTGACCCCGCATGCTTGGCCAATCACAGCGCCGGCAGCGAGGAGAGCAATGATTGGCCACAGGCAGGATGCCTGTGGCCAATTATTGCTGATGGGGTTTAGTACACGCCCCACACTATAAAAGGCCGCCAGGCCAGCGCGGCGGCCTTGTGTAGTGTGTTCCGGAGCAGGGAAAGAGAAGCATAGGCAGGGACAGTGACATTTTTTTCCCTTTACTAATCCTGGATTCCTTGTGTTTAGGGACAAATAAGGATAGGTAGGGAGAGTGTCAGTGACAGTGTGCTATTCTGTGCTAATCCTTGTTTGTAGGGACAGAGAGGTACAGTGAGGGAAACTGACAGTGTGCTATTGTGTTCTAAAACTATTTTGCTGAACCATATTTTCAATCCTTGAGTTTAGGGACAGAGAGGTACAGTGAGTGAAACTGACAGTGTGCTATTCTGTTCTAAATCAATTTTGCTGTTCCATATTTTCAATCCTTGAGTTGAGGGACAGAGAGCTACAGTGAGTGAAACTGACAGAAGTGACTGCAGATAGCGGAAGGAGGAAAGCAAAACCAGAAATTGCACAAGGTGCTTTCAATTGAGGCAATCACACACTAAAGAAGGATATACTTTGTTCATTTTTAAATTTAGAGGTTTACAACTACAATAATGAATTCTACATAATTTAATAAATAAATAAATAATGTTTTCGCGTTTAAAGCAAAAATCCACTTTCTAAAGTGCAATGGTGTCCTTAGATCGATATACACTGTATATGAATTAACAGATTTGACAACACAAATGTCAAATCAAACATCAATATGTGCAAATTGAGCAATAAGTGCAATTCCGTGACAAGAACAAGTGAAATAGGTAACAATGTCACAACCTGTTCAATAAAGTGCTAAATATGTGCTAATATTGCAGAAGAATGAGGAATGTGTCCTGAACAAAGGGTGGCTTTAAATATAGAAGTCCCTTAAGGTATTAAAGTCATTAGAAAAACAGGGTAAAGTGTCATGCAATCTGAGTAAAGTCTTGTTCCAACAGAAATGCCGGTGACACAAGGGTATCTTGATGACAATAGGGTATCCCAAAACTCGAAATTGGAGGAAGGGTAGCACGGTCTCCTGCACCCGGAAAGACAATAGCATCCGGAGACCTAGGCACTTTCACTAACTTAAGCTTCAACAAAGGGGCCCGCAATGGCACACGTTCCGCCACAGCAGTTGGCGCTGGCGACACAGGTGCGGTCGGTGCAGGCTTGGGATCAGTCCTCTCCTCAGGCGCATGGGCCTCCACAAGGGGTGTAGTGTCCCCAGAGTCCATGGGTGAGTCCTTTCTACTTCTGGACGAGGATAAGGGGATTTTGTCCCATCCCTTCCTGGCAAAAAGTTAATCTAACTCGATCCAAATCAGACGTATCGTACTCCTCTGCCGGTAGATAGTTCTTAGTGGAGGCAGACTCACTGTCTCCCAAAAGTTCTCTAGGGTCAGGCACCCAAGCATCCATAATGCTACGGACACTTATCTTCGTACCCTTCCCAGGCAGTCTCTGAACAGTCATGACCCCAGCCTCCTTACCGTCACCCTCTGGAGATCGCTTGGAGGTCCCTCCGACCGGACGATCCGGTTCAGGCAGGCGCTGACATGTACCGCGGCCGCGGGAGGCTTTCACATAGCCCACCTTCCGCTTGGGAGGTGGAAGGGAAGACTCGGTAACGACAGAGGCAGCATCCGTCGGCTTCTCCGTCTCTGGCTCCGCAACGACCGGAACAACGGAACTGACTTCCTCCGAAGTCACAACAGTGCGCGTGGGGGTGGGGGTGGAAGCGCAGGGTTCCTCCTCTGGAGAGGCGGTGCCCGTCAGGCAATTCATCCGGTAGGCCCGAGGCTTCTCTGTAGGCTGCTCTACCTCAAAAATGAACTCTCTGCACTTGGTACAGCTCCCGAAGGGCCACAGGTGTACCACCAGTTCCTGGCATCCGGAACAGACCATCCCAAGGGCCTCCACATCTCGACAGACAGAGAGCAAAGCGCCCTCGAGGCTTCAGCCGAATCCCTGTATCGGTTAAAGGGGCAGCCAGTGAGGCACTGTCCATTGTTGTAGCAGCAACAGAACTCTATGGGGCAGACGACATGTTGCGCACTCGCTGATCCATCACACACTGTGGCGCCAAAGCCACCACGTGCCTCTCACGACATGGCAAGGCTCCTCCCATTTTTCTCTTTTCTTCAGTGTTCGTGGGCTTTCCAAGCTCTAG
Organism: Rana muscosa; assembly: GCA_029206835.1. Lineage (NCBI taxonomy): Eukaryota > Metazoa > Chordata > Amphibia > Anura > Ranidae > Rana > Rana muscosa. The sequence goes on from CM055127.1 coordinate 164,299,308, forward strand.
ACACGCCCACGAACTACGCAGCTTGAGCTCTCCTCGTGGCGCAGTCCAAATTTCACCAAAAATGGCCGACCTCCACGGAGCCTCACAGGGGAATAAAAGTCTAACTTCTGGGGGGTTTCAACTGCAGAATCCCGGACCCGAGCCCCCACATGTAGCACACGAATCCTTTACCTGCCCTTGGCTCACTATCAGTAAAGGCACACCATGCTATGTGCCCGTACCCTCTTGTGTGAAGAGGTTGAGCGGTGTCATAAACTAAGGTCCTGCAGCAAGGTTCTCCATGAAGCTGGTTCTCGTCTCTTAGGATGTAAGGACAAGTTTTTGTATCCCCAAGTAACTCCAAGGTCCACACCAGTAGTAAACTCCAATGTAGAGTTTGTTTCATTATATGCAAATGTCAATGGATAGTAAAGGGTGGATAGAGGACAGGACAGTAAGAGTTTGGATATAAGTCCAGGCACAAGACAGATTATTGATTCACTACTCGTTCCTCAAGTGGGTTTAGCTCACCCGGATAGTTCCCTAATGAAAGCGGATCCTAGCAGCCGAAGTGATGCTCGGACGTTTCTTTAGTTTTTCCCCTTTAGATGCGACTGGGAGATTCTCTGCCACAGAACCGTTGTTCCCAATCCTCTGGAGTTTGGATGGATCTAATCCCTCTAGATAGTTACTGGGCCCTTCTTTCTCCGTGAACTTTTCACCGGTCCTTCAGAAGGGTCCTCACCCAGCCTCCTCATCTTAAAACGGGTCCCCATGCCAGAGGCACCCTGGGATCTCTCCTTCCAGGACACGGGCCCCAGCTAAAGGTGTGGGGCCCAAGGCTGCTGTTGCAGCCCCAGGGCTAAAGGTAGCTGGGACTGATGTGGACGTGGGCGCCTGGCCAGGACGGCCAGGTACCACACTCCACGGTGGCCCCCTGGGCTCGAACCGGAACCCAAGACTGAAGAAGACTCCGAACCCCCCTACAGGTAGCGTCTGCCCCTTTTATATCCTCTCCCGGCATGCGCAGCAGGTTGACAACACCCACTGTACCGCCGCCGAGACGGGAAACCCAAGGCACAGCACTATACCAGCGGTTCAACCCTGGCCCATTATAGCAGCACCACATACAGGCCACAGGGAACTACACACCAGTATACTACCTGCGGAGTAAAATAGAATGTCCTGACTAATAAGGTGGTTTGAGCCCAACTACAGCTCAAACCTTCCCCTAAATTTGGGTACATAGCGCCCCTAAAATGGGATGGGCGCTACACATGTTTAATAGTATCGTTAGTAAGCAAATATTGGATATTAAATTAAAGAAGGTTTTTTTAACATGGTCTAGGAAGGCTCTAGGCTGAGGTTCGATGGCTGATAGAAAGATAAACAGGAATGCTCTTCTTTGATTGTATTATAGAAAACGACAGAAAAACAACTCCATCTATGTAAATGTTCTGTTCTATTCATTCCTTTTATAAATAGCTTATTTTCTGGAATTAGTTAGACCCCTTTCACACTGACACGTTTTTCAGGCGGTTTAGCGCTGAAAATAGCGCTGCTATACTGCCTGAAAAAATCGTGCCCTGCAGTCACACTGAAGCGGTGCGCTAGCAGGACCGCTCCAAAAGTCCTGCTAGCCGCATCTTTGCAGCGGTGAAGGAGCGGTGTGTTTACCACTGCTGCCCATTGAAAGCAATGGGAAACCGCGGTAATACCGCCGGCAATGTGCCTCTGCAGAGGTGCATTGCGAGCAGTATTAACCCTTTTTCGGCCGCTAGCGGGGGTTAAAATCACCCGCTAGTGGCCGAATATCACAGTAAAAACGACGGTATAGCGGCGCTAAAAATAGCGCCGCTATACTGCCAGCGCACCTGCCCGCCCCAGTGTGAAAGGGGCCTTAATGATTCAGAATTTTCAGCTGAAGGTCATTTAGTAGAACATTAGTAATGCTCTATCTTTGCCAGGGGTCAGCAAACTTTTCCACATCAAGCATTAGACAATTCCCCCTTATGGCTCCTTCTGCCCATGGGGCAATGTACAACATGGGCAGTAGGGGTACCCGTTCATATAGGGGGGGGTCTTGTTAAAGGAAGCTTCCAGATTCCAATAAGCCCCCCGCCCGCAGACCCCAACAACCAATGGCCAGGGTTGTTGGGAAGAGGCTCTTGTCCCCATCAACATGTCGACTAGGTGCTTGGGGAGGACCCCCAAGCACCCTCCCCATGTTGAGGGCATGTGGCCTGGTATGGTTCAGGAGGGGGGGGCACTCATCCTGACCTTTTAGGGTGCATGCTCGGATAAGGATCTGGTATGGATTTGGGAGGGGACCCCCACGCCAATTTTATTTTACATTCTGGCGTGGAGTTCCCCTTAAAATCCATACCAGACCCTAAGGGCCTGGTATGGACTGGGGGGGTGACATCGATTTTTTTTTTTTTTTTCGTGATTTTTATCTATATTGCCAGGAGTCGGCAATACATTACAGCCACAAGCAATTTTAAATAACATATTTTCCTTTAGAAATTTAATTTTGCTACGGCACTGTAAAACACATCACACTTTACAGGCAGTCTAAGGGGGCCCCCAGGCAAAATATTTAAAGGAATATTTCATTTTTATTGTTTCACTTTAAGCATTATTACTGTAAAATCACTGCTCTTGAAAAAACGGTCATTTTAAAAACGTTTTTTTATTTTGCATTGATACATTTCCCCTGGGGCAGGACCCGGGTCCCCATACACGTTTTATGGCAATAACTTGCATATAAGCCTTTAAAATTATCACTTTTGATTTTTCATGTTTGTGTCCCATAGAGTTTAATAAGGTTTGCATGTTCGCTCAAACTTTTGCCTGTTCGTGGTGTTCTGGTGCGAACCGAACCGGCGTTTTTTGGGCCATCCCTACATATTATACATGCTACATGGATTGTCATCAGGGAGCCGGCTGCAAGAACCCAGAAGAGACAGCCGGCTCCTGATGATGTAACAAAGGAAGATGGTGGGAACCGAGGAACAGCAGCAGATTGCAACAGACACTTGGAGTACTTATTTCTGGAGAAAAGGGAAGATGGGATGGAAAAAATAAATAAATTAGGGAGATGAAGTTACTCTTTAATTATTATATTCCCTGCTGCCCACACACAAGACATGTCCATATATACAGTAAGGTGGACTTAGTCTCAGGGGGAGTCCTGTCCCTGTCTTTCATGGCTTAGTTGTTCTATGTCTAGATTGCAGGATGGTCATTTCAGCCGCACACACACCTCTGAATTATGTGATGGAGGTCGGCTTCCAGATAGACTAACGCCCTGTACACACGATTGGAATTTCCGATTAAAAAAGTCTGACGGAATTTTTTCATTGGATATTCCGACCGTGTGTGGGCCCCATCTGACTTTTTTCCATTGAAGTTTAGAAATGGAACATGTTTTTTTTTTTTTTTGTCCGATGGAAAAGATCCGATCGGAAATTCCCAAGGTCTGTGTGGAACTCCGACGGAGAAAAAATTACGCATGCTCAGAATCAAGTCGACGCATGCTCGGAAGCATTGAACTTCATTTATCTCGACTCGTCGTAGTGTTGTACGTCACCGCGTTTTGGACGGTCAGAATTTGGTGTGACAGTGTGTAGGCAAGACTGCTTGAAGACAGCTTGATCGGAATTCCGACGGAAAATTCCATCGGATTTTATCCCATCGGAAATTCCGATCGTGTGTACAGGGCATTAGCCCCATCTTTAGGTATGAAAAGATCCATACATACAGTATATGTTTATTTTAATTAGGTACTTATGTAGTGTCATCAATTTATTCAGAAATTTAAATATATTGTACATTAACATCAGTCACTGCCCTCAAAGAGCTTACAATCTAAGGTCCCTAACTCACATTCATACATAGCATGGGCAATTTATCTACCAGCATGTCTTTGGAGTGTGGGAGGAATCCGGAGTACCCGGAGGAAACCCACGCAGGCACAGGGAGAACATGCAAACTCCAGGGAGGTGGTGCCGTGGTTGGGATTTAAACTGACAACTGTAATGATGCTAGGCGGAGGCGCTAACAACTTAGATACTGTGCTGCACATGTGGATCCAGTTGTAGAGATTAACGGAAAGGTCACCTTTTTACTCAGCAGACCTTACTTTTTACTACAAGGTTCATTTTAAGGACCTATCCACATCTACATTATATATATATATATATATATATATATATATATGTAGCGGGTATGTACTTTCCCGGGTGTAATTTGAACTTGGCAGAGACACCAGTGATGTGTAATTCCCTGCAGCCCAGCAGGTGGCGCTGTCGCCCTGGGCTGGGGTTGAATCATTGCTGTGTGCCGTGCCTCCTTTTTGTCCTCCCTCGGCAGCGGTATGGTGGGGCGGGGAGCCCGCCGTGCTTGCTGGGAGAGGGTATAAAGGGGCCGGCCATCTTTGTCACGGGGTCGAGTCCCAGGCACCTTCAGCTTGTGGGCGGTGGTTCGTGTCGGTCCTCTAGGCGGCCTAGGCCTAAAGGACAGCCGGAGGTCGTGTTCCATCCCAGGCACCTTTAGCCTGGGGTGAGGTACTCGGATGGAGGTCTGGAGCTCAGTGCCCAACACTGAGTTCCGCGAGGGAAGGAGGTCCTAGGGAACCCAGGGGTTGGGTACCCGAATCCGGAAGGCGTAATGGACCGGGGGGAGCTCCTCACTTGAAGACCTGGTGCAGCATATTGCCAGTGACAGGTGAGCCTCCCACCGGAGACCGCCTGGAAGGAAATCCCCCCTCGCTCGGAGACCGCAACCCCCTTTCAGGAAGGAAAGTGGAGAACACATTGTGTCTGGGCCTATTCGCATCCACACCTCCTTTCCTGTTCTGTTTCTACCAAGGGAGTTCAACTGATTGTGTTCATTCGCAGAAGAATAAAGGAGTGTTGGACTTTAATGGTGTGGGGCTCATTTCCTGACAGACATTGTTCAAGGTAACTCTCGGTGGAGGCTCCAGGTGCACAGCACTGACCCGAAGGTAAAAGAACTTTGCTTATATCACACTGACACCTGTGGTGAAGGCCAGGCGTGGTGTCCCCGCTCCCTTCCCCTCTGAAAGGTACCCCTAGACAAGAGACAGACGAGCTGAAGAGAAAGAGGGGAGTGAGGGGGGCGCTACATATATACACACACACACACATTCATAGGTGTGCGCACAGGGTGTGCCAGAAGTGTCTGGGCACACTGAGTGTCTCTGTGGGAAAGCTCTCCCACCGAGCAACTCTGCTTATAAGAGAAGTGTGGAAGCATTTCTCTCTCAATCTGAATCTGCAGGCAGGGACATCATGTGCTGATGAGGCAGAGTGCCGCAAGGAAGACTGTGTGTGTGTGTACAGTATATACAGTACAGGGAAAGCTCAGATTGCAAGGAACGCGGTTAACGAGCGTTTCGCAATACCAGCACTGTTTTTAAAAAAATCCTGACTCGGTTTGCGAGTGTTGTCTCGCAAAACGAGCAGGATTCAAGCCTCACCGGTGTGCAGTACCGCGTTTGGCCTGAGGTGCGGGGGCGCTGGAGCCGTTCAAAGGCGTTCGGAAATACTCAGTTCCCGAGCCTTTCCGAAGTTTTCCAAGTTCATGCATGTGTGTTTGAGCTTTGGTGTGCACACCCTAATGCAATAGGCTATGCACACCTATGATGATGCTCAATTGGTGCTAAGAGGCCCAAAATGTGCCAAGAAAATATCCCCCCCACACCATTACACCACCACCACCAGCCTGAACCATTTATACAAAGGCAGGATGGATCCAGGCTTTCATGTTGTTTACGCCAAATTCTGACCCCACCATCTGAATGTCGCAGCTGAAATCCAGACTCCTCAGACCAGCTAATGTTTTTCCAATTGTGAATTGTAGCCTCGGTTTCCTGTTCTTAGGAGTGGCACCCGGTGTGGTCTTCTGCTGCTGTAGCCCATCTGCTTTAAGGTTCGATGTGCTGTACGTTCAGAGATGGTATTCTGCATAACTAATGAGTGATTATTTGAGTTACTGTTGCCTTTCTATCATCTCAAACCAGTCTGCCCATTCTCCTCTGACCTCCACAAGGCATTTTTCTCCACACAACTGCCGCTCTCTGAATATTTTCTCTTTTTTGGACCATTCTCTGTAAACCCTAGAGGTGGTTGTGTGTGAAAATCTCAGTAGATCAGCATTTTTTTTTTTAAATACTCAGACCAGCCCGTCTGGCACCAACAACCATGCCACGTTCAAAGTCACTTAAATCCCCTTTCTTACCCATTCTGATGCTCGGTTTGAACTTCAGCAAGTCGTCTTCACCACGTCTAGATGCCTAAATGCATGCCGCCATGTGATTGGCTGATTAGCAATCTGTGTTACCAAGCAATTGAACAGGTGTACCTAATAAAGTGGCCGGTGTGTGTGTGTGTATATATACATATATACACACACACACACACGTTTGAGCTTTGGGGTGTGCGCCATCATGCAATAGCCTGTGCACACCTATGATTAATCCCTTTGTGTTTATATAAAAGTGACTGGTGCCCATTTTTCTACATGTCCCACCATGCCAATGAGACTTACCCCTGAGGGGAAATGTCAGCCTACCCTGTCTCTGAGGGTACTGCTATGCCTCCGGGCAGGGCCGCCATCAGGAATTTTGGGGCCCCTTACACAGCTTCAGGCATGGGCCCCCTGGAGCCGAGGAGAACGGGGGGGTGCTGCTGCCGCAAATTGAGAGGCGGGGGGGGGGGCGGTGCCGCAAATTATTAAGGTCATGGGGGCTTTGGGTGCTGGCGAACAAAAAAAAAAAAAAGGGGATGTTGTCATCTGGGGACCTCCGGACCTCTGGGCCCCTTACAAAAAAAAATGATTTAAAAAAAATAATAAATTATGAAAACAAAAGGGGGGGGGGGGTTTGCCATCCGGGGCCTTGGGGACCTCTGGGCCCCTTACAAAAAATAAAATAAAAAAATAAAAACATAAATAAAAAATAAAATAAAAATTTAGACCAAAAAAAAGGGGGGGGTTGGGGGTGTGCTACACTTACAGTGGTCCAAGCTGAACCAATGTAACTTTGTAAACATATCCATAGCTAAACTTCAAGGGATTGCAAAGTTTAAAATTGTATGTTTTTTAAAAAAAAAATAACAAACATGTTATACTTACCAATGGTTTTGCACAGAGCAGCCCCCATCCTCCTCTTCTGGGGTCCCCCGCTACTGCCTTGGCTCCATCCCCCTGCCAATGTCTCCCATTGCCACTTGCTACGGGGGCACTCATGCAGGCTTGCTCCTGAGCCATTCTCCGTGTGTCCATTGACACATACAGTGATTGACAGCATCAGGAGGCAATAGCCTCCATGTCCAATGAGCAGGGAGAAAGAGGAGAGAGCCGCTGCTCTCATGCACAGTGCTGGATCAAGATTGGGCTCAGGTAAGTATAGGGTGGGCCTGCATGCAGAAGGTTTTAGTGTAAAAAAACCTTCAGCCTTTACAACCACTTTAAACTTTAAAATAAATATCCTTATCCTTGTGTTAATGCCTTGGATGGGGAGGGATCCACTGCTAGAATAAATACCATTCTATCTGGTTTGTGTCCAGAACACACAGAGAACGGATCTCCTCCATTATTTGGTCTTGTAGCAGAGGGTCTGGCAGAGATCCTAAAAAAGTCCTGTTCGGGATTTACACATCTCCCGACTCCTTTCTTCCAACTTTCCAGTCCTCTGATTCTCCATCCACTCCGGTTTTCCCTCCTCTACCTTTTACCCAATTTAGACTCACCTGCACCCAGTCAGAGCTCTGCATCCTGGGGAGCAGACAGGTCTGGTCTGGTGGAGATAAAGGTTGGTGAAAACTGCAGAGCTGTGTATGTGGAGGGTGACAAGGAGTAGGCTGGGGCAACCTGATTGCTGATGTGTAGACAGAGTTGAAACATGGCCAGGTTTAGCTGAAGTTTTTATTTATTTTCCTCTGAAGCCCCCATACAGCGCCTGTAAATGGCACAAAGAAAGTCACCACTGTTAGCCAAGACATTACTGGACTAGTATCTGTGAGACAGGTTGCTCACCCCAGGAAATAATAGGGCTCTTTTACACTGGTAGCCGGGGAGGGTGTTGGTAAGAAAAGGTGGCTGAGCCGTGGTTTTACTGCCCACCCACCGTAATCCTAAAATTGCAGCCGGATAGGGCTGTACAAATGGCACTGCAGCAGCAATTGTAACTTGGGCTGCAGATGCCAGGGCCGTACTGGGAATAAAGACCAGCCCTGGAAAAAATTTATACCAGCCCAACATCATTACGTCATTATTTTCTTGTTCATGAAAGGGAAAACCAAGTATTTTAAAGCACAGTTGAAGAGTGTAATATAAATATATATATATATATATATATATATATATATATATATATATATATAGGGAGGGAGAGAGAGGGGGAGAGAGAGGGGGAGATCTCTAATTCCAGTCGACAGTGGTCAATCATCAAGGGGGACCCCAGAAACTCTGGGAACGTGGGGTGGGGGGACACTCTGGTGACCAGAGACCACCTTCCGCAAAAAGGATACACTAAAGGATGGGGGGGGGGGGGGAAGCCTTTATATCAGTGTGTCTTTACATTATTGTTTTCACGCTCCCCTTACATCAGTGACCCCCCCTCAGACTGGTCTGGGGGCGCTGTCACTGACCTCTCAGGTGCACTGCGCAGGGCTCAGTCAGTCGGCTCCAGCTTGGTTGCTCTGGTTTTATCCAATAGTCTCCTCTCCACAGTCCACACACGTCTGACTTCTCCCATGATCCAGACCGAGGACATTACACTAAAGACGTCAGAGACTGCAGACATGATACAAGAGATCAATGCAGCCAACCACTGTGCCCATATTTGCAGCCAACCACTGTGCCCATATTTGCAGCCAACCACTGTGCCCATATTTGCAGCCAACCACTGTGCCCATATTTGCAGCCAACCACTGTGCCCATATTTGCAGCCAACCACTGTGCCCATATTTGCAGCCAACCACTGTGCCCATCAATGCAGCCTCTCTGTGCCCATCAATGCAGCCTCTCTGTGCCCATCAATGCAGCCTCTCTGTGCCCATCAATGCAGCCTCTCTGTGCCCATCAATGCAGCCTCTCTGTGCCCATCAATGCCTCCTCTCTGTGCCCATCAATGCCTCCTCTCTGTGCCCATCTTTGCCTCCTCTCTGTGCCCATCTTTGCCTCCTCTCTGTGCCCATCTTTGCCTCCTCTCTGTGCCCATCTTTGCCTCCTCTCTGTGCCCATCAATGCAGCCTCTCTGTGCCCATCTTTGCCTCCTCTCTGTGCCCCCATTCGCAGCCTGACTTTGCCCCCATTCGCAGCCTGACTTTGCCCCCATTCGCAGCCTGACTTTGCCCCCATTCGTAGCCTGACTTTGCCCCCATTCGCAGCCTGACTTTGCCCCCATTCGCAGCCTGACTTTGCCCCCATTCGCAGCCTGACTTTGCCCCCATTCGCAGCCTGACTTTGCCCCCATTCGCAGCCTGACTTTGCCCACGAATGCAGTCAGACTCACCATAGTCTGGTCTGGATCACACAGCGGGCATCTCCCGCTGTGTGTCACATAGCTGGATCTGTGTGTGTTCGGCTTCGGCGGCGCTGTTACGAGGTCCCACACCCCTAGACCTGCTTGTGTGATAGGCGGAACACAGATTCAATCTACTATCGCACAAGCCGGTCTAGGGGGCGGGACCTTGTAACAGCGCCGCCGAAGCCGAACACACACAGATCCAACTATGTGACACAGCTGCAGCCAACCACAGATCAAAGCGGCCCCAGGAGAGGTGGCCTACCGGGAAATTTCCCGGTAGGCCAGTCCAGCCCTGCCGGACGCCTGAATAGGGGGTGGCAGCAGCGGACATGGATAAATTCATGCAATGCATATAGGGGGGTGGCTGGAGAGAGGGCAGTGCCCATGTGCCTGTTTATGGATGGACCGCCACTGGTAAGCACACAGTCTAGATTTCTTATCACAGCTACAAAAAAAAAAAAAAAATGAATGGTGCAATATAAAAACGCTGCATTTTTTTTATTTTATTCAGAATACTTATGGACTATCTCTCCACCTTCTGGGCCACCCTCACCAAGGGATTGGAGGAGACTCATTGAGTCATAAATATTCAGGCCTCATCTCTACCTTTCCACCCTCTAAGTTATAGAACTCTCTAGTAGTTCTAGAAGCCAGGGAAAGATGACGGGGACTCAGCCCTTGGAGCTCTGCCAAACTAACTCTAAACAAGTTAACCCCAGCTCCTCTGGCTACAACAGGAGCTCTACTAAATGTATTTACTGTACACAGGGTGTGCTACAATAAAAAAATAATAATTTTGTTTTTCTTATGTATCTCAGAATGGCGTTGGCTGCTCTAGGAGACGAGCTGAGCTGCTCCATCTGCCTGAACCTTTATATGGAGCCGGTGTCACTGAGATGTGGACACAACTTCTGCCGGGATTGTATTGTGACTGTTCTGGATACACAGGAGGGGTTCAGAGTTTATTCCTGTCCGGAGTGCAGAGATGAGGATGTAGAATGTCCTACTCTGGAGAAGAGGAGAAAGTTGTGTAACATTGTGGAGAACTTCAGATCTACACAACAAAAGGAGGAGAAAAGTGAGATCCTCTGTACATATTGTCTGAATTCACCTGTGGCCGCTGTAAAGACTTGTCTACAGTGTGAGATTTCTATGTGTGCTGAACACCTGGCAGCCCACAACAAGACAGTGGACCATGTGTTGGTAGAACCCACCTCGTCCTTCAGTAGTAAAAAATGCTCCATCCACAAGAAGCTTCTGGAGTATTACTGCTCCGAGGACGCCGTCTGTCTATGTGTGTCCTGCTGTCTGGTGGGGAAACATAAAGGACATGAAGTGGAACTTCTAGAAGAGGCTTTGAAGAAGAAGAAGGAGAAAATAAGAAATGTTCTAGAAAAGATGACTATGAACAGAGAGACAACTGAGAAGAAAATTATAACTCTACAGGAACGCAAAAGAAAAGCACAAGAAAAATCAGATGATGAGAAGAAGAGAGTCACTGCCCTGTATGAGGATATCAGGAGACAGCTGGAGGTCCAGGAACAGAGAGTCCAGAGTGAGATCTCCAGACAGGTAGAGGAGGTCTCATTGCCACTCGATGATCACATCAAACAGTCGGAGATGCAGAAGGACGAGCTGTCCAGGAAAATTGGTCAAATCGAGAAATTGTGTAACATGACCGACCCAATAACTGTCCTACAAGATCAGGAATCAGACCCAGGAGACCAGAATTTAAAGGCATCTTCTGTTTGTGATTTGGATGATTTTCTGATCTCTCTTGTGTTGCACAGATCTATAACGGATCTTATCACTAATATGCAATTACAAACCAACTTCAATATACAGGATAAAATCAAACTGCTATTGGATGAAAACACAGCCCATACATTTGTGGTAGTAGATAATGACCTGAGAATGGCATCTGACACTGGAACACAACAGGTTAGACTACCATTCCCACAGAGATTTACATTATACAGTCAGGTGATGAGTACGGAGAGTTTTTCCCATGGGAGACATTACTGGGAAGTAGAGGTTGGTGATTGTGGGGAATGGGATGTGGCTGTTTGCTATCCCAGTATAGAGAGGAATAGAAATGAGTCTGGTATTGGATATAATCGCAAGTCCTGGAGTTTCTGTACAACTAAAAGTAGTAAATATTCATGTGTACATGCCTCCTTGATACAGGTGTTATACCCGGTGTCTCCTGTGCAAAGATTAGGATTATATTTGGATTATGAAGGTGGCCGTCTGTCCTTCTACCAGCTGAGTGACCCCATCAGACACCTCCACACCTTCACCACCACCTTCACCGAACCCCTCCATGCTGCTTTCTGTTTGGATAGAGGGGCCTGGGTAAAGCTGGTATCTCCGGTGTTTTCTATAAAACCATAATTTACAACATATTATTTCTTCTTTCTACAATTTTGTCATCAATACAATTAATATAAAGGCAATCTTGAAAAAATAGGGGCAACTAAAGGAGCACTAAGCTAAGAACATAAACCATAATTGCCCAAAGGAGATCCTAACATTTAGAAAGATACGTGTTCAAATCCCCTTCTACTATCTCTTATCATATCTCCGAACTTTCTGGGATCATAAAGAGGGAAACCTTTTTAGGTCAAAGTATGTAGGAAAGGGGCAGACCTCTTTGCCATGTCCCTTTTTTTTTTTAGAAAAGCCATGAAAAATAAATACAGTGGAACCTCGGGTTGCAAGTAACGTGGTTAACGAGCGTTTCGCAATACGAGCACTGTATTTAAAAAAAATCCTAACTCAGTTTGCGAGTGTTTGTATCGCAGGATTCAGGCCAAAGCCTTGTGCAGTACCGCATTTGACCTGGGGGGGGGGCGCCGGAGCCGAGCAGAGCCGAACTGCGCCGTTCGGGAATGCTCCATTCCCAAGCCTTTCCGAGGTTTTCCTCTGGCCGCAGAAGGTATTGCATGCCATTGAAGTCAATGTGGAGAAAATTATTTTTGTTTTCATTGACTTCAGTGGGGAAACTCGTTTTGGATTACAAGCATTCTCCTGGAACGGATTATGCTCGTAATCCGAGGTTCCACTGTATGTAAAAAAAATATTGTGTATAGGTAGGTACTGATGCATTTTTTTTTTTTTTTTTCGTTTGGTGATAGTTTTTTTTTTTCCTTTTTTATGTTGGAATTCCAAATAAGAGAAGGCATAATTTAGAGGATTGATAAAATGTTCCGTGCAGTATAACACTTGTTGTAGTAAAATATAAATATTACATTTATATAGAGGTCTAGCTAGTGGATAGAAGAAAGGGACAAATGACCTGTAAAGAAGGATGGACAGTCCCGCCAAATCGGGGACAGTTGGGATCTAGGTCTTCCATGTTCTTACTATGTGATCACCCAACATCTCACTGCTCTGTGTATGTTCTCTCCAATATATCAGAACTTACAATGGGATCTAAATAATGTTACAGTGAACTCAGTTATACACCGAATACTTGTACTATTAATGTAATTTGGCTGTATACTTTTTTTGTCATGTGATATCTAAAATAAAATAATGCAAATTGAATAAACAAGTTAATGCTTCTGTGTGATCTAATGATTAAGGCTTCATTCATACAGTCATGTAGGGCCCCTGGCACAGCATTGGTAACTGTCCAGGGAGAAGAGTGCAATACTGCTGGAGAGAAGAGTGCTGTCCATCCAGGGAGGACAGAGAGACAACCAATCAAATAATCCATGTCTGATGATGGCCGGGGTGTATTATTCTGTAGGAAGACTCTTTAGACCAGCCTTTCTCAACCTTTTCAACACAGAGGAACCCTTAAAATAGTTCTCATTGGGAAGAATTACCTCCCTTACAGACAGCTAAAAAAAAAAATCAATGGTGTCAGTGGGATCTTATCTGAGAGGCAGAAATTGCCCAATGCTTAAGGAACCCCTAGCAACCTCTGGAGGAACCCTGGTTGAGAATCGCTGATCTAGACTGTGGTCCAATGGGAGAAAAAAGATAAACAGGAATGTTCTTGTTTGATTGGATTGCAGATAATGGTAGAAGAATAGCTCCAACTATGTTCCACTACTTTATATGTTCTATACATTCCTTTTAGAACAGATTCTTTCCTGGAATCAATTGAGGCTTCTGAATTTTCAATATTCTGTGCTTCTCCTGAGGAAGCGAGATTCTTGTCTGGCGAAATGCGTTGAATGTCAGCACAGATTTTCCAGGCTGATGGTGGATATTAGTACAGACCATCTGTGTTCAATGCAAGGTTTTGTATGGCTATGTATTTTTAAAAATGCATTTCTACTGTGTCTGTATAATATATTTAAAACAAGCTGTTACAATAAATATTTTATATATATATTGTGAGGGGGTTAGCTCGGCAGCGGGTGTGTGTGACCCCCGAGATGGGCTCCCCACACAAAACAGGCCCAGCAAACGGAGGTTGTGGTTTTCAAAATCAAAAAGGTGCGGTTTATTTTCTATTTACAGTGACAAAACACAGCAAAGCAAAAGAAACATAAACAAAATAAATCCTGGTCAACTTGACCTCTGACTAAACATACAGGTTTCCTAACTAACAACTGGGATCAGCCTAGTGCTGTCCTAGTCCCTAAGTCCCTGGTTTTAAATGTCCAAGCAAATAGCCACACAGGCTTTGTCTCACCGCACAGGGGTTCACTCTCCCTAGACAGTCCACACAGGTCTGGGTCCAGGCATGAGCTAACATCTAATGAAGCTGGGAGTTCTTATAGAGGCCTAAATGAGCTGACCAGCTTCAGCTGGTCTCATCAACTCCCTGTCTGCACGACGCCCCACACTCTCCCTAGAGGTATGAGTCATCCATGAGCCCACTAGCCTCAGCTGGGCTTATACAACTCTCCACCTAGTTGTATAAGTCGGCGTAAAGCCTGAATCTGGGCGAAATATATCTACCCCCCTGGATGCAACCAGGTGACTTTACCTTCCTGCTGTCACATACCCCCCCCCTCTTGTTTTAACCTCGGGGTTGGAACACCAGCAATCAGGCATTCATGTACTCGAGACAAAGCATCCACATTCCCCATTTGAACGCCAGGGCGATGCTTTACTGTGAAGTTGAATTCCTGGAGGGCCAGGAACCACCTATTCACTCTTCTATTTGTTTCCTTGTTTTGAGCCATCCACTTTAACGGAGCGTGATCCGTAACCATGTCAAAGTGCCTACCTAGCAGGTAGTACCGAAGGGAATCTAGAGCCCACTTCACCGCTAAACACTCCTTTTCAACGGTGGCGTAATTTACCTCATGGGACTTCAACTTCCTGCTGAGGTAAATGACTGGGTGCTCTTCCCCGTTCCAGACCTGGGACAATACTGCTCCTAACCCCACATCTGACGCATCACTTTGTACGACAAAGTCTTTAGAGAAGTCGGGTGAGTACAACACTGGCTGGCTACATAAGGCTTGTTTCAAGAATTGGAATGCTGCCTCAGCCTCGGGGGTCCATTTAATCATGACCGACCCTTTCCCCTTCGTCAGGTTGGTTAGGGGCACAGCCTTAGAAGCAAAGTGGGGAATGAATCGCCGATAATACCCAGCGATTCCCAGAAAGGCTCGTACCTGCTTCTTGCTGTTGGGACGTGGCCAACTCTGGATGGCCTCGACTTTGTTGAGTTGGGGTTTTATTACTCCCCTCCCAATGGTGTACCCAAGATATTTGGCCTCCTCCTGCCCAATGGTACACTTCTTGGGGTTAGCCGTAAACCCCGCTTCCCGAACAGAGTCCAGGACTGCTTGCACTTTTGGCAGATGTGAGGCCCAATCTGTGCTATGGACAATTATGTCATCCAGGTAAGCCGCAGCATACTTCCGATGGGGCCTCAGCATCTGGTCCATTTTCCGCTGGAATGTGGCCGGCGCATTCTGTAACCCGAACGGCATTCTTTTATATTGGAACGCCATGTCTGGGGTTACAAATGCGGTTTTCTCTTTGGCCGACTTGGCCAGGGGGATTTGCCAATACCCTTTTGTGAGGTCAAGAGTCGTCATGTATCGGGCTGTTCCCAGCCGGTCGATCAACTCCTCTATACGTGGCATGGGGTAGGTGTCAAATTTTGTAACTTTGTTCAACTGACGAAAATCGTTACAAAATCGCCAGCTCCCATCCGGTTTAGGCACCAACACAATGGGACTAGACCAATCACTTTGGGACTCCTCTATCACCCCTAAGTTCAGCATTTTCTGTACTTCCTCCCGTATTGCCTCCCGTCGGGCCTCTGGGATCCGATAGGGTTTTAACTTCACCCTTTCACCGGGCGGGGTAATGATGTCATGCTCTACCCCAGATGTTTGTCCCGGCAGCTCAGAGAATACCTCCTTGTTGCGAAGCACAAACTCCTTAACCTCCTGTTGTTGGGGTTGTGACAAGGTGGCTGCTATTCCAACCTCAGGAATCACGCAACCAGTTTGAGCTGGTGACCAAGTGTCTGCGACTAGGGACTCTCTATCCCTCCAGGCTTTCAACAGATTAACGTGATAGATCTGTTCGGGCTTTCGCCTTCCTGGTTGTCTGACCTTGTAATTCACTTCGCTCACTTTTTCCATTATCTCGTAGGGGCCTTGCCATTTGGCAAGGAATTTACTTTCAACCGTAGGGACAAGTACCAGTATCCTATCCCCTGGGGAAAAGGTACGGGTCTTGGCTCCACGGTTGTACACTCTCTGCTGTGCTAACTGCGCTTGGGCCAAATGTTCCTTCACGATGGGCATTACCTGTGCAATTCGGTCTTGCATCAGGGCGACATGCTCAATCACACTCCTGTGGGGAGAACTCTCACTTTCCCAAGTTTCCTTGGCAATATCCAACAGCCCTCTTGGGTGTCTCCCATACAGTAACTCAAAGGGGGAGAATCCCGTAGAGGATTGGGGCACCTCCCTAATAGCAAACATCAGATATGGAAGTAGACAGTCCCAATCCTTTCCATCTCTATCCACCACTTTCTTCAACATTTGCTTTAGGGTTTTGTTGAACCTTTCAACCAGCCCATCGGTTTGGGGGTGATACACAGATGTACGTAATTGCGTCACTTTGAACAATTTACACAGCTCCTTCATAACCCGGGACATAAAGGGTGTACCTTGGTCCGTAAGCAGTTCTTTACAAATACCCACCCGGCTAAACACAAGAGATAGCTCTTTGGCTATGGTTTTGGCCGAGGTATTTCGGAGAGGGATCGCTTCTGGATAACGGGTGGCATAGTCCATTATAACTAATATGTACTGGTGCCCCCTAGCGGACTTGATTATAGGACCTACCAAATCCATGGCGATCCTCTCAAACGGGACCTCAATGATGGGTAGAGGGACCAGCGGGCTACGGAAATGTGGCATCGGGGCCGACCTCTGACACACAGGGCAGGAGGAACAATAATTTTCTATGTCCTTCATCACCCCCGGCCAATAGAATCTCTGTAATACCCTCTCTCGGGTTTTCTCTGTCCCCAGATGACCTCCAAGAATGTGCCCATGGGCCAACTCCAACACCAACTTCCTGTAAGGTTTGGGCACCACAAGCTGCTCAACGGTTTCTTCTGCCCTTTTTGCCACCCGATACAGTAGGTCCTTCTCTACGCTAAAGTATGGGTAAGTGCAGGTATTATCTGGGTTCACTAACTCGCCATCTATTTTCACTACGTTTTCCCATGCCTTTATTAGGGCGGGGTCTTTCAACTGTTCTGTGGCAAAGTTTTCCCTGTGAACCTCAAGATCAGAAAACTCCACAGACGGTAGGTTTTCGTCTGAGGAGGTGGGCTCCTCTCCAGTTTCTTGAGTCTCCCCTGCCAATACTGATAAGGGAAATTCCGGAGAGTCCTCACCACTCTCAGGGGAGTTCTGGCTATCACATTCCTGGTACATAGGGGCACCAGTGGGGGGCTCAGGATCATCCCACAGTTCCCAGAACTTCGGAAAATCCCTTCCCACAATGGCGTCATGCGGTAACTGAGATACTAAGCCCACTGGATGAGAGAGGGTACCTTTGGGGGTCTCGAAACACACTGTAGTCACTGGATACTCTCGGGTGTCCCCATGCACACAAATAACAGCTACCTTGCTATTCCCAGAGACCTCTGTTTTAACTAACTCAGCTTTTATCAGGGTCACAAGGGTACCTGAATCCAGCAATACCACAACATTTCTACCATTAACACACATTTTGCATAAATGTTTCTCAGTTCCTCGAATGGCAGTGCATGCGACTGTCGCACACAGCAACTGACGTCTGCCCGTCAGAAAGTCACACTGCATGGGTTCCTCCACAACCGGGCAATTGGCTGCAATATGTCCCGCTTGCCGGCAGCGGTAGCAAACGATCCTTCTTGCGGCCTCTTGAGCCGCTGATTTCCCAGGCTGTTCTCGCCAAACTTGGGGTAGAGCTCCCACCCTCTCACTCTCTCCACCCTCACCCCTTGGAATCCTCTTATCCGCCCCTGGGGATGGTCTGGTCTTAGGGTGGAAAGTCAGAGTGTCTCTGGAAGAGGCCGTCAGGTTCTCTGTAGCCAAGTATTTCTCCACACGATCCACAAGACCATCGGCCGTCTCTGGGTCTCCATGGCTTACCCACTTTTGGATGGCAGTAGGAAGAGCTCTCAAAAACCGATCCATTACAACACGTTCCACAATCTTTGGTGCGGACAAAGTCTCTGGCTGTAGCCACTTTCTGCTCAGGTGAATGAGATCATACATTTGAGACCTGGGGGGTTTTCCAAGCTGGAAAGTCCAGTTATGCACACGCTGAGCCCGGACAGCCTGGGTGACACCCAGCCTTGCCAATATTTCAGCTTTTAGCATCACATAGTCTTTTGCTTGGTTAGGCTCTAGGTCATAGTAACCTTTCTGCGATTCACCAGTTAACAGAGGAGCCACCAGTCCAGCCCACTGCTCCTCAGGCCACTTTTCTCTTTCAGCGGTCCTTTCAAATGTGGTCAAAAATACCTCTGGATCATCCTCTCCAGTCATTTTTGTCAATAAATGACTCACCCCAAAGGACGCGGTATTAGTGGGACGGCTTTCCTCACTGGTCTGCGGACGTTGCTGCATTGCTGCTTCCATCTGTTGTTGTAGTCTCTGCTCTTGCTTCTGCAACAGGTCTATGAAGCGGGCCTCAGATTGCTGCTGGGCTTGTTGCTGAGCCTCCAGACTCTGTTGCAAAGTTGCGTTTGTCTGCTGCTGGGCTGCGAAGTTCTGTTGTTGAGCTGCAAGGCTCTTTTGCAAACCTGCATTTGTCTGCTGTTGATTGGCATTTGCTAGAGCCAGCTGCTTCAGTATCTCCTCCATGCTGGCTTAAAAAAAAACTGCCACTGGTTCTCCACCAACTGTGAGGGGGTTAGCTCGGCAGCGGGTGTGTGTGACCCCCGAGATGGGCTCCCCACACAAAACAGGCCCAGCAAACGGAGGTTGTGGTTTTCAAAATCAAAAAGGTGCGGTTTATTTTCTATTTACAGTGACAAAACACAGCAAAGCAAAAGAAACATAAACAAAATGAATCCTGGTCAACTTGACCTCTGACTAAACATACAGGTTTCCTAACTAACAACTGGGATCAGCCTAGTGCTGTCCTAGTCCCTAAGTCCCTGGTTTTAAATGTCCAAGCAAATAGCCACACAGGCTTTGTCTCACCGCACAGGGGTTCACTCTCCCTAGACAGTCCACACAGGTCTGGGTCCAGGCATGAGCTAACATCTAATGAAGCTGGGAGTTCTTATAGAGGCCTAAATGAGCTGACAAGCTTCAGCTGGTCTCATCAACTCCCTGTCTGCACGACGCCCCACACTCTCCCTAGAGGTATGAGTCATCCATGAGCCCACAAGCCTCAGCTGGGCTTATACAACACTCCACCTAGTTGTATAAGTCGGCGTAAAGCCTGAATCTGGGCGAAATATATCTACCCCCCTGGATGCAACCAGGTGACTTTACCTTCCTGCTGTCACAATATATATATATATATATATATATATATATATATATATATTAATAATTTATTATTATGTAGTGGGTACTTACTTTCCCGGGTGTATTTTTGAATCTGGCGGTGACACCAGTGGTGTATGTTCCCGGCGGTCCGCCAGGTGGCGTTGTCACTGTGGGCTGAGGGACGAATATCACTGTGTGCCGAGCCTCCTTTTTGTCCTCTCTCGGCAGCGGTATGGTGGGGCGGGGAACCCACCGTGCTTGCTGGGGGAGGGTATAAAGGGGCCGGCCATCTTGGTCACGGGGTCTTCGTCCCAAGCACCTTTTAGCTTGCGGACGTGGGTTCGTGCTCGTCCTCTAGGCGGCCTCGGCCTAGAGGACCACCGGAGATCGTGTTCCACCTCAGGCACCTTTAGTCCTGGGGTGAGGTACTTGGATGGAGGTCCGGAGCTCAGTGCCCAACACTGAGTTCCGCGAGGGAAGGATCCTAAGGCACTCCGGGGATGGATGCCTGAATCCGAGGTGGGCGTAATGGACCGGGAAGAGCTCCTCATCTGAAGACCCGGTGCAGCATACTGCCAGTGACGGGTGAGTCTCTTGTCGGAGACCGTCCGGAAGGTGAATTTCCCTCGTGCGGACACCATAGCCCTCTCTCCAGGAGGAGAGTGGAGGATCGAACTTGTGTCTGGGGCCTATTCGTACACACACCTCCTTTTCTGTTCTATAGCCAAGGGAGTCCATGTTGGGTTCTAAATAAAGGAGTGTTGGACTTTAACGGTGTGTGGCTCAATTCCTGGCGGACGAGATTTAAAGGAGACTCTTGGAGGGAGGATCCGATGCACAACACAGGCCCGAAGGTAACAGACATTGCTGAGACCACATATACACTCCGTGGTGGAAGCCTGGCGTAGCTCACCCCTCTCCCTCCCCTATCATACCCCTAGACCAGAGACAGTGCGAGTTGGAGAACTTTAATAGAGGAGACTGTGGAGAGGGGTGTTCGCTACAATTATTTTTATTATTATTATGGCTGACGCCTGTGTACTATAGATAAGTGTTGTGTAAATACTATTTGGGACTGAGACACAACCTCTTTTACCCATCTCATACCAGCTTTTCTCTTTTGTTTAGAAACCTAATAGGTGTTTTAACCCCTTGAAACCCGGGCCATGTACAAATGACGGCCTCAATGCGGATCTAGAAATCCGGGAGGCCATCATTATACGGCCTCGGGTTTCTGGCCACTAGGGGGCGAGCGGCGCGGGCGCGCGCCCGGCGCATCACTGAGATGCCGATGCGCGTGCCTGGTGGCCGTGATGTCCGCCAGGTACCCGCGATCGGCATGTATACAGAGCAGGGATGTGGATCTCTGTGTGTAAACACAGAGATCCACGTCCTGTCAGGGAGAGGGACCAATGCTGTGTCCCTTGTACATAGGGACACAGCTCGGTCACCTCCCCCAGTCAGTCCCCTCCCCCCACACAGTAGTAATCACTCTCAGGGAATACATTTAACCCCTTCCTCGCCCCCTAGTGTTAACCCCTTCCCTGCCAGTGTCATTTTTACAGTAACCAGTGCATTTTTATAGCACTGGTTGCTGTAAAAATGACAATGGTCCCAAAATGGTGTCAAAAGTGTCCGATGTGTCCGCCATAATGTCGCAGTCACAATAAAAATCGCTGATCGCCGCCATTACTAGTAAAAAAAAAAAATTATTAATAAAAATGCAATAAAACTATGCCCTATTTTGTAGACGCTATAACTTTTGCGCAAACCAATCAATAAACTCTTATTGCGATTTTTTTTTTTTTTACCAAAAATATGTAGAAGAATACGTATCGGACTAAACTGAGGGAAATTTAATTTAATTTTTTAAATTGGGATATTATTATAGCAAAAAATATTGTGTTTTTTTTCAAAATCGTCGCTCTTTTTTTGTTTATAGCGCAAAAAATAAAAACCGCAGAGATGATCAAATACCACCAAAAGAAAGCTCTATTTGTGGGAAAAAAAGGACGTCAATTTTGTTTGGGAGCCACGTCGCACGACCGCGCAATTGTCATTCAAATCGTGACAGCGCTGAAAGCTGAAAATTGGCCCTGGCAGGAAGGGGGTTTAAGTGCCCAGTAAGCAAGTGGTTAATCCCTCTCCACTCAAAACAAACATTAAAAAAAGTTTGCCTTTTAGTTATTACTTTAACTCAGACTAATTGTATAGTTTTTCACCTATTTTTTGACATGCACTGATGAGGCATTACTACGCAGCACTGATAGGTGGCACTGATATGGCTGCACTGGTGATCAGTGCCCTGATTATCTGTGCCGATCTCCCCTGTGAGAAAATGCCACTGGTCGGGTCTTCTCTCCTCGCATTCTGTCAGCGTGAGGAGAGGAATATCGATAACCAATATTTCCTTGATTGGACACAGCTGATCACATGGGTGATCATCGGTTCTTTACCAGGATCCGTGATTTGTTGTGTCCCAGGGACAGAGCACACCACGATCGTCGTGTGCCCCCTGGGCGTGCATTTGCGTGCAGAGTGGGAGGTCGTCATATGTTGTCCTTCCAGAATAAGAGTGCTCCCAAACACCCATCATTTGACAATACAGCAGGCGGGAAGCAGTTAAGGCGGTAAAAAATGTGCAAAAAAAAAAAATGTCCCCTTGCAAAATAATAGCATAATGTGCTAGTATGCATCGCATACTAGCACATTATAAAAAACTTACCTTAGAACTAAGCCCTCCAGCGGCATGCTGTCACCGCTGACAGGGTTACCATCTTCACTCGGTCTTCATTCTGGGTTCACAGGCTTCGGCTGTTTGACTGGCCAAGCCACTATGATGTCGCTCCTGCGCTTGCATGCAGAGGCACGGCACGTCTCCCTCAATGGATGTCTTGCCATCCATTGAGAGTGCAGTGCGCATGTGCCGTTGACATCACTGGCTGCTACTACAGTAAATATCTCCTAAATGGTGCACGCATAGGCGTGCGCATGGGGTGTGCCTGGGCACACCCTAATCACCCTGCTGTCTCCCGAGATCTGCTGTTAAATGCTGCATCCAAGTAGTGTGTAGCCCAGGCTGCCTGTGAGACCGTTTCACATTCAGCAGATCGTGAGGCTTGCCAGCAGCGCCCAGTGTGTCAAACTCAGGTAATGTAACTGCTTGCAGGGAGAAAGACCAGCTGTCACAACTCAATGGTGATGTCGGGGTGTGGGTGGGACCGAACAACCATCAATCACCAGCCAATGGGATGGGGTCTGGGCAGGCCGCTACATTTATGTGGCTCTGCCCCCTTTCTTAAGCAGCCTAATCATTGGCTGGTGTTTAATAGCTGCTCAGTCCCGCCCATCCCCAACATTGCGGCTGAGTTGTGACAGCTGGTCTCTCTCCCTGCAAGCAGTTACATTATCTGACAGTTTCACACACTGAGTAGCTCTGGCAAGCCTCACAATCTGCTGAATGTGAAACTCCCCCTCTCCTCTGTCAGTGCCACCTATCAGAGCCCATCAGTGCTGCCATTCAGTGCCCATCAGTGTAATAAACCTTCTGGGTGCAGCTCCCCACTCAGCCCTTCCTTATAGTTACCTGGGCCCCATCTCAATCCAGCAATGTGCACAAGAGCAGCAGCTTTCCCAGATCTCTCTCTTCTCATTGGCTCACGTAGCAGTGGGAGCCATTGACTCCTGCTGGTGTCAATCACAGCTAGTAAGCCAATAGGTAGGGAGAGGGAGGCGGGGCTGAGCCTCACTCTGTGTCTGAACAGACCATGTCCATTCACAGAAGTGTGGCTTCGGAAGTGAGCCTGCTCAAGTGCCCCGTAGCTAAAGGCTAACTATTGGGGGCACTTGGCAGGGGGGAGGAACCAGGATGGCCGCAAGGGACCTAAAAAGAAAAGGATTGGTGCTACTCTGTGCAAAAAAATCTATTAACGCCTACAGTTATATCATACACCTATTCCGTGTATATATAGGTGTATGTGTGTGTATGTGTGTATATGTATATGTATATATATATATATATATATATATATATATATATATATAATTTTGAAGATGTGCATGATGGAAAAATTAGTTTTGTTTCAGATTTGTTCGTTAAGTTAATAATTTTGTTTCGTCATATTCGTTATGTTAGAATGATTAATTTTCCAAATTTGTTTCTTATAATCGGATTCGTTTTGTATATTCTTTATTTTCAAATCGATTTGAATTACAAAATTTTGAATTTCAGAAGACAGCTATATTCATTCTATTTTATTCCTTTCTAATCTTTTCCATTTTTTTTTTTTTTTTTGCTCTACTCTATTTTTCAATTTTCTATTTTATTTTATTGTTTTCTGTTCTATGCTTTTATTTTATATTCTATTGCTTTCTATTCTATTCAGCAGCCTCAGTAGGAATCATCATCCTATTTCACTTTAATACCCTACTGTATTTATTGCAATATGTTTCAATTTCAAATGTTTTGAATTCGTTGAAATTTCGTTACTATTGTGATTCAGAAATTCGGATATATCCGAATCTCCGTATAACGAACATTTTGTGTTCCACGAGATGTTCAAAGCTTGGGATATTTTTTATAACCTAACCCTGCTTTAAACTTCTCTGCAACTTTATCCCTGACCTGTCTGGTGTGTTCCTTGGCCTTCATGATGCTGTTTGTTCACTAAAGTTCTTTAACAAATTTCTGAGGGCTTCACAGAACAGCTGTATTTATACTGAGAATAAATTACACACAGGTGGACTCTATTTACTAATTAGGTGACTTCTGAAGACGATTGCTTCCACTAGATTTTAGTTAGGGGTATCAGAGTAAAGGGGGCTGAATACAAATGCACACCACACTTTTCAGATAAGTTTTTTTTTTTTTTTTTTTTAATTTGGAAAACCATTTATTGTTTTCCTTCCACTTCACAATTATGTGCCACTTTGTGTTGTTCTATCACATAAAATCCCAATAAAATACATTTACGTTTTTGGTTGTAACATGACAAAGTGTGGAAAATTTCAAGGGGTATCAATACTTTTTCAAGGCACTGTACATACGTGGCTTATTCTTTACAAAATAGGTACTTAAGTGCTAATAATAATATGAACCAAAAATATTAAAAAGATAAATAAATGTTTAAAGCTGCAAATATTTTAAAAGTGTACGGATATCACCATATGTGCTATATTAATAAAGTAATAATGCGCTAAAATCAACCTTCCAATATTACACGTGTAGCGATACCTCCAACTAAGGAGGCCGCAGAATTAGATTTGGGCCCTGAGTGCAGCTCCGCCAACCCCCGGCAATAGGCTCTACCCCCTTCTGGCACAGCTAGTACTGATAATCAATGATATATCCTATGCAATATAATAACTAAGCAAGGACACAGTAATGAATTGTAATAGGTAAAGTGTTTTACTTATTTTCTCAATATGGATAAAAGGGGGTAACAGTAATCACAGTTCAAGATAATCACTCCTAAGGGCAGCGTCCTGCCACTCTAACACACTATATAGTAACACACACTACAGGTGCGCCATACGGGCGACCGTTAACTAAGTGCCCTATGGCGCAGTAATAAACACGCTAGAATCCCCACCAGGCCTGGTTCTAATATTTAACTTAGTCCTTCTTTCTTCACCGGCAAGTCTGTAATGGTGGTGCACTTCAAACAGAGTATAACTTTGTAATCCAAGGGGTATAGAACTTGGTTAAATAAAGCCGCAGGCTCAGTTCTGACAAGGCTCTTCAATAGGGGTATCAAAATAACTTGTAGGCCACGGCAGTCTATAGGCCTATATACAGTAACAGTATCTTAGCTGGGCTTATGCCCTCTCACCCGCCGGACTACGGATCCAGTCCGGGAAACCTCCACCGGCCGTGTCACACACACACGATCTCTCCAACGATCGGGCCCCCGATCCGACAAGGCTGTAGCGCACAAAGTCAGATGCCACCCAGGCTCGCAGAGGGGGGTGGAAGGCTCTTTGATGCAGAGCAAGGCCTCAGGCTTCAGGCCTTGCACTCCGACACATCCGCACAGGAGGATCCGTCTGTGAAGTCTCATGTCCCAAAGAGGCCGAGCCCGGCCTCACCTCCTCCTCTTATAACCCCTCCCATGAGTCTCTGCGATGGAACATGTGAAGAATGGGGTTATGGGTGATGTAGTCTCTTCCCATTATAGGGGAACACCCCGCTACACATGAATTTATACACATTCCAATGGCATAAAAAACAATAGGTGTAAAATTAGAATGCAGCTGTGAAAGTCCAATATGTGAACAAATAATCACCACCACCAGTTATGCTGGCCATACACTATACGAAAAATCGGCCGAAATTCGATCATTTGGACAGTTCGTTCATTTTTCGGACAGTTAATGGGCACAAAATCGATAATTGTTGGGACGCTTTTGAGCCGAAAAAAAAACGAAGGACAAGTTTGTAAATTTTCTGCCGAGCGAACGATAAATTGAAAGGTTGATGTGTTTCCCGTCCGAACTGTCTGCACTAGGTATATGTAAAAAAAAACTAACAACTTTTTTTTATTTATGTCCTGTGAACGATTTATTGGTCATTACATGATGGCACCATCGTTTGCGCTCACGGCCGAATGTTCGTTTTTCGAAAATGGGTTTGGCCGATTTTTCATATAGTGTATGGCCTGCATTAGTGGGTATACTGCTCACCTAACGGTTAATTAGTTGATTGCCAAGAGAAAGGAAAAACACACACATCTATCTTGATTGAGCGATTTTTCTCTCAATCAAGATAGATGTGTGTGTTTTTCCTTTCTCTTGGCAATCAACTAATTAACCGTTAGGTGAGCAGTACACCCACTACTGTATATACTTGAGTATAAGCTGAGTTTTTCAGCACATTTTTTTTGTGCTGAAAATGCCGCCCTTTGGCTTATACTCGAGTCACATTTTTGCGCCTGATCTCCCGGGCTTTGGGGACCCAGTACCGGCCAGCCGTAGGTCCCCTGGACCCCAAACTTGGCAAACATGTAGCCCCACTCTTCCTCTACAATTTTGCAAAGTTTGTTGGCCGGGGAGCACCGATTTTTCAAAGCCGGGCCCCCCTTCCATAGACTCCCATGTTAAACGGTAATTTCTTTGGTGATTTTGGGGACCCGGTACAGGCCGGTCGTACATCCCCTGGACCCGATACTTGTCACACATGTAGCCCCATGTCTCCTCTACAAGTGTGCAAAGTTTGTTGTCTGGGGAACCTACGGCCGGGGAGCACCGATTTTTCAAAGCCGGGCACCCCTTCCATAGACTCCCATGTTAAACGTCAGTCTAGTCATGGGCACAGTGAGGCATGGACACATTGAGGCATGGGCACAGTGAGGCAAAGTGAGGCACAGTGAGGCATACAGATGGACACTCTAGGTTTATACTCGAGTCAATAAGTTTTCCCATTTTTTTGTGGTAAAATTAGGTGCCTCGGCTTATATTCGGGTCGGCTTATACTCAAGTATATACGGGTAACTAGTGGTGGTGATTATTTGTTCACATATTGGACTTTCACAGCTGCATTCTATTTTTACACCTATTATTTTTTAAAGCCATTGGAATGTGTATAAATTTATGTAATTGTAGCGGCCTCGCCCCGTCCTCTTTAGCTAGGGGTATGTCACACGCCAGGGTGAGATGCGCTACGGCCCATGTCCTCCCCATAGCTGTGTGTGAGGTGAAGGCCAGCACCAGTATCTTCCTCGGGCCAATGTGTGTTAATCATGAAACTCAATCTTGCTATGCTGGCACCTTCCTTCCTCACTTTGCTCCCATTAACCAGAGTCCACACACCGATCACAGTCAAACTCTGTTTTATTTCGTAGCTCCACAACAAACAATGTAATGGCGAGATACGGTGGGATGAGCAGATCGAGGCACTGTCCTGATATTAGTCTCTAAACCCCTGTACCTTGACCAAGGGTGGTAGCATCATTGATTAGGATACCTTCGCTGCGCTGCGGCCCCTATCAGGGGAAGATCACCCTCCAAGGGAGTTACCGGAGGCCCATCCGTCACCGGGTTGACGCTGCTCCGGAATCTTCGGACGGGTGACCTCCCCGGCCTCCTCGCCTCAGATGCGGGTCCCCTCGCAAGGGGCACCCTGGAATCACTTCACCCTCGTGGGACCCAGTCAAAGTCACTGGGTCCCAGGCCTACGACATAGTACCTCACCCCAGGCTGAAGGTGCCTGGGATGGACTCCAACTCCATTCCGGCCAGGCCTAGGGCACCTAAGCCGGAACCTCGAACCGCCCACACCCAGGCCTAAGGTGCGTGAAGAGAAGATCCTCGAAGAACTCGTGGCGAGGGCGTCTCCCCCTTTTATCTCCACCCATCGACACCACGGCGGGTTCCCCGCCCCAGCCGTACCATCTCCGGAAAGGGACAAAAAGGGTAGCACTGTGGTAGTGATTCTACCTTGAGCCCGTAGGTACCCCGCCACCCACAGGCCAAGGAGAATAATACACCACCCAATCCTCCACGAATCACAAAGGGGTCTAAACCCTGTCATAATTACACACCTGGGTCACACTACCCCCAGGTGTATCCCAACTAAATCTGAAGACCCCGCTACATAATATTGGAAGGTTGATTTTAGCGCATTATACTTTATTAATATTCTTTACATGTTGATTTCTGTAACAGACAATGAGTAAAAATCACTTTCTCTGGGTCTTTTTAGTTTGTAGGGGTTAACTTGTAAAGCCTCCGCCCTCATTATGAAATCAGACTTTTAGTTTCGTTTCTTCCTCCTTCGCTAGAATGGCGTCGGCTGCTCTAGGAGACGAGCTGAGCTGCTCCATCTGCCTGAACCTTTATACCGAGCCGGTGTCACTGAGATGTGGACACAACTTCTGCCGGGATTGTATGGTGACTGCTCTGGATACACAGGAGGGGTCCGGAGTTTATTCCTGTCCGGAGTGCAGAGAGAAGTATGTAGAGCGTCCTACACTGGAGAAGAACAGGAAGCTGTGTAACATTGTGGAGAATTTCAGATCTACACAACAAAAAGAGCAGATACTCTGTACGTATTGTGTGGATTCTCCAATGGGAGCCGTCAAGACTTGTCTGCATTGTGAGACTTCTATGTGTGATAAACACCTGACAGCCCACAACAAGACAGTGGACCATGTGTTGATAGAACCCACCTCATCCTTCAGTAGTAAAAAATGCTCCATCCACAATGAGATTCTGAAGTATTACTGCTCCGAGGACGCCGTCTGTCTATGTGCATCCTGCTGTCTGGTGGGGAAACATAAAGGACATGAAGTGGAACCTCTAGAAGAGGCTTTGGGGAAGAAGAAGGAGAAACTGAGAAATGTTCTAGAAAAACTGATTACGAAGAAAGAGACAAACGCGAAGAAAATTCAAAGACTACAGGACCAGAAAAGGAAAGTACAAGAAAAAGACAATGCTGAGAAAAAGAGAGTGACTGCTCTATTTGAGGATATCAGGAGACAGCTGGAGGTCCAGGAACAGAGAGTCCTGAGTGAGATCTCCAGACAGGTAGAGGAAGTCTCATTTCAAGTCACTAATCTCATCAAACAGTTGGAGATAAAGAAGGATGAGCTGTCCAGGAAAGTTGGCCACATCGAGAAGTTGTGTAATATGACCGACCCAATAACTGTCCTACAAGATCATAAATCAGATACTGATGAAGTCCTTCAAGATCAAAAATCAGACACAGGTGACCAGCATGTGGAGGAATCTTCTGTCCTTGTTCTTAATGATTTTATGATCTCTCTTGTGTTGCACAGATCTATAACTGGTCTTATCACTAACATGCAATCAAAAAACAACTTCTATACACAGGATGCAACCAATCTGCTACTTGATGAAAAAACTGCTTATACCTTTGTGACTTTATCTGATGACCTGAGAACCGCATCCTGCTCTGAAACTCAAACGATTAGACCAGGCTTACCAGAGAGATTTACAGAGTACCCTCAAGCGATGAGTACGGAGAGTTTTTCCCATGGGGGACATTATTGGGAAGTAGAGGTTGGTGACTGTGGGGATTGGGATGTGGGTGTTTGTTATCTCAGTATAGAGAGAGATGGAGATGACTCCGGTATTGGGTATAATAATAAGTCCTGGAGTTTTGGTATAACTGAAAATGAATATGTATCTCTACATGACTCTCTGAAAAAGTTGGTAAACCTCAAGTCTCCTGTGCAGAGATTGGGAATATATTTGGATTATGAAGGTGGTCGCCTGTCCTTCTACCAGCTGAGTGACCCCATCAGACACCTCCACACCTTCACCACCACCTTCACCGAACCCCTCCATGCTGCCTTCTATCTGAGTAAGGGAGCCTGGGTAAAGCTGGTATCTCCAGTGTTTTCTATAAAACCATAATTTGGTTTCTTGTTTCAACAATTCGTATTTCTTTTTTTTTATTCTACAGTTTTGCCATCAATACAAACTTTAACCACTTCTCGCCCGGTCAATAGCAAATTGACGTCCGGGAAGTGGTTTCGTTATCCTGACTGGACGTCATATGACGTCCAGCAGGATAACAGCCACCGCGCGCCCATCGGTGGTGCGGTGTGTCAGTCTGACACACCGATACACCGATCTCGGTAAAGAGCCTCCGGCAGAGGCTCTTTACCACATGATCAGCCGTGTCCAATCACGGCTGATCACAATGTAAACAGGAAGAGCCGCTGATCGGCTTTTCCTCACTCGCGTCTCACAGGCGCGAGTAGAGGTGAGCCGATTGGCTGCTCTCCTGACAGGGGGGGTCTGTGCTGATAGTTTATCAGCGCAGCCCCTCCTTGAATCCCGCCCAGGACCACCAGTATGCCACCCAGGACCACCCGGGATGGGCATCCACAGTGGACCACCAGGTATGCCCCCTAGACCACCAGGGAATGCCAATCTGTGCCATGGCAGCTGCCAATCAATGCCCAGGCAGATGCCAACCAGTGCCAGCCCAAAATCCCTGCCAGTGCCGCCAGGGATACCTATCAGTGCTGTATGTCAGTGCCCATTAGTGCCATGTATCAATTCCCATCAGTGCCCAGCAGTGCCGCCTATCAGTGCCACCCATAAGTACCCACCATTGCAGCCTTTCAGTGCCCATCAGTGTCGCCCATCAGTGCCAATTAGTGCCACCCATGAGTGCTCATCAGTGCCGCCTATCAATGCCCATCAGTGCTGCATATCAGTGCCACCCATCAGTGCTGCCTACCAGTGCCTATCAGTGCTGCATATCAGTGCCACCTCGTTGGCGCTGCCTCATCAGTGCCGCCTTATCAGTGCCCATCAGTGAAGGAGAAAACATACTTATTTACAAA
Organism: Rana muscosa; assembly: GCA_029206835.1. Lineage (NCBI taxonomy): Eukaryota > Metazoa > Chordata > Amphibia > Anura > Ranidae > Rana > Rana muscosa. The sequence goes on from CM055127.1 coordinate 164,330,092, forward strand.
ATGTTATAACAGAAAAAAATGATTTTTTTTTGATTTTGTTTAAATTTTTTTGGTCTTTTTTTATTTGTATAGCAAAAAATCAAAACCCCAGAGGTGATCAAATACCACCAAAAGAAAGCTCTATTTGTAAGAACAAAATGATAAAAATTCTGTTTAGGTACAGTGTAGCATGACCGCGCAATTGTCATTTAAACAGCGACAGCGCATAAAGTTGAAAATTGGCTTGGGCAGGAAGGGGTGTAAGTGCCTGGTATGGAAGTGGTTAAAGAGGGTGAAATCATCTTGGAAAAAGTACAGTATTAGCTGGGAAATGTAAAGGAAGCACAAACTTTAAGAACATATACCAACAATACTTGAAAGAGATCCTAACAACATTCAGAACAATACATTTTCATACCCCCCTTTCTACTAACTCTTATCATACCTCCAAAACTTTCTGGGATCAGAAAGAAGGAAACTATCAGGACATATTGGGAATGATTCACCAAAGGCAAATAGACTGTGCAATTTGCAAGTGCAGGTGCACTCTGCATGGGAAGTTACTTTGAAGTTTAGTAAATGAGGTGAAGCTTCACTTTGCAAAGAATTCTCAATTACATGCAAGGAAATTTATAAAAACAGCATTTTTGCTTGCACAGGATTGGATGTTGGAAGTCAGCAGAGCTGACCACCCAAATACAAAGACAATGTACAATTAATATGTAAAAAATGATTGCTTAAAGTGGAAGTCCATGCAAAATCTAAAATCCTATGCATCTATGGACACCAGGGATCTAAAGCCTCGTACACACGGTCGGATTTCCATCAGACTTTTCCGTGGTTTTTTGTCCGAACGGAGTCGGTCGGGAACACCCATAGCATACACACCACAGGACTTTTCTGCAAACTTTCCCAAAACTTTTTGCAACATCACATGGTTTTTCTGCTCTTTTCTGCTCTTTACCGCCACCCTTTGGTCAAGCTCTCCTATTGTTGGTTGATTTTAACATTAGTTGTTTAGTCCATCGGACAAAAGTCCGATGGTTTTCTGTACACACGGTCGGACTTTGCTCCATCGGACTTTTGTTGGGCAAAAGTTTGTCCATTTGCAGACCCAACTTTTGTCAGATGAAATCCAAAACCAAACGAAAATAGTTTGTCCGATGGAGCGTACACACGGTCGGATTGTTGGTCCAACTTGCTCAAAATGAAGTTTGTTGGCCAAAAGTCCGACCGTGTGTACGGGGCTTAACACTAACCTCTCTAACCCTGTAAAGAAAAGATGAGTATACAAACCTTTTTGAAAGCGGATCTGACCCACTCCAACCCGATCTCCAGCGCCGGAAGCTCTGCAGAAGACTCGGAGGACAACGGCTGTGAAATGAATGGGAAGTGACGTCACCCATAGCCTTACTCTGGGGCTTCCGTTGTCCTCAATCTCCTCTGCACCCGCCTCTACAGAGAAGCCGCGGCTGACAGCTCAGCGTGGGATCTGGTCGGATCGGTTGAGATCGGCTTCCAAAAAGGTGTGCATACTCGTTTTTTTCTTTACAGGGATAGAGAGGTTAGTGTTAGATCCCTGGTGTCTATAGATGCAGGGACTCTAGATTTTGCATGGACTTCCACTTTAAACGTTCAAGTGCTTTTTCTTTACTGATATTTTTATTTATACTGGAATTCTAAAAAACAAATGCCATAATCTAGAGCAGCCTTTCTCAACCTTTTCAACACAAAGGAACCCTTGAAATAGTTCTCCGTTCTCGGGGAACCCCTGCTGAAAATAAGAAATCTACAACTCATGATACATTAGTGTGATGGTCAGTGGGAAGAATGGTCCTTAAACTTGTGGTCATTGGGAAGAATTACCTCCTTACAGATAGCTACAAAAAAAAATCAATGGTGTCAGTGGGAATTTATCTGAGAGGTAGAAATTGCCCAATGCTGAAGGAACCCCTAGCAACCTATAGAGGAACCTTGGGGTTCCACGAAACCCTGGTTGAGAATCACTGATCTACAGGATGGAGAAAATGTTCAGTGTAGTATGTAGCCAGGGGTTGCTACTATAATTATTATTGTTGAATGGTTCATTGTTTTCTTATGTATGGGTTTGGCTCCCTCTAGTGCAGTGGTTCTCAACTCCTGTCCACAGGACCCACTAACAGGCCAGATTTTAAGTATTACCTTGGGGAGATGCAGACTAGAATACTGAAATCCCTGAGCAGCAAATTATATCACCTGTGATGCATTTCAGTTATCTTGAAAACCTGCTCTGTTAGTGGGTCCTGAGGACTGGAGTTGAGAACCACTGCCCTAGTGCCTGCTGAACTCTGTCAGGGTTTTTCTTTCCTCCTTGAGAGTGAACAGAGCAATGCATTATGGGACATGTAGTCTGGGTGAGGAAGTGACTCTGTTGGCCGAGCCAGCTCTGAACTACAGGACACACAATGCAAAGCACGCAGAACAGCCTGCTGGGAGGAGAGATAAAAGGACAGGCGCGGCCTGGTTTCAGCCTCTCTGGACGCCATTCTGAACCTGCCAGCAGGAGGTCTATGTGACAGGGAGTGAGAGTCTGCGCCCGCCTCAGAGGGACCTCAGAGGACAGCACCGATATTCCAGCAAGCGGACCAGCCTGCGCTCCAGAGCATCTGGGACCACCTGCACTTTAGTCCACCGGGAGTCGCAGCGTGGCGTGGCAGTGCCATTTCAACTAACAGAGACACCAGGAGGGATTCCGGCTGGAGCCCTTCATCTATTGGGGTTCATTGTGGTGAGAGGGCACCTGCCCAGCCAGATAGAGATTACAGTATTGCAGAATGATTATTTCTGACAGACTGGCTTGTGAGACTTGTAGTTCCACGGATCTGAATCTACTTCTTCACAGGCCTTATACAGCAGGCGCTTGGGGTCTTTCCTTTTCCCCCCTGTGCTGTAAAGTCAGTACTGTATTCCACTAATTTACATAATTAAAGAGGAATCTACAAGTGGTGATATTTCTTCAGTTTAAGTATTCATCAGTTCACCTTTTGCTCTTCAGTCCTTTTGTCTTTTACTTACCTGGATTACAAAAATTACAAATAACACTGCAGTATAAACAACAGGCTAGCTGAAGATATCCGGATTTGAAAGAACATTCATCATCCTCCTCTTTATTATGCTTTACTGCTCTGCATCTAATGTTAATCATTAAATTACAACCTAGGGGGAGCCATTTTCTGGGACATTATCTAATTTCACACTGTGTTTTACTGTATGTATATGCTGTGCACTGTTTGCTTGTTTGTGTGCTGAGGTCTCAGAGGAAAGGTATCCAATACATGTGTTCACATAGATCTTTTTCCGGTCATAAAGGTACACACCCTTGTATATCAGTATCAAGTGATATTTTCTGTCAAACATAATTTGTGTTCATTCATATCTTTTCATGTGTTCATTCTTTATCATTTCTGAGTGATTCAGTGATACTGTGTGAGTTTCTCATTACTAACGCAAATTTTCAGAATGGAACCCAAGGTGTCAGAGGTAAGAGAGGATTTTCAGAGTCGGGGTGGCCAGTAGGGTATAGAGTCTATCAGCAGCCCCCACGGGGGGGGGGGGGAAGCTACAAGTATAATATATTACATTTATATGGAAATCTATACATCAGATAGAAATAAAAAGGACAAATGACCTGGTAAGAGGGACAGAAGGATTTGGTACTGACAGAGGAACAGTCCGTCCACAACAGGGGCAGTTGAAATCTATGTCTTCCATTATAGTAAAAATAGTATAGTTACGCTAAAATCAACCTAATTCAAATCAATCACATCTATGAATACAAAAGAAAGTGCTGGTGCAATGTAAATATAGTGACGCAACGCGTAGGGGAGGAGCCTAGTGACGAGACCCAGGAAGCTGAGGAAGCATGTATTGTATCTGAGCGTATTATGCACCATTACCCATCTGATTGCATGTGAGTAGAAGATATAATACAGAGCTTTTGATCAGTACTAGCATATTGCGCTATGTCCCATTCTTTCTGTTTTCTCTGAGAGCCGTGAGACTTGAAGCAACTCTGGAACTTTGTTACACAGTACCTGCACCTCTTATGTATGAGCGAGTACTTGGCAGGGAATGTTGCATGTCAGGAACCACCTGTATTGATTGCTTCAGGATTAGATAAGCCTGCCTGTACTTGTTCTGAGGACGTTTCTCTTTGATCCTATTTTTGCACATATGGATGTGATATACGGTATTTACATTGCACCAGCACTTTTTTTGTATTCATAGATGTGATTGATTTTAATTAGGTTGATTTTAACGCAACTATACTATTTCTACTATATTTGTCACAGTGATTGGAACACAATTATTTTAGTTGCAGCTTTTATCATTTGATAATTTTATTTTTAGTCACATATGTATTTGGGTTTTTATTTTTGATCATTTATATCAGCGCTTTAGTCACCTAATATCATATATGTCTTCCATTACCTACTTTCTTCTCACTTTAATAGACACTAATACCTATGTAGCACACACAATCCTTAGTACCCGCTCACCTCCACAAGCAGGCGGACCACACCGTGCCACATGCCCAGTATCCTCTTTAAAGCGGAGTTCCACCCAATTTTTTTACTTTTTTTTATTCCACTCCTCACCCCCTTACATGCCACATTTGGCATGTAATTTTTTTGGGTGGGGAGTGGGGGCTTCAGTAGGAGTGGGACTTCCTGTCCCACTTTCTCCTTCCGCCCTGGAGCCGCCTAGGCGATACGTCATATCGCCTTCTGGCGGCCCCTCCCTGTAGGCGATCACCTGGGTCGTGACAGGTCCCAGGTGATCGCCTGTCCACTCAGAGAGCGCTGCGCCGTTTGCGCATGCGCAGTGAGTGCCCGGCCGTGAAGCCGAAAGCTGTCACGGCTGGGTGCCCACACAATGAATGGACGCGCGGGCGGAGGAGGGGGGAGAGGAGCGGAGCTCCAGGCGGCGCGTCGCTGGACAGTGGAGCAGGTAAGTGTATGTTTATTAAAAGCCAGCAGCTACACTTTTTGTAGCTGCTGACTTTTAATAAACATAAAAAAAGGGTGGAACTCCGCTTTAAGAAGAGGTTGAGCGGTGTTAATACCTTTTTGGGTCCTGTAGCGAGTTACCTCCCTCCGTTGGTTCCCGTCCCTAGACTGTAGGGAAAAGTCTATTTTCTCTTAAGAGGAAAGCCAATGTCCATACAATGTAAACTCAAAAACAAGAGTTTATTTTCTTATGCTCGTAACTTGACAGGAAAAGTTGGAGAAGGAGTTGAATAGGGAGGTAGGTTCAGGCACGCGGTACTTAATTACCACTCTCGTCGCCACTCAGGCCTGAGTGGGTTTTGCTTACCCGGATAGTTCCCTCTCATGGTTCTAGCAGCCGCAGTGAAGCACGGACATAACTTTTAGATTATTTCTCCTAGAGATACGTTCAGGTCCTTTTTACTCCTAAGTCCCGAACTTCCCAGCACTTGTAACTTTACAGACCATAGGTGCCAGTAAGGCACGTTACAAGGCTTTTGGCGTATAGCAGAATTCCTCTTGACAGGTAACCAGGCCTCTCCCGAGACAGTGACTTATTTCACTGATCCCATTAGAGAGGTCCTCCCCCGGTCTCCTCTGTCTTGAAGCAGGCCCACCCCTACCTGGGCGCCCTAGGACGACTGTTTCTTCTGTAGGCCTCAGTTAAAGGTACTGGGCCTAACTGGAACGATGTGGCCTCGGGCTGAAGGTGCCCGGGACCAAACACATTCATGGCCAGGGGTATGTGCCGAAGACCTTTCAGGACCAAGGGGTCCCCTGGAGCGCTTTTCGCCCAATGGCGTCTGCCCCATAAGTACCCCCTCCCGGCATGCACAGCAGGCAGACCACGCCCACTGCACAGCCGCCGAGAGAGGACACCCAATCGCGCTGCAACGCCACCTGCGGTTCAACCTGAGACCTGGGCAACAGTGCCACCTACAGGTCAAAGGGAACTATACAACCAGGCAACACCACAGCAGAGCAGAAGTCAATTTAAGGCCCCTTTCACATGGACGGCAAAATTGCCGCAGTAAAAAGCCTGTTTTTTGTTCTTTGAAATTCAAGGCTTCAGGCAATGCGATTAGCTGCATTTGTACATTGCGATTACCTGTGTATACGTGCGTTTATTTGCGGTTGCGTTTAGCTGCGGTTAGTTATTCCCATAGCAACCTGTTTATTTATTTTTTTTGTCCCTTGGATCTAACCATGATGCATTTCGGTCCTCTGCCATCTATTTCCTGTTTCTTTGTTCACTTGCTGAGTGTGTGTTGGAGTTTAGAGGTGAGAGGAGTGATCGGTGTGTTGTGCCTGAGATTTGCAAAAATGAATGCAAATATGATGAATTTGCTGGCGATGCTCATGTTGCTGATGATGAGGATGAAGAGGAGAAGACAGATCCAGTCTAGGCGACGTCCCCGCAGTTACTGGGTCCATCCCCTAACCTCACAGCGTCTATCAATTGGCTACTTTGCCCTCATGTTCGGTGAGCTGCGGACCCATGGGGACAAGTTCTACAATTATACTCGGATGTCCGTGGCAAGCTTCGATGAGCTGTTGGAACTCTGTAGAACACGCCTGAGCAGAACCAGGACCAACATGAGAAGAAGCATTAGTGCAGAAGAGCGGCTGCTACTTACTTTAAGGTAGGTTTTCCATATCTTGAACAGATGCTTTAAATTCATGTACATGCAGGTGTACCAATATTATTGACAATAGTGTGTATGTATGTTCTTGCATAATATATAGCTATAAATATATGTGTCTTTTTTGTATTGCAGATACCTTGCCACTGGTGCCAGCTTCACCTCCCTTCATCATCAGTTCCTAATGGGAATTTCTACTGTATCGACAATAGTCCATGATACATGTCAAGTTATATGGAAAGAGCTGAAAAGCAGTGTCATGCCGGAACCAACATCCAGTCTGTGGGAGGAAATATCTGAGGAGTTTTGGGAGAAGACCAACTTCCCAAATTGCATTGGGGCTTTAGACGGGAAACATATCCGTCTCATCAAGCCACCAAACTCTGGTTCCCGTTATTTCAACTATAAAAAATATTTCTCCATTGTCCTCCTGGGGCTCAGTGATGCCAACATGCGGTTCATTGCTGTGGATGTGGGAGCTTACGGGAGTTCTGGAGATTCCAGAATTTTCCGTAATTCTATGATGGGCCAGCGATTGGAAAATAGTGAATTCAATGTGCCACAGTCAAGGCCTCTTCCTGGTACTGCTGTGCCGGATCTTCCTTTTGTTGTGCTGGGAGATGAGGCATTTGCCTTATCCACCCACCTTCTCAGGCCCTATACGAGGCATGGTCTCACTGACAGGAGGCGCATTTTTAATTACCGTCTCAGTAGAGCCCGGAGAATGGTGGAGTGCGCATTTGGCATTTGCACTGCCAAATGGCGTGTTTTGATGACAGCCATGCACCTAGAAGTGGATCATGCGGTCAATGTTGTTTTGGCATGTTGTGTTCTCCAGAACTATTTGAGGGGTAAGGAGATCATGCCCACCGAATCCCCGTTAGCGTTACCTGTTTCCGCAGAACACAGAGGTCGTGTTACTGCCACTCGTCCCACGAATCAAGCTCTACAAGTGCGTGAGGATTTCACAGATTTTTTTTTGACAGAGGATGGACAGCTCCCATGGCAATATGACCATTTGTAAAGAGATCTTTGTTAGCCATGTTATATCAACCTTATATTACAGTTTATTTGTTCTTGAAATAAAGTAGTTGACAATTTTTTACAATTAAATTGTTTTTATTTTTATATCTTTGCCATGTTAAATAACAAAAAGGTAGAAAAAAATAGACAAACCTTACAAAACATTGAATGCTTGCATGTATAGAAAACTATGTTTTCAATTCCTTAGGAATATAGAGAATTTTCTTCTATTTTCAAGTATAAATTGACTCTGTACCCCCCCCCCCTAAAATATTGAGTATTTCTAAAGTGCTGTTAACCATATGTTTGACTATATGTGGACACTGTGAGTGCAGTAAACAGCTTTGAAACATTTTTTCACAACTTTACGAACTGTTGTGTAGCGGCTGTTTGATAACAATGTCCAAATGTAAGCAAAGAATTTAAAAAGGTTTTTTAGTGCTTAAAGCTGACCATACACCTATAGATTATCTGCATAATGTCTATGATTAGATGGAATTATATTTGTCCATGTACACTGCACTGTGTAGATGGGGGGGAGGGGATCTCCCACTGGGCCAAGCTTCAGTATCTTTCTAGTCGTCCGAGTAGCAAGATATGGAAGGTTGGAACAGTGGGAGATTCTTACATCTGCACAGTTTAGCGGAGATGGAGGAATCTGTTCCACTTTTTCCATCTGAACATAGAAAAACAGAAGATAACCTATAGGTGTATGGCCAGTCTGCTGAGGCATGGCCCCATAGAGAAAGTGTCAAAACCCTAACCTTCGTCACCTTAATTTTGATTTCGCCATGTATGCTGCACTGTGTAGATTGGGGGATCTCCCACTGGGCCAAGCTTCAGTATCTTTCTAGTCGGCCATGCTGGCTCTCAACCTAAACAATAGGCTTGTGCAATTCGTTTCGTAACGAATCAAAATTCGTCCGAATTTAGCAACTTTCGGACATTCGGAAGCATTCGAATTTCCGAACAGAGCAATTACGAATAAAACCGAATCCGAAATAAATTATACCGCAAAATAGCGAATGCCCGAAGGTCTTCGGCATAATTCGTTATGAAAAAAGTTACGAATGTACGAATCCATTCGAAGCACAATAACACTCACTCTGCTCTCTGCTTCTCCCTCACCATGCTGAACTCCCTCTCAAAATGGTGTACAGGGGCGGAGGCTATAGCCGCATGAAAAAACGAAAGTAAAATACGAGATTTCAAATCCATTCGAAGCACAATAACACTCTGCTCTGCTCTCTGCTTCTCCCTCACCGTGCTGAACCCTCTCAAAATGGTGTACAGGGGCGGAGCCTATAGCCGCATGTAAAAAACGAAAGTAAAATACGAGATTTCGAATCGTTACAAATAACCGCTATGTATTTAGAAAAGTACAAATCCATTCGAAGCACATTAGGCATAATAGGCAGCGTCGTTGTGAGAGAGACACGGAAAATTACGAATCAACGAACCCAAAAAAAGTTACGAAAGTAGGAGTTGTGTCCAGAATCAACGAAAAACAACGTACTCTACCGAAAGTACGAATTATAAAGCAACAAAAAATTCAACGAAAAATGTCGCTTGCAAAAATACGAATGAGTCCGAACACGAAAAATCCCGTCTAGCAAAATTACGAATGATTACGAATCAACAGGACCGGAAAGAAACGAACCGAAACGAATTTTTCCGTTGTGCACAAGTCTACTAAACAATGCTTTGGTACTGTGAGAGCCAGCGTGGCGGAGTAGCAAGATATGGAAGCTTGTAACAGTACAGTACAGTTTCTTACATCCGTACAGTTCAGCGGATATTGAGGTAGGTATCAATAAAATTCAAGTAACAAAACATAAAAAAATTAAACAGTAATATAACAAATTAAAAGGTCAAAACTACAAGTTTTCATACACCGGATAAGGGGGACGCAGGGAAGAGTGGCTTGGTTCAATGCCAACATCTATGGGTGATCCTGATCCTGATTGGGAAGATGAGGGTGAAGTAACTGGGTGTGGCTGCACGTGCATCCTTTGATAACCAGGATTAGGTGGGTAAGGTGTATACATCGGTGGGGGTCCTGCATAAGGATTAATGGCAGGTGTTGTGTCATGGAACTGCTGATTGGCCATTGGTCGACTCAAAGAGCCACTGGGTGAATTAAAACCCATAGCCCATGGCTGAAATTTTGGATATGGGCGTTGCTCTTTGCAAGCGGATACAATATACGTTAAATAGGCATGTATATCACCCCTGACCTCAGTGCGCTTATCAGGAGGAATCTCCCTGACTACACAAAGCAACATTCTCAAAAACATAACATCTGGGTCTGAGATATTGAGAAATTCATCATCTTTGGCCTGTTTTTGCGATTGGTTTCTCATTTCAGCTATAATACGGTTAAAATATTCCTCAAAAGGTGTCTCTTGTTGAGTAAGTTTTTGACGGCTGGTGGAAGTAGACTGTCCTCTCCTACCTACATTTGCCTGCAAATAGATCAAATATATAGATTATGCTTCTGATGTTGAGATCACACTTACATAATAATAAACATGATGCTTGCACAATTATTAAAGTCGTGTCCGAGCTTGCAACACCTGTTTTCAATAGATCAGACACAGGCACTTGTTTTAGCCCCGAAAACCTGTTGTCACTGTATTGGCAGCCAGAAGACCACCAAAACTGTTTTTACAATGTTTCAGTTCATGAATGAAGAGAAGCCGCTGTCTTCTCTCCATTCATTTTCAGCGCAGCGGAGGCTGCTGAGAAAGGGACTGGGGAATCTGTGTCCCTAGTCCCATTCCCTGTCTCAAAGGGAAGATGTCAGAGGTCTGTTAAGACCCCTGATATCTCACGAAAGAGAGGGCTGAAAAAAAAAAGAATAAAATAAAAATTAATTGTAAAAAAATACAAAAACTAAAAGAAAACACACACTGACACTGTCCCCCCCCCCCCCTCCAATAAAAAATGAAAGCATTGTAAAAAAAATAATTGTAAAAACCATCATTGTGACGTTTTGAAAGTACATACCACAGGTTCTTCACTGGATGGTTGATATTCTTGGGATGAAAGTGACTCTGAATTGGTTTCTTGACTGGTGTCTGCGTCATCTGGTGACGAACTTTCACGTCTTGCGCTTGCTCTCTCAGAAACACTTGACACAGTTCTAATAATAACAAAATTACAAGTTTAAAAATAACATGAATACTGTCATGTGTACACTACAGAATAGCCCTCTATATAGAGCAGGGTGGGTTTAGACACCTTTCACACTGGAGCGGTGACGCAACCAAAAATCCTGATAGCAGCATCCTTGGAGTGGTGAAGGAGCGGTGTGTATACCGCTCCTACACCTCTCCAGCCCACTCAAATCATTAGGACAGTGCGGCTATACTGCCCACAAATTTGTTAAAAGTAAAATATATAATATATATACTTACGAGCGCATCTCGGTGGTGCGCCTCAAAAAAGACAAAGCCTCTGCATGGGGGTTAGCCCTGCGACGAGTTGAGGGTGCTCCGCTTCTCTCCGCAGACTTCTCTTCATTAACTTCTTTCTTGTACCGGTCACGTAGGGACCTCCAACGTGTATAAACCTCTTTTCCTGCAATATATATATCAAACATAACGCATGTTAGGAAAAGTCGAGAGAGATCTGCTCACCCCCCCCCCCCACCCTAGAAAAAACTTAAGGGAAGACACCAACCATTTAATTTCCCATTTTCAAATTAGGTTTGTTTGCAGCATTGCATAATTGTCAGTGACGCAGTGCTGGATCGCTAAAAAATGGCCTGGTCATTTAGGGGGTAAATCTTCTGTTTGTGGTTATTATGGGAAACAGCTATGATACATGTGTACCCTGCTTCATAGACACAACAAACATTGCACTCACCTCGGTTATCCTGCTCAGTGGCAGACATATTGTCCCAGTTCGGTGTGACAAATTTGTATACTTCCTCCCACTTGGATCTCTTCAACACTCGATCGGCATATCCTGGGCATTCTGAGTCCCATAACTCTGGTTGGGAATGCACAAGGGATATTATGGCCTCATGTGATATATCTCGCGCCGCCATGCTGCCTTCTCCTCTTTCCAATATCCCTCTGAACTTCCTGTGTCATTTCCCAGGTACACCTACTGGTTATGATGCGCTTCCGGGTGATTTTTTTTTTTCTCACGCTGCTATCCGCAGCTGACTCAAAAGACTGCGATTACATGCGGTTGTTTGCAGATAGCTGCGCTACATCGCACCTGGACGCATTCAATTCTATTTTTCTATTCGCACCGAACCGCATGTAACGAAATCGCAGCTAAACGCTGTGTGTGAATGGGGCCATAGGAAAGCGTTGTGTGCTTTTAGCTGCGGTAGAAAAATAGAAAATCCGCAGCTAAAAGCACCATTCTATCCGTCCGTGTGAAAGGCCCCTAAAAGAATCCAACAGCCAGAGCCAAACTATTGCTCAGGCTACCCCTAAATTACAAACATAGCGACCCCAAATTTGAGGGTCCGCTACACCTACAATACATTAAGAGCGCTTTCATGTACTTACTATGTGATCACCCAACATCTCACTGCTCTGTGTATGTTCTCTCCAATATATCAGGACTTACAATAAATATTGTTACAGTTAGCTCTGTTATACACTGAATACTTAATGTAAATGGACTGTATACTTCTTTTCATGGGATACTAAGATAAAATAAAAAAATCCAAACGGAAAGCAACTTTTTAAACTACTGTAGCGGGGTGTTCAATTTAAGGGGAGTGTCTGAGTGGTAATTAGGCTCAGACACACTAATTGTTATGCCACGTACACACGATCGTTTTTTCATGACGTCAAAAATGCCATTTTTAAAAATGGGCATTAACCACTTAAGCCCCGGACCATTTGGTAGCTAAAGGACCAGAGGTGAATTCAGAATTTTGCACTGCGCTGCTTTAACTGTAAATTGTGCGGACATGCAATGTTGTACCCAAACGAAATTTGCGTCCTTTTCTTCCCACAAATAGAGCTTTCTTTTAATGGTATTTGATTGCCTCTGCGATTTTTAATTTTTGCGATATAAATGAAAAAAGACCGAAAATTTTGAAAAAAAATGATATTTTCTACTTTTTGTTATAAGAAAAATCGAATAAACTCAATTGTAGTCATACATTTAGGCCAAAATGTATTCAGCCACATGTCTTTAGTAAAAAAAATGTCAATAAGCGTATATTTATTGGTTTGCGCAAAAGTTATAGCGTCTACAAACTAGGGTACATTTTCTGGAATTTACACAGCTTTTAATTTATGACTGCCTATCTCATTTCTTGAGGTGCTAAAATGGCAGGGCAGTACAAAACCACCCCAAATGACCCCATTTTGGAAAGTAGACACCCCAGGGAAATTGCTGAGAGGCATGTTGAATCCATTGAATATTTTTTTTTTTGTCCCAAGTGATTGAATAATGACAAAAAAAAAAAAAATTACAAAAAGTTGTCACTAAATGATATATTGCTCACACATGCCATGGTTATATGTGGAATTGCACCCCAAAATACATTCTGCTGCTTCTCCTGAGTACGGGGATACCACATGTGTGGGACTTTTTGGGAGCCTAGCCGGGTACGGGGCCCCAAAAACCAAGCACCGCCTTCAGGATTTCTAAGGGCGTAAATTTTTGATTTCACTCCTCACTACCTATCACAGTTTCGAAGGCCATAAAATGCCAAAATAGCACAAAACCCCCCCAAATGACCCTATTTTGGAAAGTAGACACCCCAAGCTATTTACTGAGAGGCATGTTCAGTCCATGGAATATTTTATATTTTGCCACAAGTTGCGGGAATATGACAAACTTTGTTTTTTTTGCACAAAGTTGTCACTAAATGATATATTGCTCACACATGCCATGGGCATATGTGAAATTACACCCCAAAATACATTCTGCTGCTTCTCCTGAGTACGGGGATACCACATGTGTGGGACTTTTTGGGAGCCTAGCCGCGTACGGGACCCCAAAAACCAAGCACCGCCTTCAAGGTTTCTAAGGGCATAAATTTTTGATTTCACTCCTCACTACCTATCACAGTTTTGAAGGCCATAAAATGCCAAGATAGCCCAAAACCCCCACAAATGACCCCATTTTGGAAAGTAGACACCCCAAGCTATTTGCCGAGAGGCATGGTGAGTATTTTACAGCTCTCATTTGTTTTTGAAAATGAAGAAAGACATTTTTTTTTTCTTTTTTCAATTTTTAAAACTTTGTGACAAAAAGCGAGATCTGCAAAATACTCAACATACCTCTCAGCAATTAGCTTGGGGTGTCTACTTTCCAAAATGGGGTCATTTGGGGGGGTTTTGCGCCATCTGGGCATTCCATGGCCTCCGAAACTGTGATAGGCAGTGAGGAGTGAAATCAAAAATTTACACCCATAGAAATCCTGAAGGCGGTGATTGGTTTTCGGGGTCCCGTACGCGGCTAGGCTCCCAAAATGTCTCACACATGTGGTATCCCCGTACTCAGGAGAAGCAACAGAATGTATTTTGGGGTGCAATTCCACATATAACCATGGCATGTTTGAGCAATATATAATTTAGTGACAACTTTTTGTACATTTTTTTTTTCTTTTTGTCATTATTCAATCACTTGGGACAAAAAAAAAAAATATTTAATGGGCTCAACATGCCTCTCAGCAATTTCCTTGGGGTGTCTACTTTCTAAAATGGGGTCATTTGGTGGGGTTTTGTACTGCCCTGGCATTTTATGCACAACATTAGGAAGCTTATGTCACACATCATCCACTCTTCTAACCACTTGAAGACAAAGCCCTTTCTGACACTTGTTTACATGAAAAAAAAATTTTTTTTGCAAGAAAATTATGTTGAACCCCCAAACATTATATATATTTTTAAAGCAAAGGCCCTACAGATTAAAATAGTGGGTGTTGCATGTTTTTTTTCCCACACAGTATTTGCGCAGCGATTTTTCAAACGCATTTTTTGGGGGAAAAACACACTTTTTTTATTTTTAATGCACTAAAAAACACTATATTGCCCAAATGTTTGATGAAATAAAAAAGATGATCTTAGGCTGAGTACATGGATACCAAACACGACATGCTTTAAAATTGCGCACAAACGCGCAGCGGCGAGAAACTACATTCATTTTTAAAAGCATTTAAAAGCCTTTACAGGTTACCACATTAGATTTACAGAGGAGGTCTACTGCTAAAATTACTGCCCTCGAGCTGACCTTTGCGGTGATACCTCACATGCATGATGCAATTGCTGTTTACATATGACGCTAGACCGACGCTTGCGTTCGCCTTTGCGCAAGAGCAGGGGGGGACAGCGGTGCTTTTTTTTTTTTATTATTATTTATTTTGCTTTTTTATTTTATTTTTAAACTGTTCCTTCCATACTTTTTTTTTTTTTATCATTTTTATTGTTATCTCAGGGAATGTAAATATCCCCTATGATAGCAATAAGTAGTGACAGGTACTCTTTTTTTGAAAAAAAATGGTGGGTTAGACCCTAGATCTTTCCTCTGCCCTCAAAGCATCTGACCACACCAAGATCGGTGTGATAAAATGCTTTCCCAATTTCCCAATGGCGCTGTTTATATCCGGGGGGGGGGGGGGGGCATTCCCTCCCACTGCTTGTAAAAGCAGTCTAGAGGCTAATTATCTGCTAGAATTGCTTTTACATGAAAGCCGGCCACTGGCTGAAAAGAATGATACCAAGATGATACCTAAACCTGCAGGCATCATTCTGGTATAAACATTCAAAGTCCAGCAACATACCAGTACGTTGCTGGTCCTTGTTGGACATGTATTGTAATCTTTTTTTTCATGCAGCCTGTTGGCTGAACGAAAAAAAGAGATTGATCGGTGGGTATGCCCACCATTAGAATACCGCCCTTCATCCACCCACTTCTAATGATGGGCATATATGCCGAAGCATGGGGGCATCCTCCCGCAAAAAAGTTATGCCGCGTACACACGGTCGGACTTTTCCACGGGCAAGCCTTCGTCGGAATTTTGACCATATGTACGCGGCATAAAAGGTTATGCCGCGTACACACGGTCAAACTTTTCCACGGGCAAGCCTCCGTCGGAATTTCGACCGTATATACGCGGCATTAGGAGCAAAATCGCTCCTCCGCCCCTGCTGCCCCCATGCTTCGGCATATATGCTCTTTTTTTAACTGTGCTGGTGAAATCACCTCCTACAGCGTTGGAGTCACGGCTTTATGTATCGTGGGAGCAAACGCTGTTGCTGTCAAGATAAATAAATCCGCGATGCAACTGAATGGCGTACCTGCTAAGCAAATGATGGTTAACATTAAAACAAAGTAACATTACAGTACAACAGTAAGACCTTACCATGCCATACCTGCAAAGCAAATACCAAAATAAAACATTTTTTTAATGCAACCTGTGCCTAAAATATATATATGCCGAAGCATGGGGGCATCCTCCCGCAAAAAAGTTATGCCGCGTACACACGGTCGGACTTTTCCACGGGCAAGCCTTCGTCGAAATTTCGACCGTATGTACGCGGCATAAAAGGTTATGCCGCGTACACACGGTCGGACTTTTCCACGGGCAAGCCTCCGTCGGAATTTCGACCGTATGTACGCGGCATTAGGAGCAAAATCGCTCCTCCGCCCCTGCTGCCCCCATGCTTCGGCATATATGCTCTTTTTTTTTAACTGTGGTGGTGAAATCACCTCCTACAGCACTGGAGTCACGGCTTTATGTATCATGGGAGCAAACGCTGTTGCTGTCAAGATAAATAATTCCGCGCTGCAGTTAAATGGCGCACCTGAAAACAAAAAATTACATACCTGAAAAGCAAGCATGATAAAACATTGCAGAATGGAATACAGTAAAAAAGAGCAGAACAATAGAGAGAAAATAGAGAGAGAGAGAGAGAGAGAGAACAATAAAACGACAACTATTTTTGGTTTTTTTATTTTATATATTTTTTTGTGTTTTTGTTTTTTACGTTTTTTTTTTTCTTTTTTACACTTTTTTTTGTAACTTTAACAACTGTAATGGTTTGGGTCTCTCAAAATGTAATGGCATCTTGGGAGACCCTGTGTAAGTGTGTCCTAGTCTGTGAAATGCTGTACCCTACGCTAAAACTTCACTTTTGAGTGGTAGCGTTCAAAACATTCACCAAGGCAAAGACCAGGTTTGTCAGGACAGAGTGGACAATAATGACGGGTGTCACGCCTAAATCCGTGCTTGCTACAGACACAACATCTTTTTTGGGGGGCTCGTTGGATAGGGGTACTCGGGAGGACATGCGTATAATGCCTCTCATGCAGCCGGCTTACTGCATTTGGTAGGGGATGGTGAGGTGCAGAACCGCCTGGATACAGGAGTTCTGTGACTATCTCATTCTGGAATTTTAGAAGAGATAACGTCCCGCCTGAAGCTCTGTATAGCACATGAGCGTTCAGCAAAGCCAATTGGAATAATGATAGAGACACTTTTTTGTACCAGCGTCTCGCCTTACGGTCAATTAGATACGGCGCCATCAACTGGTCGTTGAGGTCCACCCCTCCCATATTTTTGTTATATTCGTGGACACAGAGGGGTTTCTCCAACACCAGTCGCCGTAGGAATTTGGACTGTCGTGTCTGCATGAAGGGAGGTAAGAAGGAAAACATTCTTATTGTCCCTCCACTTCATAGCGAGCAAGTTATTACACTTTATGCAGGCTCTCTCCCCCAGCCTAAGACGGGCATCTACAAGCCGCTGGGGAAAGCCCCGGCGATTAGGTCGCACGGTGCCACATGCTCCAATCTGATGATCAAACAAGTGACTAAACAGTGGCACGCTCGTGTAATAATTGTCCACATACAAGTGGTACCCCTTTCCGAATAAGGGTGACACCAAGTTCCACACTATCTTGCCAGCGCTCCCTATGTAATCCGGGCAGTTGACCGGCTCAACCTGACTATCTTTTCCCTCATAAACCATAAAGCTCCATACATAGCCTGTTGCCCTGTCACAGCACTTATAGAGCTTGACCCCGTATCTGGCACGCTTGCTGGGAAGGTACTGCTTGAAAGCCAAGCGGCCAGAAAATTTAATCAGGGACTCATCAACGCAGACAACTTGATCGGGAATAAACAAGGCTGCAAAACGTTCGTTGAAGTGGTTTATGAGGGGCCGAATTTTATAGAGCCGGTCGTACTCAGGGTTCCCACGTGGACGACAAAGTTCATTGTCGTTGAAGTGCATGAACCGCAAAATCTGCTCGTATCGTTTCCTGGGCATGGAGGCAGAGAACACGGGCATGTGGTCAATTGGGTGGACATGTTGAGGGAAAGGCCCAGAAAGGTCTTAAATTCGGAAACCGTAATTGGTTTCCAATCTTTGGCAATGGAAGGCAACTGGGGATTAGCGGCGATGAATTGACCAGCATATAAATTACTCTGGTCCACAATAGATCTATAGAGATCTTCCGTGAAAAACAGCGAATAATAGTCAATTGGCATAAAATCAGCTGTTTCCACCTGAATACCGGGTTGGGCAGTGAATGGGGGAAGTACGGGTTCTGCAGAAGTGGTGGGGACCCAATCAGGATAGGCGAATTCTGCAGGAAGAGCACTATGGGTACGACGGGCCTGCCTTTGTCTTCTTATTGGTGGCAGCGGGACACTACTTGTGCTTGCCACCTCGCCAGCTTGAACTGCACTTATGGGACTCGCCAAGTCACCAAGTGATACTGCAGTGCTGGATGTACGCCCAGGCTGTACTAGACCGCTGGTGCTTGCCAATTCACCAGAAGGAATAGCGGCGCTAGTACTACTTTGCTCCATGATACGAGAGCCCTGCGGTTCTTGCTCCTCAACAACCTCAGAAGATCGGGAACGGGTACGCCTGACCTTAGCAGGGACCTCAACTTCGTCGTCAGAGCTATCTGACGTGGAGCCGCTGACGTCACTGTCTTCTACGGGAAGATATTCTGAGCCTGAATCTGACAGATACGTGACCTCCTCTTCACTATCTGTCATGCTCAGAATCTCGTAGGCCTCTTTACTAGTGTACCTTCGTCTTGCCATTTTGGGCTCTAAATTTAGGGGTACACTAGTAAGATTCACAGGAAAAAAAGCACCCGACTGTCGTCAGCAAATATATCAAACGCTACAAAAAAACTGTTAGCGGTCGCAGGGATCAGGACTGTCTCTGCGAACGCTGCAGTTATGTGTGTTGTGTTTGGTAAGTGACAGTGATCGATCGATACTGCACTTGGGTGGGCTGGGCTGGGCTGGGCGGAGGGGCTAAACGCAGGCGCTAGCAGGTATCTGGGCTGATCCCGCTAACACTGCGTTTTTGGGAACCCTAAACCGCTGGGGACGCTAGTATAGATCTGATCAGATACTATACCACTAAGGGAGGTGTATGCTTTGCGCGTGGGTGTTAGCGTTACTGGCACTAACCTAACGCTGCCTGGGGCGACGCAGACCCTCTCTGGCGCTAAAACCTAATTGATCTCACGCGCCGGGCGATCAGGGGGTTAAACCTTTATTGGGTTATATACGGCGGGTGCCCTGATGCTATAAAAAGCAAACTGACCAACCAGCGTCACCCGTAACCTTTATATGGTGATCACTGGTGAAAGGGTTAACTAGGGGCAATCAGGGGGTTAAAACCTTTATTAGGTTAAATATGGGGGTACCCGACGCTATATAAAAACCTGACGGGTTACCTAAATAACTAAATAACTAACTGGGTAACCAGTGACACCAGTGACGCTTATACGGTGATCACTGGTGAAAGAGTTAACTCTAGGAGCAATCAGGGGGTTAAAATAATATATGGGGGTACCTGACGCTCTAAAAACCTGCAGCGAAACTAAAAATAAATAACTGGCTATCTAGGGCACCACCGGCACTAAATACAGCGATCGTAAATACGATAGCTTAGTGACGCAGGCGTTAGGGGGTGAAAGGGTTACCTGGGGGGCGATCAAGGGGTTAAACCTTTATTAGGGGGGGTTAGGGGGCTACCCTGGACCTAAACCTAACTGCCCTGCAACTTTTTACTATCACAGATGACACTAAATGCAGTGATCAGTAAAATAAATGATCACTGCAATCAGTGACACTGTGATTGGGGGCTGGGGGGTGACCTGGGGGTGAAATGTGTGCCTATGTGTACCTAATTGTCAGTGGACTGTTGGTGCACTAACCTGCTTCCTCTCTCCTCGGCGCAGAAATCGAAAAGACCGCCGCGAGGGAGATGACATCACTTCCTCCTGCCTGTGTTTACATCACATGGCGGAGGAAGCATTTTCATTGGCCGGGAGCGATCGCGAGGGGGTGGCCGAAATCGAATGGTCACCCCCTCATCTCTGATCGCTCCCCAACGATAAACGGCCGCTCACTGTATAGGAGGGGGGTCCGATCGGACCCCCCAACTGTACAAAGGCGATCACGTATACTGTACGTGATTGTGCCTGTCGGTGCCATTCTGCCGACGTATATATACAGTGAGCGGTCGTTAAGTGGTTAAAACCGATGGTGTGTATGCTCCAGAGCATTTTTAACTACGTGAAAAACGGGCAATAAAAATTTCGAACATGCTCTATTTTTTCACGTCGTTTTTCATGTCATTTTTTTTTAACGCCGTGAAAAACGGTAGTGTGTATGCTTTTACGAGGGGGGAAAAAACGCGCATGCTCAGAATCAAGTATGAGACGGGAGCGCTCGTTTTGGTAAAACTAGCGTTTGTAATGGAGATGGCACATTCGTCACGCTGTAACGGACTGAAAAGCACGAGGCTGAAAAGCGTGAATCGTTACTCAACAAACTTTACTAACATGAAGGGTGGCGCCATTCGAACGGATCTTCCTCTTTATAGTGCCGTCGTACGTGTTGTACGTCACTGCGCTTTGCTCAAGCGGTTTTTTTCATGATCGTGTGTACGCAAGACAGGGTGGAGAGGAAACAAGAAAAAAACTACAAGAAAAACGTTGGTTTTAAAAATTACATTAAAAACGGACGTGTGTACGCGGCATTAGGGTTTATGGACCATTTCTGTTCACGGGGGATAGTGTTGGTGTACAGTTCCCTGTGGCCTACAGGTGGCGCTGTCGCCATAGGCCAGGGTTGAACCACCAATACAGGGCTGTGCCTTTTATGACCCCTCTCGGCAGTAGTACGGCAGGGCGGGGAACCTTCTGTGCCTGTCGGGAGAGGTTATAAAAGGGGCGGACATCTTCCGTTCGAGGTCGACACCCAGGCACCTTCAGCCTGTGTGTGGTTCGTCCACACCCAGGCACCTTTGGCCTGGATGTGAGTGATGGTCGTCTCCGGGTGCCCTAGGCCCGGAGGTGGAGTTCCTGTTCCATCCCAGACACCTTCAGTCTGGGGTGAGGAACTATTTTGAAGGCCCGGGGCCCAGCACCTTCGGCTGGGGTCCGCTAGGGATCGAGGAATCCCAGGGTGCCCCCTTGCGAGGGGACCCGTATCTCATACGAGGAGGCCAGGGAGGTAACCCCTTTCCGAAGACCCAGCGCAGAGTCGTGGTGACGGTGGGGGCCTCTGGTAACTCTGCAGAGGGAAGTCTTCTCCTTGACATGGGCCAGATACTCCAAGAAGGAAGTTCACGCTCAAGGTCAGTGGCAGTGGCCTCATAGGGCAGTGCCCTATTCACCCGGTCTGTGGCAGTGACCCTGTTCTTTAAGTCAGTGGCAGTGACTTTATTCACCCGGTCTGTGGCAGAGACCAACCTCACGGTTTGTGGCAGAGATTGTGCGCCAAAGCGGTTTGAGAAACCTAAACAGTCTAAAGAGTTGAGCTACGTTTGTGCCTGGACCTCCTCCACATCTAATCTGTCCTTTATCTTTGCTCCAACCTGTCTGCTCTCAAAGAGACTATTTATTATCCTGTGAGAAATAAATATTGAGTTGGACTTTCAGCTAGTGTGGACATTCACATTCCTGGGGAAAACAAGGACTTGCATCTATCTGAGGTAGAGGGGAGATCATTCTCGGGAGGACTTTGACTCCGGCCGCAGACAAGGCCCAAAACTAAGACCGCTCAACCTCTTTACCCAGGAAGGTATGGAACTTGTGGTGCGGTGTGCCTCTCCCTTCCTGCGAGGAGCCGAAGTTAATGCAGGTAAAGAGAGGGGTGTGTGTGCTACACTACATTTAATTATTAAAGCTTCTGTAGCGGGTATGTACTTTCCCGGGTGTAAATTTAACTGGCAGAGACACCAGTGATGTGTAATTCCCTGCAGCCCAGCAGGTGGAGCTGTCGCCCTGGGCTGGGGTTGAATCATTGCTGTGTGCCGTGCCTCCTTTTTGTCCTCCCTCGGCAGCGGTATGGTGGGGGCGGGGAACCCCCCGTGCTTGCTGGGAGAGGGTATAAAGGGGCCGGCCATCTTTGTCACGGAGTCGAGTCCCAGGCACCTTCAGCCTGTGGACGGTGGTTCGTGTCGGTCCTCTAGGCGGCCTAGGCCTAGAGGACAGCCGGAGGTCGTGTTCCATCCCAGGCACCTTTAGCCTGGGGTGAGGTACTCAGATGGAGGTATGGAGCTCAGTGCCCAACACTGAGTTCCGCGAGGGAAGGAGGTCCTAGGGAACCCAGGGATTGGGTACCCAAATCCGGAAGGCGTAATGGACCGGGGGGAGCTCCTCACTTGAAGACCGGGTGCAGCAGATTGCCAGTGACGGGTGAGCCTCCCACCGGAGACCGCCTGGAAGGAAATTCCCCCTCGCTCGGAGACCGCAACCCACTTTCAGGAAGGAAAGTGGAGAGTTCATTGTGTCTGGGCCTACTCGCATCCACACCTCTGTAGCGCTACCCCCAGTTAAGAGAGCCGCTGATATTGATTTGGGCCCTGCAGTGCACCGCTGTCAACCCCCGGCAATCGGCTCTAACCTCCCGTGGCACAGCTGGTGATAGAGGGATAGGACCGCGTGATCGCAACTGTTGGTGACGCAGTCCTATAACAAACATACACAGAATATACTTTAAAACTCCTATTAAAGTAAGCGGAACTGACACCAAATGTACTTTACCCAGATATTTTACTGAGGCTAATGGGCAAGTAATAAACAACAGTATAACAAGTTGCAGATCCCTGCAACAAACAGTAATAAAGATAAACAGAGTAATCAGAATAATTAAGTATTGCTATGCAACTCTAGCGCTGCCCTTTTACAGCTACTTCCCCTCATGGGTAGACTAACACCCAGCAATGTCTACCTATGCAGTCAGGCCTGACTGATCTAAATGGAAGTTCAGTGAAACAATATTCGCTAGCAATCTCTCGGTGGTGCACTTGAAGAACAACTTTGTAATCCCAACGAATAGTAAAGATAAAGTATCTGTCTTTAAACAGTTCTCACCACCCGGACAAGTCCAAGTCTGTTTCCTCCATCGATTCGTCTAGGAACAGGAATCCACCGACATCCAAGTCTTCAATCCTTCTGGTGTACTGCAGCAAGGAGGATTAGATGTCTCTAAGGCTCTGCTAGGCTGGCAGAGGGCTCTTTGGAAAGGAGCACACGGCCCAGGCTTCAGGCCTTGTGCACACAGCAGTTCAGCACAGACATCCTCTTGCTAGGAGAGGGGGGTCCAAAGAGAGCGACCAAAACTCCGCCTCCCCTTTATAAAGTCTGCCCCAGCAGTCTCTGTTCTGGAGCAATGCACCCTGGGTGCTGCAAGATGTACTGGGAGATGTAGTCTCTCTCTCCTCTGCTTTCACTTCCATAATGTCTCTTTACTTCCTCCCGACTCACCTCTCACCTGGAACTTCTTGTCTCTCTGCATTAAAGGGGAACACCCCGCTACACCTCCTTATCTGTTCTGTTTTCTAAGGGAGTCTAACTGATTATGCTGTTCACTCGAGAAGAATAAAGGAGTGTTGGACTTTAATGGTGTGGGGCTCTTTTCTGGTGGACATTGTTCAAGGTAATCTCACATGGAGGTTTTAGGTGCACAACACTGACCCGAAGGTGGAGAAAGAACGTTGCTTATACCACACTGACACCTGTGGTGAAGGCCAGGCGTGGTGTCCCCGCTTCCTCCCCTCTAAGGTACCCCTAGACAAGAAGAGAAACGAGCTGATGCAGAGAGGGGAGTGAGGAGGGCGCTACACTTCTATGTGATGTAATGATTAAGGCTTCATTCATATGGCCGTGTAGGGCCCGTGACACAGCATTGGTAACTGTCCAGGGAGAAGAGTGCAGTACTGCTGGAGAGAAGAGTGCTGTCCATCCAGGGAGGACAGAGAGACAACCAGCCAGGTAAGCCGTGTCTGATGGTGTAAAATATTTTTGGGAGTATTTCATACCCTTGCAGAAATACTGCAAATACTACATAAAGGTTCTTTCCTATATTAGTGCCCTAACAATGAAGTATTACAGTTGAAAGATTGCATTCTTCCTTTTGTTGTACAAGCGCCCATGAGTCCATGACTATTGAATACCATCTGTAAAGCATTTTTTGTTTTAAAAACGCCTAAAATATAGTTTCTACCAGATTTTCCCAAACTGGCCAAATTAAAAAATATAACAATTCAATTATTCTTAAAGTCCATCTGTTCATAGTGCACAAAGCAAGGCCCATAAAGACACGGATGAGCGAGTTTGGGGTGGAGGAACTTGACTGGCCTGCACAGTTTGGGGTGGAGGGTGTGGCTATACTGTGATTAATGGAAAGAGATAGGAAAATTCTCTTCCAACAAGTTCCTCCACCCCAAACTCGCTCATCCATGTCTTTATGGACCTTGCTTTGTGCACTGGTGTGCAGTCATGTTGGGACAGGAAGGGGTCGTCCCCAAACTTTTCCCACAAAGTTGGGAGCATGAAAATGTCCAAAATGTCTTGGTATGCTGACGCCTTAAGAGTTCCCTTCACTGGAACTAAGGGGCCAAGCCCAACCCCTGAACAACAACCCCACACCATAATCCCCCCCTCCACCAAATGATTTGGACCAGTTTACAAAGCAAGGTCCATAAAGACATGGATGAGCGAGTTTGGGGTGGAGGAACTTGACTGGCCTGCACAGAGTCCTGACCTCATCCCGATAGAACACCTTTGGGATGAATTAGAGCGGAGACTGTGAGCCAGGCCTTCTCGTCCAACATCAGTGCCTGACCTCACAAATGCACTTCTGGAAGAATGGTCAAACATTCCCATAGACACAGGCCTCGTACACACGAACGAGTTTCTCGGCAAAAACCAGCAAGAAACTTGCTGGCAGAGATTTCTTGCCGAGAAATTCGTTGGTGTGTATGGTTTCGCGTCAAGAATCTCGACGAGAAAATAGAGAACCTACTCTCTATTTGCTCGTTGAGATTCTCGTCAGCCTGTTTCTCGACGAGAAAATTGTGTGTGTGTACACTTACCTTTTCGCCGGGAAGCCCGCGCATGCTCGAAATGACTTAGACGCATGCGCGGCAGCTTCCTAGGCATAGGTAGGGTGAACAAAGATGGCGGCGACGGCATCGAATGTGACGAGCGCATGCTCGTCGTATTCGATGACGTCACCGCGTTCGCTCCATTCAAAGAACCGCGGGTTCTTTGAAAGGAGCGTGTGTACACTCGGCCGGGACAAGTTACTTGTGTACGAGGCAACACTCCTAAACCTTGTGGACGGCCTTCCCAGAAGAGTTGAAGCTGGTATAGCTGCAAAGGGTGGGCCAACTCAATATTGAACCCTACGGACTAAGGCCCCATACACACTATACAACATTTGCTGTCAGATTTCCTTTAGATTTACCAAAACCATGTAGTGCAAGGGCCTGCCTGAGTGCATACAAATTTAAACTCTTAAGGCCCGTACACACGATCCAACTTTATGGCCATAATTGTGTGATGGACGTGTTGTGTCGGATAATCCGACCGTCTGTATGCTCCATCAGACAATTATTGGCTGAATTAACGACAACAAAAGTTGGCTGTTCATGCTAACCAACTGTTGGGCAATAAATCAGTTACGTCGGTTTATCCGATCGTGTGTATGCAAGTCCGTCCAACTAAAATCCAAAGTACAAACACGCATGCTCAGAACCAATGCTAAACATCAGACAACAATAGCAGAAGTTGCCCAAAGGGTGGCGGTAAAGAGCTGAAAAACCACGTGATTTGGTGAATGTTGGCTGAAAATGTTGTGCCGTGTGTATGCAGAAGCATTGGCCCCGGCAGCAGCAATCTCTCCTAGAGCCCCACCTCTGATTGATTCAGCAGTGCACCGGCACCTCGTCCTTCTCCCCGCACCTCTCGCTGTATAAGGTAAGGAGGCCGTGGATTGCGCAAGGGGGATGGGGGAGGTGGCGGTAGTGCAAGAATCGCCGCCTATCGAGCCCCTGGGGGAGGGGGGTGGTGTATAGTGCGAATAGGGTGACCACATGTCCCGGATTGCCCGGGACAGTCCCGCATTTTGCAGGTCTGTCCCGGGCACCTTCATTCCAGGACAATACAGTGTCCCGGAATGAAACTGACACAGCCACACCCCCCCCCGGGCCAATATGATGCCCCCAAAAAAGGCCGCCACATCACCACTTTACTCACTGACAGTACTTGTCCTGAGTGGGAATGCCTGGAGGAGCACAATCCCGCCCCCTGCTTGTGATTGGAGAAATCATAAATCCCACCTCTTGTGTCCAATCACTGTACTGTGATTCGTTACAGCACAAGCTGATTTTTGGGAAGGGAGGGTGTCCCTGAATGGTAGTTTGGAAATGTGGTCACCCTGAGTGCAAGTGGATCGCCGGATTGTTGCTGTGATCGATTGATCTAGTGGGGCCAGGTCTGTTTTGCCGCCTCCCCCGAAAATTTTGACCACCAGTCGCCACCGGATCCTGGAAAAGTCCTGTTTGGGATTTACACATCTCCCGACTCATTTTTTCCACCTTTCCAGACCTCTGATCCTCCGTCCACTCCGGGTTTTTCCTCTTCTCCCTTTTAGCCAATTTAGACTCACCTGGACCCAGTCAGAGCTCTGCATCCTGGGGAGCAGACAGGTCTGGTGTGTTGGAGATAAAGGTTGGTGAAAACTGCAGTCTGTGTATTTGGAGGGTGACAAGGAGTAGGCTGGGGCAGCCTGGTAGTTGGGATTGCTGATGTGTAGTAAGGCCCCATGCACACGAGACGCAGGTGCAAACTCTGCTGAACACACGTTTTTAAATGCTGAAACCGGCGCGCGTTTAGCCGCGTTTGCGTTTATAAGCGTTTCATCATAGACCCTCCCTAAGCTCAAAAAACAGTAAATTTTAACCATTTCAGCCAGTTTGTGAGACCAGAGCGAGTAGCAGCAGCTGAGAGAGCAGCAGTGTACTTGTATTTAGCGTATCACTTGCCACATCATCTGCCACAAGTTGTGGATTGTCCACTTGCCACGTTACCTGGCCACGTCACCTGGCCATGTTACCTGCCACGTCACCTGGCCACGTCAGCTGGCCACGTCACCTGCCACAAGTTGTGGATTGTCCACTTGCCACGTCACCTGGCCACGTCACCTAGCCATGTTACCTGCCCACATTACCTGCCACGTCATCTAGCCACGTCACCTGCCACAAGTTGTGGATTGTCCACTTTCCACGTCACCTGGCCACATCACGTGCCATGTCACCTGCCACAAGTTGTGAATTGTCCACTTGCCACGTCACCTGGCCACGTCACCTGCCACAAGTTGTGGATTGTCCACTTGCCACGTCACCTGGCCACGTCACCTGGCCACGTCACCTGCCACAAGCTGTGGATTGTCCACTTGCCACGTCACCTGGCCACGTCACCTGGCCACATCACCTGACACAAGTTGTTGATTGTCCACTTGCCACTTTACCTGCCACAAGTTGTGGATTGTCCACAATGCGATGCAAGCAATTACAGTTTTCTTTTATATTTTTTAATAGTTTTTCATCATTTGCCATCATTTTTGAGATTTCTAATGTTAAAAAATAGGTCACCTTTAAAAACGCTTATAAACGCAAACGCGGCAAAACGCCGGTACCGCGTTTAGCGTCTGAAACGTGAAAACTTTTGCGTCTGAACCCATTTTTTTGCTTCTGGAAAAACGAGGTTAAACGCAACTGCTTGTAAACGCCAAAAAACGAGAGTGTGTGCATGGACACATAGGATAACATTGAATGGGTTCAGGAGCAGTTGAAAAAAGCGTCCAACTGCCTCTGAACGCGCGTTCAACAGCAAATAACAGCGTCTCGTGTGCATGGGGCATAAAGCTACATTCACACTGGTGTTTTGCCATGGTACAAATACCAGCGACAGGAATCCACTGATTTTTGCTGCTGTCTTTGAAGGATGTGAACATTTCGCTGTCATGTTTGTTTCGCAAAGCAAGCAATAACCTGCTGGGATCATGGCTGGGCGCACACGAGTGTGATCCCCCACAGGTAATCGTCGCTTGTGCGACCTGACATAGAAAAGCTGTGGATGCCGACATTGTCATATTTTTTTTATTTTATTTTTATATCGTAAAGGATTTTATTTAGAAATTACCCAAGTACAAAAAAAAAAAAAAAAAAAAAAAAAAGGAACAGGTACAAAAGATTTTTCCATTCCATTATACCAGCAAACAAATCCATAAACAACTCCCATTCCATGCACATTTGGTACATTGGTAGGCCGCATCTCTGTCCCGCAAAGTTACCCGTGTCACCCATAGCTCCCAACTGTCCCTGATTTCGAGGGACTGTCCCTCATTCCTCCTCATTTGTCCCTCATTTTGGTCTGATCTATAGAGTTTTTTTATATAAAATGCACTTTTTATCTATCAAAAAGTGTTTTCCAGAGCTAAGCCTTTCATCTGATTTCTAAATTGCTGCATTTTGTAAATTCCAAAAGCCAATATAAAAGAATAGTAGCGGTAAAAAAAAAAAAGACTTGTGGGTTCAACTAATCTTCTTCTTATTTTTTATAATTCTCCTTTTTAAGGGGGTGTGTCCTATGCCTGCATACTTTTGCTGATAAGTGTCCCCCATTCCCCTCTCAAAACTTTGGGAGGTATGGTGTCACCTTCCCTTTAACCATCCCTATCCGCGCTCCCAAATGGAGGGGAATTGAGTACAGTGGAACCTCGGATTGCGAGTCACAGGGTTAACGAGCGTTTCGCAATACGAGCTGTTTTTTTTTTTTTTTTTTTTTTTTAAATCCTGACTCAGTTTGCGAGTGTTGTCTCGCAAAACAAGCAGGATTCAAGCCTCTGCGGTGTGCGGTACCGCATTTGGCCAGAGGGGGGGGGGGGCGCCGGTGACACTCGGAGCCGTTCAGAGCCATTCGGAAATACTCAGTTTCTGAGTGCATCCGAGCGGTCTCCGAGTATTTCCGAGTCTCTCCAGCGCCCCCACCTCTGGCCACATGCGGTATTGCATGTCATAGAAGTCACTGTGGAACAAATTATCTTAGTTTCCATTGACTTCTATGGGGAAGCTCGCTTTGATATGCGAGTGCTTTGGATTACAGGCATTCTCCTGGAACAGATTATGCTCGTATTCCAAAGTTCCACTGTAATTGGTTTGTGGGACCCATGGGTGGACATCCTGTCATTGAAGTGTCTGGGTTTGGAAGCCACAGCTAGCCGCCCACACCTGTCGAACACAGCCACAGGAATTAGTAGATTGCTGCCGCTGGCATTTTCACCATGGCAAAGCGCCCGTACGATTGTAGCCTTAGAGTGGAGACACGTCTAGGGTTTTGTTTTGTTGATGTTGCATTTGTTTTCCTCTGAAGTCCTG
Organism: Rana muscosa; assembly: GCA_029206835.1. Classification (NCBI taxonomy): domain Eukaryota; kingdom Metazoa; phylum Chordata; class Amphibia; order Anura; family Ranidae; genus Rana; species Rana muscosa. The sequence goes on from CM055127.1 coordinate 164,359,455, forward strand.
TACAGTACCTGTAAATCGCACAAAGAAAGTCACCACTGTTTGCCAAGACATTACTGGACTGATATCTATGAAACATAGGTTGCTCACCACAGGGAACATTAGGGCTATTTCCAATGGAAGCTTGGGGTGCTAAAAGCAGGCAGCTGAGCTGCTGTTTTACCCACTGGAATCCTAACCCTGCCTCAGAGGCAGTAATTAACCGCTTAACGACCGCTCACGGTATATATACATCGGCAGAATGGCATGGACATGCACAATCGCATACCTGTACGTCCCCTTTACCTGCCTGCCGTGTGCGCGCCGCCGGCGGTGCACTAACGACCCTGCCGCCATCCCCGTGAGTCGGACCGTGGGTCCCGCTGACTCAATCGCCGTGGGGATACCCGTGATTGTCTCACGGAGGGATGGAGCAGGGAGATGTTAGTGTAAACACAACATCTCCCCGCTCCCCTACTGTCACCGATCTCCGCTCTGTGTAATCAGAGCTGAGATCAGTGACGTGTCACTCGTAGCCACGCCCCCTAACAGTGAGAATCACTCCCTTAGGCACACTTAACCCCTTCAGCGCCCCTATTGGTTAACCCCTTAACTGCCAGTGTCATTTTACAGTAACCAGTGCATTTTTATAGCACTGATCGCCGTAAAAATGACAATGGTCCCAAAAATGTGTCAAAAGTGTCCGATGTGTCCGCCATAATGTCGCAGTCATGAAAAAAAATCGCTGAGGGCCGCCATTATAAGTAAAAAAAAAAAAAAAATTATAAAAATGCCATAAAACTACCCCCTATTTTGAAAACTCGAAAATTTGGCGCAAACAATAAATAAATGCCGATTGCGATTTTTTAAATATGTAGAAGAATACGTATCGGCCTAAACTGAGATAAAAAACATTTTTTTTTCATGTAGCGGGGTCTCTAAATTTATGTGGGACACCCAGGTGTGTAAGTATAGGAATAGTGGACCACTTGTGTTCATGGAGGATTGGATGGTGTAATAATCTCCTTGGCCTCTGGGTGGCGGGGTACCTGGAGGCTCAAGGTAGATTTGCCATGATAGTGCTACCCTTTTTGTCCCTTTCTGGAGATGGTAGGGCGGGGAACCCGCCATGGTGTCGCTGGGAGGAGATAAAAGGGGGAGGCGCCCTAGCCACGAGGTTCTTGAGGAGGATCTTCTTCACACGCCCAGGCACCTTAGGCCTGGGTGCGGGCGGTTCTGAATTCCGGCCCAGGTGCCCTAGGCCTGACTGGAATGGAGTTGGAGTCCATCCCAGGCCCCTTCAGCCTGGGGTGAGGTACTAAACTAGGAGGCCTGGGGTCCAATGACTTCGACTGGATCCCGCGAGGGTGGAGACGTCCGAGGGTCCCTGAGGTGGATGGGGCCCATGTCTGAGGTGAGGAGGCCGGGGAGGTTACCCATTCTGAGAGTCTGGAGCAGCATCAACCCGGTGACGGATGGGCCTCTGGTAACTTCTTTGGAGGGACATCTTCCCCTGATAGGGGCCGCAACGCAGCGAAGGTACTCCTATCTACGTTCTCTTGAGTCGCTGGTAGAGACTCTCAGATTCTAAGTCCTTTCTAGCCGAATGCTATAGTAACCGCTGGCGAGATCGCAGTGGTTTAGCTAATAACCAGGATAGTGCCTCGACCCAGGGCCAGCCCTATGATGGGACCGGGTGGTACCATGGTACCAGGCGGCACTTTTAGGGGGGCGGCAAACTGACGCCCGCCAGCCAGCCTGTTCCGCCCGCTCCGCTGCCTTGAGGAACCCGACGCCGCTGCCTGTGAGGACAGTCGCAGCCAGGGGGCGGGGGGGCAGTCAGTGAGTGAGCAGGCAGGCGCCGCTGCCTGTGTGAGGACACTCGCAGCCGGGGGGGGGGGGGGCTGTCAGTGAGTGAGCGGGCAGCGCCGCTGCCTGTGTGAGGACACTCGCAGCCGGGGGGGGGCTGTCAGTGAGTGAGCAGGCAGGCGCCGCTGCCTGTGAGGAGCCCAGCGCCGCTGCTGTTTGTGGTGACGGGCGGCCGCGGGCAGAACACTCGCAGCGGGGGGTGGGGGGCTGGAGCAGTCAGTGAGTGAGCGTGCAGCGGAGCAGAGAGATGTCATCTCTCACCGCCCGCCCTGAATCACCACAATTCCACCCTCACTGTGCAGCGGTGTGCACTCTGGGACACAGCAAGTGACAACGCGCAACGTGTGGCAGGTGACGTTGTGAGAATCCGCAACGTGTGGAAAGTGACGTCACGTGGCAAGTGACAATACGCAACGTGTGTTACGTGACTATCTGCAACGTGTGGCAGGTGATGTCATGGCAAGTGACAACCCGCAACATGTGGCAGGTGACGTGGCAAGTGACAACCCGCAACGTGTGGCAGGTGACGTAAGTGACCATGCGCAACATGTGGCAAGTGACAATCGGCAACGTGTGGCAGGTGACAATACGCAACGTGTGGCAGGTGACAACCCGCATCTGGTGGTGGAGTCCAAAGCAAAACTGTAAGTACAAACACACATCACAAGTTGTATGAGACATGAGAGCCTGAGAGGGACTTGCCTTGCCCAGCCCTGATTAACCACTTAAGGACCGGAAGGATTCGCCCACTTAAAGCGATTGTATGGCTTTGTTTTTTTATTTATTTTTTTAAATAAAAAACATGTTATACTTCCACTGTGCAGTTAGTTTGGAAAAGAGTGGCCCCGATCCTCTTGTTCTCGGGTCCCTCGGCGGTTGTCTCGGCTCCTCCCTGCATCAGATAACCCCCTTCTGGGAAGCGCTCTCCCAAGGAGGTTAGCTTGCAGGTGCGCTCCCTGTCATACACACTGCGTCCATAGACACAGCGTGTACGACTCATTCCCGCCCCCCCACGAGCCGCGTCATTGGATGTGATTGACAGCAGCGCGAGCCAATGGCTGCGCTGCTATTAATCTATCCAATCTAGCCAATAAACGGCCAGCCTCCGTGGAGAAGAGGACGCCGGGGGACGCGCACAGCAGGTGAACGGGCTCAGGTAAGTAAAACGGGGGGCCTGGGGGGCAGTAATTGCCAGGTGTTTTTTTCACCTTAATGCATAAAGGTGAAAAAACAAGAATCTTTACAACCCCTTTAATGACCAGGCCATTTTTTGCGATACGGCACTGTCGCTTTAACTGACAATTGCGCGGTCATGCGACACTGTACCCAAATAAAATTGATGTATTTTTTTTCCCCACAAATAGAGCTTTCTTTTGGTGATATTTGACAATATGTTTTACTTTTTGCTATAATAAATATCCAAAAAATTTCTAAAAAAAAAATATTTCTTCATCAGTTTAGGCCAATATGTATTCTTCTACATATTTTTGGTACCAAAAAAACACAATTAGCGTACATTGATTAGTTTGCGCAAAAGACATTGCGGCCGCCCGCCATGCACAGGTCCCTTCATACTCCCATATACATGTATAGAGCCATGACAGGTCCTCTTTATACTCCTGTTGACATGTATAGAGCATGACGGGTCCCCTTTAGTTATCATGATATAAAATAATGAATGTGGGGGCCTTTTGGTGGGCGTGATTTTTTTTTTTGGGGGGGGGGGGGGGGGCGGCAGCATTTCATTCTTGGTCCCAGGCAGCACAATGTCTTTGGGCCGGCCCTGCCTCGACCTGCTCATCCCCCGTATCAAAATGTATCAAGTCGCAACCAGTTGGCTACTGAAGCACTGTTTATTGTGAGAAATGCAATAAAACAAGAGTTGGACTGTGATCGGTGTGTGGAACTCTGGTTAATGGGAGCAAAGGGAAGTGTTGACACAGCAGGACTGTATTCTATAACAGAACACCTAGGCCCGAGGAAATATCTGGTACTGGCCTTCACCTCACCCACAGCTATGGGGAGGACATGGGCCGTAGCGCATCTCATTCTCACCCTGTCGTGTGACATACCCCTAGACAAAGGAGATGGGGTGAGGCCGCTACATATATATTTTGGGGGATATTTATTATAGCAAAAAGTCAAATATTATTTTTGTTTATAGCGCAAAAAATAAAAACCGCAGAGGTGATCAAATACCACCAAAAGAAAGCTCTATTTGTGGGGAAAAAAAGAACATCAATTTTGTTTTGGGAGCCACGTCGCACGACCGCGCAATTGTCAGTTAAAGCGACGCAGTGCCGAATTAAAAAATAAATAAATAGAACTACCCCTGTAGCGGCCGCTGGTATTATCTGGTTCTTCCCTAAGGCTCCTTTCACACTGGGGCGGGGAGGTGCGCTGGCAGTATAGCGGTGATATTTTTAGCGCCGCTCTACAGTCGGATTTGCCGCGATATTCGGCCGCTAGCGGTGCGGTTTTAACCCCCAGCTAGCGGCCGAGAAAGGGGTTAAAACCGCTACAGCAGCGGTTTGCGGGCGGTATAGCCGCGGTGCCCCATTCATTTCAATGGATAGGAGCGGTATACACACCGCTCCAAAGATGCTGCTTGCAGGAGATTTTTTTTTTTTTTTTCAGGCTGGTTATCGGAATCTCCCAGTTTAAGCTCTAGAAGCTCCTTCCAGAGGTTGGGGGGGGGGGGGGGGGGGGGGTGAGTAATGTAATCAAACTCCCAACCTTTGAAACCCTGAACAGACCAGAACAAACCATTGCTCCCTTGTTTACAGAGAGAGCGAAAAACGAATGGGTATCAGGAGCCATCGGTAGAGCCTCCTGAATGGTTTTCAGCTGCGGCTATACCACATCTAAAAAGTGATCCATCACAGATTGCTTTTCAGCGGGCAGTAAGAATTTACCACTGGTATGAAGGAGCCCCTACAGCTGATACCAATCACAAGCTCAGTCCCATGCTTCTTATCACAACCTCCAAAACAAAAATCATGCAATGACATTTTTCCTACAAACAATTAAAAACTAAGCATGAATCGTATGTAGCGCTACCCCTGAAGGGGCTGCTAGATGATGCTTGTCCCTGGTCTTTGCCTTGACCTTGCAAGTTTCTCAACCTTTCTGACACTCTAGGTTCAGACATGCTTGAACACAGAATAAATTTTCCCCAAATTAGTGATAAAGAATATTAGCACATAGTCTAATAAAAGCAAGAGACACAATTCTTTAGCAGCCATTGTTACAGTATATTGAAAGCTGGTATGCAATGGCTCCAATTAACAGTGGAATTGCCCACAACAATCTCAAAGAGCACAGAAAATTAGTGAACTTCAAGTACAATACCAAGTGGTTAAGTAATACTGTGGTAGCAATGTTAACGTATATCTAGCTAGACAGGTTAGATGCAATTGAAGCTGTCAAAGTGCAACACTGGTTGAAGGGGGAGAGACTTAAAACTCAAACTCCCTATGGACCACTGATGCACTTAGTTAGCCGTCACTGAAATACCCTTTTAGTTTAGTAATGACACATAAGGGTAGAGTGCTTCCTTAAATGGATGAATAGTTATTCATGACCTGTATAGGAGACTTCCAGTTTAGGGGGAGAAAGTTGTCTTCTTCTAGCAATGTTGGGGCCTGTAGACTATGTTAGATATTTATAGGCCAGTAATGTTAGGCAGGTAAATGACTGGAGTGCTAACAGCAAGAGATTCCTTAAAGCTGAAGTATAGTGGAACCTTGGATTACGAGCATAATCCGTTCCAGGAGAATGCTCGTAATCCAAAGTATTTACATATCAAAGCGAGTTTCCCCATAGAAGTCAATGGAAACGAAAATAATTAGTTCCGCATTGACGTCAATGGCATGCAATACCGCATGCGGCCAGAGGCGGGGGACGCTGGAGAGCCTCGGAAATGGCCGAAAAAGCAAACCTCGCAAAGACTTTGTTCCCGGGGTCAGCCGTGCTGTCCTCGGGCCTTTCCGTGCATTTCCGAACGGCGACGTTTGGCTCGGCTCCGGCACCCCCCCACCTCAGGCCAAGCGCGGTACTGCACACTGCTTTGGCCTGAATCGTGCTCGTTTTGCGAGAAAACTCATGCAAACCGAGTTACGATTTCTAAAAATACAATGCTCGTATTGCGAAACGCTCGTTAACCGCGTTACTCGCAATCCGAGGTTCCACTGTCTAAAGAGTCTGCATGCAGTGTCTCTAAGGCCAGGAACCGGCCGAGCTATCGATCCGTTAATAGGCAGACTGAATGTACCAAGTTGATCGCTCGATCAACATGGGTTCAACCAGCCTACTGGATTCTCTTGTGATTATCGCTAGCGGCTGCTATAGCCACTAGCATGGGTGTCCGCTGAACTTTTTTCAGGGGGGGCAATACATTGCAATACAAAAAGATGTACACAGTGGTGTCGTGGCACAGGCACTGCTGTTACCTGTAGGTCTTCAGCGATAGGGCAGACCCTGGCAGCGTATTCAGTCTCTTGTCTTGGCCACTGCATGCCACGCACCTGTGGGAGGAGCCGGCGTTGCGCCGGCCGGGTCGGCATAGGCACATTTACACAGGCTGAGGCAGCAGCCAATCACGAAACAGCCGGATCAGGGTCACAGTGATGTAAAGCAGAGGCGGAGCCAATCCGATGCTCAGGCCGGGGGTGAGGAGGGAGGGATGGATAGTCGGAAAAGACTGAGCAGCCCCAGCCCCCAGGCCAGCAGCAGTCAGCAGACTTAGAAAAAAAAGCCCACGGCGGCCATTGCAACACAGGGGGCAAGTGTGTCTCTCTTCACTCTGACTTCCAGGGGGGGGGGGGCAATTGACCCCCCTTGCCCTATGGAGTGGACGCCCATGGCCGCTAGTGATAATCGCTGTCTTCTCCCTGCGGGGATGGCTTCCCCAGGGGAAGACTGGCCCGGCAGGAGTGATTCCCCTGTCAACACGGTCTGTGTTGATGAGGAAATTGAGCAAGTTCAATCTGTGTATGGCGGGCCTAAGCAGTTGAATAGCAGAAAGAGGTTGGGCGTCTGCCCGTTCACCAATCCTGATCTGGATGCAGCCTCCACGGAAACAGAATGTTCAGTGTAGGCTCTTGTGTCTCCGCTCAGAGGTGGAGGATGGTGACCCAGCAGGCTGTCACTGTGATGAAAGTACAGGGACATGGAGATGGTACTGTGGGGGGTTCAGAGTGCAGATGAACAGCTGCAGCACCAACTCTAGTAATCTGTGACACAGCTAAGCAGATCCGCCTTCTGGAATGTTACTGTAACCAGCTAGGCTGCAAAGGTCCACTGTAACTGTGCGCAGAATGGCAGCCTCCAACCGTCCTGTCCTGAAGTCCTTAGCTCAGAGCGCAAGCCCTCCAAATGCAATCAAATACATAGGCTCTCCCACAATTCTCTTGACTAGGCCAGCCTCCTAGTTCAACACTCAAGAATACAGTGCGGGATGGCAGCGGTGCTACAGGTCCCAAGATCCTCTGCCGTTCTCGGGAAAGTTGGCTCTCCCAAATAATGCCTAATCCATGGTTCCACTTGTCCTTTAGTTTCCATTATAAAGTACCTGGCTACACATGTGTAGCACACGAAACCCACCTTTACCTGCTTTTTGGCTCCTTGGCAGGAAAAAGGGCACACCGTGCTATGTGCCCGTACGTACCCTCTTGTGTGAAGAGGTTGAGCGGTGTCTTAACTTGGGTCTCCACAGTTAGGTTCTCCAGAGAATGGTTCTCATCTTCACATACAATAAAGACAAGTCTCTATTTCCCCCAATAACTCCAAGGTCCACACCGGTTACAACTCCAACATAGAGTTTATTTACTCAAAGCACAGTCATTAGATAGGAAAGGGTGGATGGAGAAACAGGACAGCATAAGGTGTGGAGGAGGTCCAGGCACAAACGAAATATTGACTCACTACTTATCTTCTCAAGTAGGCTTAGCTCATCCAGATAGTCTCTCATAGAATGGATCCTAGCAGCCGGAATGATACTCGAACTAGATTCCACACACTCTGCACAAACTCTGCCACAGACCTGGTGAACTTTACTTGTGGTGTTAAGCCTCTTTCAGGGAGATGACATCCCTCCAGAGAGTTACCAGGCCCCTTCCTTCACTGTGATCTCTCACCAGTCCCTCGGAATGGTCCTCCCCCGGCCTCCTCACCTTAGAAACGGGTCTCCTCGCAAGGCAGCACCCTTTGATTCCTCTATCCTCTGTGGGCCCCAGCCAAAGGTGTTGGACCCAAGGCCTTCAGTTGCAGCCCCAAGGCTAAAGGTGCCTGGGACTGATTCGCTGGACAGCAACACACTCCCCGGTCAGAACACGCAACCCCACTCCTGGGGAAGAAGACGAACCCCCGACCAGGCAGTGTCTGCCCCTTTTTATATCCTCTCCTGGCATGCACAGCAGGTTGGCCCCGCCCACCGTACCACTGCCGAGAGGGGACATCCAAGTCACAGCACTATACCAGCGGTTGAACCCTAGCCTCCAATGGAAGCCCCATCTACAGGCCACAGGGAACTATACACTAGTATTCCACCTGCGGTATAAACGGTTAATAAAGCCCTATCAATTAAGGTGTTGGAATGCAACTACCACTCAAACATTCCCCTAAATTTAAAAGCCCCGCTACACATTGATAACTGGCTTTTTCTCTGTAAATTTATTTTTGCGTGTTGTGTTTTATTTAGAGTTCTCCTTTTGGAAGTCTCACTAACAGACAATTAGTAAAAATCACTTATTTTTGGTTCTTTATGTCATCTGTATGAGTTAATCTGTAAAACCTCCACCTTTATTATGAAAACAGATCTTTAGTTTTGTTTCTTCTTCTTTATCCCCAGAATGGCGTCTGCTGCTCTAGGAGATGAGCTGAGCTGCTCCATCTGCCTGAACCTTTATACGGAGCCGGTGTCACTGAGATGTGGACACAACTTCTGCCGGGATTGTATTGTGACTGCTCTGGATACACAGGAGGGGTCCGGAGTTTATTCCTGTCCGGAGTGCAGAGAGGAGTATGTAGAGCGTCCTACTCTGGAGAAGAACAGGAAGCTGTGTAACATTGTGGAGAACTTCAGATCTACACAACAAAAGGAGGAGAAAAGTGAGATCCTCTGTACATATTGTGTGGATTCTCCAATGGCCGCCATCAAGACTTGTCTACATTGTGAGACTTCTATGTGTGATAAACACCTGACAGCCCACAACAAGACGGTGGATCATGTGCTGATAGAACCCACCTCGTCCTTCAGTAGTAAAAAATGCTCCATCCACAAGAAGCTTCTGGAGTATTACTGCTCCGAGGACGCCGTCTGTCTATGTGCGTCCTGCTGTCTGGTGGGGGAACATAAAGGACATGAAGTGGAACTTCTAGAAGAGGCTTTGGGGAAGAAGGAGAAACTGAGAAATGTTCTAGAAAAACTGATTACAAAGAGAGAGATGAATGAGAAGAAAATTCTGACTCTACACGACCAGAAGAGAAAAGCACAAGAAAAAGCCGATGATGAGAAGAAGAGAGTCACTGTCCTGTATGAGGATATCGGGAGACAGCTGGAGGCCCAGGAACAGAGAGTCCTGAGTGAGATCTCCAGACAGGTAGAGGAGGTCTCGTTGTCAGTCACTCGTCTCACCAAACAGTTGGAGATACAGAATGATGAGCTGTCCAGGAAAATTGGTCACATTGACAAGTTGTGTAACATGACCGACCCAATAACTGCCCTACAAGAAACCGATACTGATGGAGTCATTCAAGATGAGGAATCAGACCCAGGAGACCAGAATGTGGAGGAATCTTCTGTTCGTGATCTGGATGGTTTTCTGATCTCTCTTGTTTTACACAAATCTATAACTGATCTTATCACTAATATGCAACTAAAAACCAACTTCAGTATACAGGATGCAACCAATCTGCTATTGGATGAAAAAAACGCCAGTACATTTGTGTCTTTATCTGATGACCTGAGAACAGCATCACACTCTGAAACGCCAATGATTAGACCAGAATTACCCCAGAGATTTACATTATACAGTCAGGTGATGAGTGTGGAGAGTTTTTCCCATGGGAGACATTACTGGGAAGTAGAGGTTGGTGACTGTGGTGATTGGGATGTGGCTGTTTGCTATCCCAGTATAAAGAGATATGGTGATGAGTCTTGTATTGGGTTTAATAATAAGTCCTGGAGTTTCTTCAAAACTGAAAATAAATATGCATCTCTACACGACTCTCAATTACAGAAGGTAAACCTCACGTCTCCTGCACAAAGATTGGGAATATATTTGGATTACGAAGGTGGTCGTCTGTCCTTCTACCAGCTGAGTGACCCCATCAGACACCTCCACACCTTCACCACCACCTTCACCAGACCCCTCCATGCTGCTTTGTATCTGTATAATGGAGCCTGGATAAAGCTTATACCTCCAGTGTTTTCTATAAAACCATAAAAGTGTTTGTTTTTTTTTTATATACAATTTTGTCATCAATACAATACTAGAGGGTGAAATCCTCTTGGAAATTTGAACAATTGGGACAATTAAAGGGCGTAAAAAATTAAGAACGTTACTTGAAAGAGACCCTGACACCATTCAGAATGTGTCCATATCCCCTTCTACTAATTCTTCTATCTCCAAACTTTCTGGAATCAGAAATAGGGACATGGCATATAGGAAAAGGACACGCCCTCTTTTACAAAGGTCATGACAAAAAAAAATCAAGCAAATAAAAATGGCTGCAGAAAGATGCACGGATCTAGAACTCGGTGATTGAGCAGAGGCAAATTAGGCAGCCGCGAGGACCCTGTAAATGAGAGGCCTTAGGCGACCGCAAAATTAGCCTAATTAAAGAGCCACCTCTGTGTGAGACATATGTATTATTATGTTACATTGTAGACATTTTATCTACATATCCACACACAAGATTCTGATTGTATCATAACCTCTTCTTATTACTGTATACTTTGCATTTTACTTCATAGTTATACAGATACCCATTTCTCTATATACACACTTTCTTTGACTGCATTCTTTGACACAAATATATCATATTATCTTATTCACTTTCACATCACATCATTGTGTACATATATACACATATACATGTTTTCTCAGCTAAATATAGTCACCATCACGGTTTAGGGCTGACACATATGTTTATAATACACATGGCCTCTGCATTCAAGCACGGGCCGTGTTTAGATATATTGCACTTACATATAGCTTCTTTTTGATATTCATTTGACATTTATCTTTATCACCATTTTTTCACCCACTCACCTGTGTGGTCAACATTTATTCATTAACTTTAATACACTTTTATTTATTAAATAGTCAATTTAGTGACAATTTGTTTTTCATTCATTACATAGCATGATATTTATATGAAGGACTCGCTTCCGTTCATTATCTTCATGCTTTTTTATTTTTAACCTTTTTTTTACATTTGTTTACATCCATGTATTCAGGAAACCTCATGCTCACCTTTTCTTCTTTTTCCTTGTTGACACTTCACTGGTTTTACTGTTATTTCATTTTCTTTACATTTGAATCCACACATTTCATTAAATATTCCTCTGCACACCTGTGCACCTATACCGAGATTAAAGGATCAGTAAAGGAAAAATTTTTTTTTTTTTTTAAATAACAAACATGTTTTGCACACAGTGGCCCCGATCCTGGTCTTCTGGGGTCCCTCGGCGGCTGTCTCGGCTCCTCCCCCGCAAGGACTCCACACCTTCATGCGAGCGAGCTCGCATGGTGTGGAGTTACTGCGGGCGCGCTCCCGTGGTACAGCGGCGGCCATAGCCATCGACTGTATCACTCGGCCCCGGCGCCATTGGATGTGATTGACAGCAGCGCCAGTCAATGGCTGCGCTGCTTTCAATCCATCCAGTGTAGCCAATCGATGGCCAGGCTGAGAACCGAGGAGGATGACGGGGACGAGTGCCAGACTTTCGAGGGGTCAGGTAAGTAAAACGGGGGCTCGGGGGGGCGGTATTGTCGGATGTTTTTTCACCTTAATGCATAGGATGCATTAAGGTGAAAAAACATTTACCTTTACAACCCCTTTAAGTGCCTTTCTCCACTCCTCTCACAAGGGGTGTCCAACACAGCACTTTTCATTATCAATTAGCTAATTAGACATCACCTTTTTCAGTCACATGGTTCATAGGGGATTTGTGTATATATATTTGAAATTATTTGCTGTATTTTCTAGTTATGACTAAGCACTAAATTAGTGCGACACTTTTGTTTGCTGTGACTTGTAGTGCTGTTTTTATTAAATAAAAGGCAACTATTGTTCAGAGTGCGGCTGTCCAGTAACATCCTTTGTTCCTGCCTTGCTGAATGCATTGCCTGCACCGGTGTTTTCTGCACGGTGGATTCTCGTCAAGGTTCCCCCCCTAGAGCGGCCACATCCTCTCTCTATAATCGTTCGGAGGCCCGGGCGCGATGTTATGACGTCATGCCCGGCCTCTGCATTCAAACAAATGGTGTCGCCTCGGCTGGGAAGCTGAGATGGGTTTTTTTTTTATTTATTGCAGGCTTCCCAGCCTAGAGGTGAGATGTGGGGTCTTATTGTCCCCATATCTCACTGTAAAGAGGACTGATCATGTCATATTCCTATTACAAGGGATGTTTACATTTGCAGTTATAACAGTTTCAACTCTTCTGGGAAGGTTTAGGAGTGTGTCTATGGGAATGTTTGACCATTCTTCCAGAAGTGCATTTGTGAGGTCAGGCACTGATGTTGGACAAGAAGGCCTGGCTCGCAGTCTCCACTCTAATTCCTCCCAAAGGTGTTCTATCGGGTTGAGGTCAGGCACTGATGTTGGACAAGAAGGCCTGGCTTGCAGTCTGTGCTCTAACTCACCCCAAAGGTGTTCTATCGGGATGAGGTCAGGACTCTGTGTAGGCCAGTCAAGTTCCTCCACCCCAAACTCGCTCATCCATGTCTTTATGGACCTTGCTTTGTGAACTGGTCCAAGTTATTTGGGGGGGGGGGGTGGATTATGGTGTAGGGTTGTTTTTTCAGGGGTTGGGTTTGGCCCCTTGGTTCCAGTGAATGGAACTCTTGAGGCGTCAGCATACCAAGACATGTGGGACAATTTCATGCTCCCAACTTTGTGGGAACAGTTTGGGGATGTCCCCTTCCTGATTCAACATGACTGCGCACCAGAGCACAAACAAGGTCCATAAAGACATGGATGAGCAAGTTTGGAGTGGAGGAACTCGACTGGCCTGCATGTTGGCAATGATTTTTATATATTTTTTTATCTTTCTATTAATCACAATGTAGCCAAACTGTCCACCCATAGGAAACCCCTCCCACTTCCAAATAAATCACTGGGAACGCAGCGACACATTCTTTCCCATTCTGGGTTGTGGGAACTTAGGAGAGTGGTAGGAAACACTGGAGAGGTGAGACTTATTCCGGGTATAGAGAACTCCTCCTATAGGAGACAGAATTCTGTGATATGATGGTGTCGGGTTGTCATGTCACAGTTGATTTTATTGGTTGTTATTAGAGAAGATCTTCTTGTTATGAATGTAGTAGGGAAGGATTAGAACCTCCTGTTAAAAAAAATAAAAAAAAATAAATAAAAAAAAAACGTAAGTTGTCTGTGTCCCCTCTGGAGAGATCCATCCTGTCTATTCCGGTGAACTTTGTCACTGGGAGAGAAAGTGATGGGAAATCGAAAATGTCATTAATAGATGGAAATCCTCCAATGGGGACACCTTTCCCAGTGACCATAGTCCAGTGATGGCGAACCTTGGCACTCCAGATGTTTTGGAACTACATTTCCCATGATGCTCAGCTACACTGCAGAGTGCAGGAGCATCATGGGAAATGGCACTCCAGATGTTTTGGAACTACAACGTTCGCCATCACTGCCCTAGTCTAAGGGTTACCATCCATATTCCAATCTGACCACACAATCTCTCTACAATCTACTTTACATTTTCCAAAACTATGAGTCTTTGTACTACATAGTTGTTGGTAGATTGTAATGTGTCTGTGTGGTGGACATAACAATGGAGTGATATCCTCATTTCCTGTTGTATCTCTGGGACAGGAAATAAAAAGAAATCCTTAAAATGTGACGCAGACAGCAATAAAAAAAAAAAAAACTGCCACTGCAAAAGAGGTACTTTTTTTTTTTAACCACTTCAGCCCCTGACCATTATGCAGCATAAAGACCAGGCCCCTTTTTGCGATTCGGCACTGCATCAAAATTGATGCCCTTTTTTTCCCCACATGTAGAGCTTTCTTTTGGTGGTATTTGATCACCTCTGCGGGTTTTTATTTTTTGTGCTCTAAACAAAGATAGAGCGACAATTTTTGAAAAAAATGCAATATTTTTTACTTTTTGCTATAATAAATTTCCCCAAAAAATATATAAACATTTTTTTCCTCAGTTTAGGCCGATACGTATTCTTCTACATATTTTTGATAAAAAAATATTGCAATAAGCGTATATTGATTGGTTTGCGCAAAAGTTATAGCGTCTACAAAATAGGGGATAGTTTTATAGCATTTTTATAAATTTTTTTTTTTTTTTTTTTACGAGTAATGGCGGCGATTTATTAAAAAAACAAAAACATTCTATTTTCATTTCATCACTGGGTCTCTGTGCTTCTCTATGCACTGCAGGCAGATCATGGTTAGTAAGAGGGCCTGGCAGGGAACTGTAAATTCATAGCATAGCTCCCAACTGTCCCTGATTTGGAGAAATGTCCCTCCTTTCCTCCTCAATTTGTCCCTCATTTTGGTCTCATCTATATAGTTGTTTATAAAATGCACTATTTGTCTTTCAAAAAGTGTTTCCCAGCGCTAAACCTTTCATCCAATTTCTAAATTGCTGCATTTTTACATTTTAAAAGCCAATATAAAGGAATAGTAGTGGTTAAAAAAAAGCACTAGGATTTAAAGTGGATGTAAACCCAATTTTTTAACTACTATCACAATGTAGAGTATAAGATTTCCTATCATTTGTGCCAGGTCTTGCCACAAAGAGTTAATCCAGCTCTGAGCAATCCTCTTTTATTGTTCAGTGAGATAAAACGGACATTCAGAGAAAAACCTTTGTCCGTTCCGCCCCCTTTGCTTTGAGTGACAGGTTATTTACATATCTCGTGCACTAGCTTTAGACAGACATTATTTTTTAATTCCCACCCCCACTCCTTTTCTGAAGTCATGTGGTTACTTTTCTGGATTTTGACTGGATGTTAGTGATCATCTGCAGAAGGAATACACAGGAGAAAATGCATGTTGACAAGGGGAGTGTAGAGGTGGGCGGGGAGTTCTACTGACATCACGACTCCACCCACCGAGCTCCAGACAACAGATCCACCCACAGAATCTGCAGTTTTTCAGTTCTTATAACAGACAGAGGGGAGACATTTGACAGATAAGGATACATGCAGGAGGCATCTATATCCTTATAGATCAGCACTATGGCAGGAGTTTAGAAAGGATGAGAGAGGCTTTACATTCACTTTAGTTAACCTTTTATTTTGGTTAATTCTCCTTTTTTTTAAGGGGGCGTGTCTTATGCCTGCATACGTTTGCTAGTAGGTGTTCCTCATTCCCACCTCAAAATGTTGGGAGGTATGGACGTAGCTTTCTGAAAACATCACCGCACCTTGCCTCAGTACTCATCATCTCATAGACCGAAACATTATATGCAAAAACTGATCAATCATTCCCCTAGGTGAGGGTCACTAATGCTGGCCATACACTATACGAAAAATCGGCCGAGCCCATTTTCGAAACGCGAACATTCGGCCGTGAGCGCAAGCGATGGTGCCCTCATGTAATAAATCGTTCACAGGACATAAATAAAAAAAATTTTGGTTTGTGTTTTTTTTTTTTTTTTTACATATACCTAGTGCAGACAGTTCGGACGGGAAACACATTTATCGTTCATTAGAAGTTTTCTAAACTTGCCGGTCGTTTTTTTTCCCCACAAAAACGTCACCAACGATTAACGATTTGTTCCCATTAACTTGCCGAAAAACGAACAAAGTGTCTACATCAGGGACCCTCAAACTACGGCCCTCCCAGCTGTTGCGGAACTACAAATCCCATGAGGCATTGCAAAACTCTGACATTCACAGACATGACTAGGCATGATGGGAATTGTAGTTCCTGAACACCTGGAGGGCCGTACTTTAAAGACCCCCCCCCCCCCCTGGTCTACATGATCGATTTTCGGATGATTTTTCGTATAGTGTATGGCCAGCATTAGTCTTCATGAACATGTGACGGTCCTAAATCCTAAGAATGTGGGATTCTGAGGACTGGAGCTTCTTCTCACCAGGCTTTGAGAACCTTCGTTTTCCCAGGATCCTGCAGAGAGGCCCACTGATGTCACTACAGAATGTGGTCCCCTACATCAGAATCCTCTCCGTTAGGGTGACCACATGTCCCGGATTGCCCGGGACAGTCCCACATTTTGCAGGTCTGCCCCGGGCACATTCATTCCAGGACAATACAGTGTCCCAGAATGAAACTGACAGAGCCACCCCCCCCCCCCCCGGGCCAATCTGATGCCCCCAAAAAAGGCCGCCACATCACCGCTTTACTCACTGACAGTACTTGTTCTGGCCGGGAATGCCTGGAGGAGCACAATCCCCTCCCCCTGCATGTGATTGGAGAAATCATAAATCCCGCCTCTTGTGTCCAATCACTGTGCTGTGATTCGTTACAGCACAAGCTGATTTTTGGGAAGGGAGGGTGTCCCTGAATGGTAGTTTGGAAATGTGGTCACCCTACTCTCCGTGCATCAGAGTTCTCATTGTTCCCCATTAAATCAGGGTTCTTAGAGCATCCCTTATGTTAGAGTCCCCAGAGTTCTCCCTTACATCAGAGTCTGCAGAGTCCCCCATTACAGTGAAAGGGGACCTCTGCGAGTTTAGATGTAAAAGGGGAACTCTGTGGACTCTGATGTAAAGGGGGACTCTTGTTATTATATAACATTTCTAATCATATAAAGTTAATAACAAAATCTATGTATAGTTTATACTATAAACAAAAAAAAATTGCTGTGTGCCGCTAAAGTTTTTGGGCTGGACTGTGGCAACCCTATCCGGTGGGTGTAACAAGATTTCCGCTTGTCGCCTTCTCACTGTATCCTTACTGTGGACGAGTGTGGGGTGTAGCAAGATGGCGGCAAAGGAATGTCACTTCCGTTACAAAATCTGACGGGTCCCCTGATCTGACAAAACACTGGCAGGAGGGTGTACTTAGCTGAGAAAAAACCCTCCCCTCCTGAAGACTCCTGGGATGTATGACATTTGCCTAGGCATGGGAACCAGGAAATAACTGAAGAAAGGTATAAAAAAAAAGTAAATATGATAGGAAAGTGAAGTGGAACCTTGGATTACGAGCATAATTCGTTCCAGGAAAATGCTTGTAATCCAAAGCACTCGCTTATCAAAGCAAGTTTCCCCATAGAAGTCCATGGAAACTAAGATAATTCGTTCCACATTCATTGACTTCTATTGCATGCAATACCGCATGTGGCCAGAGGTGGGGGGGGGCACCAGAGAGACTCGGAAATACTCGGAGACCGCTCGGATGCACTCGGACCCCCCGAAAAGGCTTGGAAACACTCAGGAACCGTTTCCAAGTATTTACAAGCGGCTCCGAGTGTCACCGGCGCCCCCGCACCTCTGGTCAAATGCGGTACTGCACACCGCAGAGGCTTGAATCTTGCTCGTTTCGGGAGACAACACTCGCAAACCGAGTCGGGCTTTAAAAAAATAAAATGCGCATATTGCGAAACACTCGTTTACCGCGTTACTCACAATCCGAGGTTCCACTGTATATCTATTTTACTAATGCTAGCAGCATAAGGATTAAAAATAGTCAATGATGATTGAGAGAGTGAAGTTCGAATTTAAAGGGGTTGTAAACCTTCGTGTTTTTTCACCTTAATGCATCCTACGCATTAAGGTGAAAAAACACCTTGCACTCTCGGGCCCCTCAGCCCCCCCGTTTTACTTACCTGAGCCACGAAACCCACGAAACTCCGTGGGCACGATACCGCGATGCTTTCCCCCAGCTTGGGGCGGCTCTTCATTAGAAATTAATAGCACCGCAGCCATTGGCTCCCGCTGCTGTCAATCAAATCAGTGACGCAGTGCGCTGGGGGGCGGGGCCGAGTGATGCACTTGGCGGCTATGGCCGCCACTGTATCACACGGGAGTGCACCCGCAAGCTAACCCCCTTGGGAGAGTGCTTCCCAGAAGGGGTTTAGCTCTTGCGGGGAGGAGCCGAGACAGCCGCCGAGGGACCCCAGAAGACGAGGATCAGGGCCACTCTGTGCAAAACGAGCTGCACAGTGGAGGTAAGTATAACATGTTTGTGTTTTTTTTTTTTGAATAATCTGCGAACCTTTACAACCCCTTTTTTAAAGTGGTTGTAAACCCTTTTTGTTGACTGACTTTTACCTATAGGTAAGCCTAGAATAAGGCTTACCTATAGGTAGTGGAAATTAGGGTTGTCCTGATACCGATACTAGTGTAGCGCACTCACACCAGCCCTTACCTGCTTTTCTTTGCTTTGGCTCCGCCACAGAAAAGACTGAGGCACACCACACTACATGCCCGTACCCTCCTGGATGGGGAGGTTGAGCGGTGTTAGTTTTCTCGGGCCTGCCTGCGGCTGGTGTTTGAATCCTCCCGAGCTGATCTCGCTTCTGCCTTGGCCAGAAACAAGTCCTTAATTCTCCCCAGTATAGCCACTGTCCACACCAACTGAAAGTCCAACCACTGTATTTATTTCACATGGGTAATAAATAGTCCCTTTTAAGAGCAGACAGGTTGAGACGAGACACAGGTCAGATAAGGTGGGAGAGAGAGGTCCAGGCACAAACACAAATCTTGGTTCTCTTACTGTTCTGATATGCACGAACAGGTTTGGCGTGCGATCTTTATCACAGACCTAATGAACATGAAAGTCACTGCCACTGACTTGGTGTGCGTAGAGTCACTGCCACTATGACCTACAGAACATGCACTGCTTTCTTGAAGAACTTGGCCCCTGTAAAGAGAAAAGCATCCCTCCGGAGAGTTACCAGAGGCCCTTACTGTCACCACGACTCTGCGCTGGGTCTTCAGAAAGGGTCACCTCCCTGGCCTCCTCGATCCTGGATACGGGTCCCCTCGCGAGGCGGTACCCTGGGAGCTCCTTGATCCCTGGCAGATCCCAGCCGAAGGTTGCTGGGCTCCGGGCCTCCTCTTTAGTACCTCACCCCAGACTGAAGGTGTCTGGGATGGAACAGCAACTTCACCTCCAGGCCTAAGGCACCTGGAGGCAGCACATCCAGGCCTCCGGGCCTAGGGCACCTGGAGACGACCCACGCCCCAGGCCTAAGGTGCCTGGGGCCCGACCCGACAACTGACCCCCTTGGAAGATGGCCACCACTTTTTATATCCTCTCCCGACAGGCACAGCAGGTTCCCCGCCCCGCTGCACTGCTGCCGAGAGGGGACAAGAAAGGCACAACCCTGTACCGTGGTATAACCCGGGCCTATGGCAACAGCGCCACTTATAGGCCCCAGGGAACTGTACAACAGTACTATCTCCCAAGGACAGAAATGGTCTATGAACCCTAACAATTTGTGTATCTGAGCCTTATTACCACTCAGATACTTCCCTTAAATATAGCACCCCGCTACACTAGTATCGGTATCGGTACCGATACCAAGCATTTCTCCGAGTACTTGTACTCGGGGAAATGCTCCGATGCTTCACCCGATAGCTGCCACCTTTTCATCTGCTTTAGTGAAAGTTATACATCGTTGATCGGAGCTTATAACTCCCCCCAAAGCCGCACTGATCACCGCTGACTGTCCCTGTATCCTCCTCCTTGCTGCTCTCCCCCTCCGGGTCCTTGTACCCCTCCGTGCTGCTGTCCGTGCTCCGTGTCCCCCTCCGTGCTGCTCTCCCCCTCCAGGTCCTTGTCCCCCTCCGTGCTGCTGTCCGTGCTCCGTGTCCCCCTCCATGCTGCTCTCCCCCTCCGGGTCCTTGTACCCCTCCGTGCTGCTGTCCGTGCTCCGTGTCCCCCTCCGTGCTGCTCTCCCCCTCCGGGTCCTTGTCCCCCTCCGTGCTGCTGTCCGTGCTCCGTGTCCCCCTCCGTGCTGCTCTCCCCCTCCGGGTCCTTGTCCCCCTTCGTGCTGCTGTCCGTGCTCCCTGTCCCCCTCCTGCTGCTCTCCTCCTCCGCACTCCGTGTCCCCCTCAATGTCCTCCTCCACTCCCTCTGTCCTCGATCTGTCAGGATGGAGAGCGGAGGTAGGAGCCGCTCCTACCTTTTCCGAATGAACAGAATCAGTGATCACTGACTCTGTCCATTCACATAACTGAAACATCGTAACCTGTGTTTGCGATGCTTCAGTTTATGAATGTAGATGAGCTTCTGTCCATTCATTTTAGCTGAGGATGCTGAGAAAGGGACTGGTAAATCTGTGTCCTTAGTCCCTTTCTCTGTCTCAAAGGGGAGATGTCGGGGGTCTGTTAAGACCCCTGATATCTCACCAAAGCCCCCCAACAAGGCTATAAAAAAGAAAAAAAAATTGCAATAAATAAAAAATGAATTGTAAAAAATTTAAATAAATAAAACACTGACACAATCCACCCCCCCCCCCCCTAAAAAAAAAAGAGAAGAAAGCACTGTAAAAAAACATAACAAAAAATTGTAAAAAATAAATAAATACTGACACGTGCCACTGTCACATGACATTAAAAAAACTATCTGTAATCGGTATCGGCGAGTACTTAAAAATCTTTGCATCAACTTTTTCTGTGCCTGTGAACACTCTCCAAGTGCTTGCCAACAAGTAAAATGACTTGGTTGCAGGCTCAGCATAAAAGGGTTAAAAACTCGGCAGCAGCAACAGGAAAACAGATCCCCGCCCACTTCCTGCATCCGGCAAGTTTCGTATTCTCCCAGCTTTCCCGCACAATGGCATCTGCTGAGCTGCACGAGGATCTGAGCTGCTCCATCTGCCTGAACCTTTATACGGATCCTGTGACACTGAGATGTGGACACAACTTCTGCCAGGTATGCATCGAAAGAGTTCTGGATGTTCAGAAGGATTCGGGTAGCTACTCGTGTCCTGAATGCAGAGCAGAGTATGTGGAACGTCCCCTGCCGGAGAAGAACAGGAAGCTGTGTAATATAGCAAAACATTTCCTTGGTACTCCGACAGACCCGAAGGAGTCTGGGGTTAACTGTACTTACTGTGTGCACGCTCCCATCCTAGCCGTCAAGACGTGTCTTCAGTGTGAGACTTCCCTGTGTGGCGTCCACCTAACTATCCACAACAGCGCTGTGGATCACGTTCTGATCGAGCCCATCGATTCCCTGGTCAACCGAAAATGTCAGACCCACAACAAGCTCCTGGAATACCACTGCTGCAAAGATGCTACCTGCATTTGTGTGTCCTGCTTTGCCGTAGGATCCCACAGAACGCACAACGTGGAGACCCTAGATGAGGCTGTGACGAAGAAGAAGGGTAAAGTCAAAGTGGTCCTGAGTAAGTTAACTTCCCAGGTGGAAGGCATTGAGAAACAAGTCCAGAATCTACTGGACCTCCAGTTCGTTGAACACAAAAAATCCTCTGATGTTAAAAACGGAGTCACATCCCTGTTCGAAGATGCCAGGAAACAGCTGGAGGAAAAGGAAGCCTGGATCCTGGGTGTTATCTTTAAACAGGAAGACAAAATTGATTCTAAAATCTCTCATCTTATCCAAAAGCTGGAGACGCAAAAACAATCAATGTTTGAGAAGATGCGTCAACTTGAGGAGCTGTGCAAGATGACTGACCCATTGCTCATCCTGCAAGACAAGGAAGTGGATAGCAAAAATTTGATTGGCCTTGCGGACCTCAGTATTGCCGAAAAGACGATTAAAGAAGAGGACAGCTCAGAAATGAGATTCGATGAAGGTTTGATTACGTCAAGCTTGCATGTGGCCCTATCTGATTTAATGTGCAAAATGAAGAAAGCGTCTTTAATAACTAAGTCAGCGGATCTATTGCTGGATTCTGACACGGCATGCAACAATGTCCTTGTCTCAGGAGATCAAAAGGTTGCTTCCTGGGTGAGTGGGGCGCTAAAACGACCGGTCAGTTCAAATCGTTTCACGTCTTACTGCCAGTTGTTTGCCAAGAATTATTTTCTTAAAGGAAAGCATTACTGGGAAGTGGACACCAGTGAATCAGCCTTCTGGATGGTGGGCTTGGCATATGCCTCCATACCGCGTGAGGGCCCAAGGTCGAAGATTGGAGACAATAAATATTCCTGGTGCATTAACAGGGCAGAGATGAGCTATCTTGTGATTCACAACTCGCTTGTGACCAATCTTCCACTCAAATCTCCCATTCAAAGATTAGGAATATACCTGGATTATGAAGCTGGTTATCTGTCCTTCTACCAGCTGTGTGACTCGGCCAAACTCCTGTTTACCTTCCATGCCACCTTCACCGAACCTCTACACCCTGCTTTTGTGGTATGGAATGACGGCTGGATCAAGGTTAAAAACTAGAATAATCATCATCGTTGCCAACCTACTACAGTGGAACCTCGGATTACGAGCATAATCAGTTCCAGGAGAATGCTCATAATCCAAAGTACTCGCATATCAGAGCGAGTTTTCCCATTGAAGTCAATGGAAACGAAAATAATTCGGCTCCGGCACCCCCCACCTCAGGCCAAATGCGGTACTGCACACCGCTTTGGCCTGAATCCTGCTTGTTTTGTGAGACAACACTCACAAACCGAGTTAGGATTTTTCAAAATACAGTGCTCGTATTGCGAAACGCTCGTTAACCGCGTTACTCGCAATCCGAGGTTCCACTGTACACTTATTTTCAGGAACACTATTGCTAAATTGATGTTTTTAAAGTAATTCTATTATGGTAGAAGTTAGTGGTGATTCTGGCCTTCTTCTAAAAATGCTAATTGCCTGGTTGTGTATGACTTTAGGTGTATAAAAACCCAAGAACAAAAACTGAATATATTAGTGCTTACCAGACTTCAAATGTGATGGCTGCATTTGTGTTCTAACTCCTGAAAATAATAGATGACCACCCCAAAATGGACTTCTCTGTTTTAGGTGGATTGTGGTAGGTCTATTGTTCTGTCCAGGACTATATGGAGTAGTTCCTTCCCCCATCTTAAACAGGTACAAACAGTACACTATATGGCCAAATGTTTTAGGACACCTAACCATCACATCTACATTATGCTACAAAAATATGTGAACCCTCCCAAAATTATTGAGTTCAGGTGTGTCCAGTGAAAAGAACTGCTAATACTACAGCATACAAAGAACCCAACTGTCCCTGATTTCAAAGGGACTGTCCCTGATTTGGAACAATGCCCCTCTGCCACTCTTTCCTCCTCATTTGCCCCTCATTTTGGTCTGTTCTATAAACTAGATCTTGCTTTTCTTCAGTGAAAGTACCATATTTCACCATCTATAGCATGTATGTCAAACACAAGGCCCGCAGGCCAAATCTGGCCTGCCAGGCCTTGTCAGGTGGCCCTTACACCCAGTTTTGGAGCCGGAACGTGGCCGAACTCCATTTTGCCACCTCCGGCTCTCACCCTCCACTCCCACTCCACATTGTAACTTGTAAACCCAAAAGCCTTCTGTGTTTACAAGGGACAGCTTTGCTCTCAGCGGCTCCTAACAGTACAGAGCAGGTAAGGCACAGATGCAATGTGGTATGACCAATGTCCTGCCTCAGGGACACAGATAAGCAGGGGGGCTCTGATGGGGACACAAATGTGCGGGGAAACTCGAATGATGACACAAATATATGGGGAAACTCTGATGAGGAAATTGAACTTGATGATGCCAGTTTGCCTTCTCTTTGCATCAATCACTGTGGTCTCATACCATACACAAAAATGTATAAATACGTTATGTGCAGCCACACAAGGGCTGATAGCCTTTAATTCAGTGGTTCTCAACCTGGGGTCGGGACCCCCTCGGGGGTCAAATGATGATTTTCCAGGGGTCACCGAATCCTGGGCTGTTCCTGCAGCACTCGCAGCCTTTTCGCAGCCGCCCAGCTGGGCTGTTCCTGGAGCCCTCGGCGGCCCATTCAGTTCACGGCATGGCGGAGGAGCAGAGACTAGAGGTCAGCTGACTGGTGAGAAACGTGAAGTGGGAGGGGCTGAAGGAGACCCTATCTCCTGATTTCGGCATTGGTGTCACTACTGCGAGACATCACAGAGCTGGAGACACATTGAGCAAAACTACCTGTGATTAGAGTTGCCATTTAAAGTGCCCACTACAGTTCTCATATCAGCAGATGATCTTCTTGATCAAGAGCACCTAAGCTGGCTGATCAGAACTCCTCCCCCCCCCCCAGCATTGCCACTCATTCCAACTCCCCCCCAGCATTGCCACTCATTCCAACTCCCCGCCAGCATTGCCACTCATTCCAACTCCCCGCCAGCATTGCCACTTATTCCAACTCCCCGCCAGCATTGCCACTCATTCCAACTCCCCGCCAGCATTGCCACTCATTCCAACTCCCCGCCAGCATTGCCACTCATTCCAACTCCCCGCCAGCATTGCCACACATTCCAACTCCCCGCCAGCATTGCCACTCATTCCAACTCCCCGCCAGCATTGCCACTCATTCCAACTCCCTGCCAGCATTGCCACTCATTCCAACCCCCCGCCAGCATTGCCACTCATCCCAAATCCCCGCCAGCATTGCCACTTATCCCAAATCCCCGCCAGCATTGCCAATCATCCCAACTCCCCGCCAGCACTGCCACTCATCCCAACACCCCCCCCACCAAGGAGTAAGAGAAGGAATAAAAATAGAAGAAAAAAGGGAGAGAAAGAATAAGAGAAAGAACAGGAAAGACAGCTAGAGAGAGGGATGGGGGGAACAAAAAATTAAGATTGAGAGATAAAAGGAAAGAAAGAAGAACATCGAGAGAGTGGGACATCCTAAAATGTACCAGAAGGGTTTTTTATTACTGTACGAGTGGAAGGGACTCAGGGAGCCCTAAATATCTGTGGGTTAGGGGTGCATATTACTTGTCTTGCCTTGGGTGCTGACGACCCACACTACGAAAATTCTACAGTTAGGGGTCCCCACACCTTGGGAAATTTTATCAAGGGGTCACGGCACTAGAAAGGTTGAGAACCACTGCTTTAATTGGAGGTCACCCTCCATTCCTGTTTCTCAATTCCTAACCAGACTACACTTTTTGATTCTCATGGAAATAATTTTCCATATTACTTACTCCATGACTTATATTCAGATAAATGGGAAGCTTGGTCCTCTATTTGCCCCCTGAGTTGAATGTTAAACTGTATTATGACTGCTAAATGGGTCGTATACTTTCTTTGCTGTATGATCTTTTTGTGTATAAATATTGTATGACTTGATATATCCTCACATATTGTACAATTTGCACCAATACTTTTATGCATCGTTCATGATATTCTACAATACATTTTGCTTCTTCAATCTTTGTCACAATATTCAGATATATAACATTTTAATTATTGCCCTACTAGTTGTATCTTTTTAATTTTTATTGATACTGACCAATAAAAATTTTGTAAACCAAAAATAAAAAAATATCGCCCTGAATATATTTATAAACTAAAATATAACCTAGCATTTTCACAAGGAGGGTAAGGTTGAGGTGCCCCACTCTTTATTGGTCAATTACTATAAGAGACTTCAACTTTTTGTAGAGCACAGTGCAAAGAATTTACATAGGAACATGTCTTATTTTGATACATTGCATTTCACCCCAGGAAAAACAGCCCTACACAGTCTAAAGCCCCATACACACGGTCGGACTTCCATCGGACTTTTCCCTGGATTTTTGTCCAAACGGAGTTGGCCGGGCACACCCATAGCATACACACCACAGGACTTTTCTGCAAACTTTCCCAAAACTTTTTGCAACATCAGGTGTTTTTTCTGCTCTTTTCTGCTCTTTACCACCACCCTTTGGTCAACTTCTTCTATTGTTGGTTGATTTTAACATTAGTTGTTTTGTCCATCGAACAAAAGTCCGATGGTTTTCTGTACACACGGTAGGACTTTTCTCCATCGGACTTTTGTTGGGCAAAAGTGTGTCCGTTTGCAGACCCAACTTTTGTCCGATGAAAACACAAAAAATATAAAAAAAAAGTTTGTCCGATGGAGCGTACACACGGTCGGATTGTTGGTCCAACTTGCTCAAAATGAAGTTTGTTGGCCAAAAGTCCGACCGTGTGTATGGGGCTTTATGCAGCCTTTCTCAACCAGGATTCCGAACAACTCTGGGGTTTCTCCAGAGGTTAAATGCTAAAGTAGGAAGGAATGGCGACCGCACTCCAAGCTTCAGAGAAAAATTAGCTTTATTCGATAAAATCCAAACGGGACAATCACGATACATGAGGACAGCAGCATAGTTGACGCGTTTCACGAAGAAATTTGCTTAATCATGACCTCCTCCAGAGGTTGCTAGGAGTTCCTTGAGGTAAGAGCAGGGACAGATTGATTTTCTTTCTTTATTGACCAACAATTTAAGGGGTCACTTCTGCCCTGACCACCACTGTAAGGGTCATTCATTGACCAACAATATAAGGAGTCACTTCCACAATGACCAATAATGTAAGGGTTCACCCCTACACTGACCAACAATGTCACTTCAATTTTGACCATCTGTGTTTTTTAACCATTATTATTATTATGCATTTAATTTCATCATTATTAAGTAAATTATTATTTTATTTAAAATACTCTATAACCTACTGATCATGGGAATGTACCATAATGCCCAGCCTAGTACACACGTTAAAAGGTCCATCGGGAAAACCAAGGAAAAAACCGAGAACCTGCTCGGTAGCTTTTTGCCCCTACACACGGCCGGGTTTCCCGACAGGAAAACTGCCATGAGAGCTTTGGTCGGGAATCCCGGCCGTGTGTATGCTCTATCGGTACTGCCTCGCAGTTTTTAACATTGGAAAACTGCCGAGAAAAAAAAACGCCGGGAATCCCGGCAGAAAAATAGAGCACAAGTTCTCTTTTTTTTTTTTTTGCACAGTTTTCTCGTCGGGAAAACTGCGATGGAGCATACACACGGCCGTTTTTCCTGGCGAAAAGCTGTCATGGCAGTTTTCCTGCCGGGAAAAACGGTTGTGTGTACGAGGCATAAGCTGTAGGTCTAATCATTTTTTTTTTTTTTTTTTGAAAACTCTTTTTATTTAAATTTTTACACAGTACAGCGTTCAAGGAGGTACATAAACGGTTACATTGCACATATCCTTTACATCCGACATAGAGGTAAATATCTCTCACTTTAGGAGTACAAAATAAAAAACCCTGAGGACAATAATAGCCCCAAATCCTCAATGGAGGAAAGTAACAACATTTACTGGGTATTGGATGAGCCGAGTGGGGCACCCAAGGTACCCCAGTACATCCCTTAATAGTATACAGTATCCATAGTCATTAGTTGTAAACAAGCTCGTAGAGAGCAGATACACACAACCTTCACGCACTCACACTCTCGCACCCCGCCTCCCACCCCCCCAACCCCCCCCCGCCGCACACTCCCCCAGCTGAACTCCCATCAGTTCCCAAAACATATCCATACAGCCTGTAACCGCTCCCCCCTAGGGCTGGGACAGTGGGGTGTCCCTCCAGAAGGAATCCTCAATGTCAAGCCAAGGTTGCCAGATTTTGCCCTGCCCTTGTATATACATTTGAACATGGGTAGGACCTTATTAACAGTCCTATATAGCATTTGAATGTCCGGACCAGAGACACTCCTCCATTGCAATAGTATAATTTTCCTAGCATAGAACAGTATCGTGCGAGCCAGGGTTCGAGTATGGACTGCGGGGACAGAGTCATTTAGCACACCCAACAGTCCCACCTCCGGTGTGTGGGGAAGGGGTACATTCAGGGTGTTCTTAAAGAATACAAACACTTCTCTCCAAAACTCTGATAGGCCTGGGCATGACCAGAACATATGCAAGTAACCAGCCTCAGTGGAGCCACACCTAGGACAGGAAGCAGCAGAACTGAATCCCATGTGAGCCAACCTGGCAGGAGTATAGTGCAACTGGTGTATAAATTTAAATTGTACATACCGATCGTTGGAGCCGATAAGATCTAGGAAGCAGGCCTCCGAGGCCTCCTCCCACGCCTCCTCGGTCACCCCCGGAATCTCCAACTCCCATTTCCGCTGAGCAATCTGGAAGGGTTTGACCCCCACCGACTGCAGGCGGGAATATATAGTCGTCACCAGCTTGTCAATATCTTGGCACGACATGAGCACCTCTAAAGGTGTTTCTGTGAGCTCCTGGGTCATTCCCCCAAACTGCGCCCGAATCGCGTGGCGCAGTAATAGATACTTGTACAGGAATTTGTCCGCCACCCCAAACCTTGTTTTTACTTCCACGAAGGAGATAAACGTGTTTTGTACGAAGATGTGGGAAACTTGCCGGACCCCCAGTCTGGTCCACCACATAGAATCGGGGTGCCCCAGAAGCTCAGAGAAATTAGGGTTTTTCCACAAGGGAGTATTGGGAGATATCCCGTCCGAACCCGTGAGTACACCGTTACCCTTATGCCAGGCCAGCCAACTGACGTCTATCGGGGAGCCCCGGGAGCATCTCCCGGGCACTGACCTGTGCAGGCCGTCGACCAGGGAGTCTCCAGGCTTCATAAACGCCCCCAGTAGGGCAGTAGAGCAGGAGGAAGGGGTCTCCAGGAACCAATCGTAAACGTATGATAACTGTGCCGCCAAAAAATACAGTCTCAAATTTGGACATGCCAGCCCGCCGTCAAGCCTAGCTGCTTGAAGAGAGGCCCTAGCAATCCGTGGGTGTGAGCCATGCCAAAGAAAAGTGCTGAGGAGGGAATTGAGTTTATTAAAAAACTTTTTAAATAAAAAAATTGGAGATGCCCGAAAAACATATAAAAATTTTGGCAGGTATATCATCTGGAAAATATTCACCCGACCAATCAGATTAAGTGGTAAGGAGGCCCAAGTCCGCAGCCTGCTCTCCATATGTGCCACAATCGGGGAAACATTGAGCGCCTCATATGAGGACAGATCCGCGTTGATACTTATACCCAAGTATTTAAATGTAGGTTGAATGGTCAGTTTGGACGTTGAAAGGTAGTTATAATCCCGCTTAGGGCCTATGGGAAAAGCTACCGATTTATCCCATCCCACACGCAACCCGGAGACCCTTCCAAATTCCTCCACAACCCCCATAAGGGAGGTAAAAGATTGTTCAGAACCATCCAGGTAGACTAGGGCATCGTCAGCATAAAGGGAGATTTTTTCTGAGAGGGCCCCGTAACAGATGCCACCCACTGTCGCCGTCTGTCGCACCGCCAGAGCCAGAGGCTTGATAGCCAGGGCGAACAAGAGCGGCGAGAGCGGGCAGCCCTGCCTGGTACCCCTCTGCAGTGTAAAACCCTCAGATACATCTCTATTAGTGCTTACTCTAGCCCTAGGGCTAGTATACAATAACCGAATCCATTGAATAAATCTAGAACTAAATCCCATCCGGTGCATAGTTTCCCAAAGGAAAGACCAACTAACAGTGTCAAAAGCTTTGAGCACATCCAAGGATAATACCAGGCCACTCTTATTTTCGGCGGCTGCCCTGTGAATATGCAGGTGCAACCGACGAATGTTGTCATACGTACTCTTTCCAGGCATAAACCCAGTCTGGTCTCTGTGGATAAGGTGGAGAATAACTTTTTGCAGTCTTATAGCTATGATCTTGGCCAACACCTTAACGTCGCTGTTTAGCAGGGAGATCGCTTGTTCGAACAAAGAATGCAGCCTCACAGACATGTCTTCAACATAGTTCCTATACCACTCAGCAGGTAGTCCGTCCAATCCTGGGGCTTTGTTAGGAGGGAGCGAGCCAATGGCCTCAGCTACCTCCTCCACGGTCAGGGGCTTATCAAGTATCCGAATATGCGTGTCCTCTAAAACAGGGAATTGGAGGGATTCAAAGAATCCCAGTACCTCAGTCTCGGTCGGGGGGGGGGGGGGGGGGCGGGGCAGTATACAGAGTTTCATAGAAGGTTTTAAACGTGGAGTTTATAAGCAAGGGGTCTGACGTGACAGAACCGTCCGGCAATTGAATTTGCTGTACTGTTCTGTCCGGGAAGTCCGTGCGGGCCAAATATGCCAGCAGCCTACCATTTTTACCACTGTGTTCATGTAACCTAGCCGACAGATACAACTGTTGTTTGGTTGTCAATTCCACCCTGTGGAGATCCAGGGCCCTATGCGCCCCCACCAGGACCCCATGTGAGTCCGGGGTGGGGAGCGCAGAAAAGCGGGCCCTGGCCGCCACCAGGGAAGACTCCAAAGCCACAAGGGCAGCCTGAGACGACCTACGATGCCTAGCAATGTTTGAGATATATGACCCCCTTACGGACGCCTTAAAGGCGTCCCACGTGGGGCCGAAAGAAGCCGATCCGGCATTGTCCCCCCAATAGTGGGACATATCTAGCCGAACCGGCTCTTGAAGTTCGGCCGTGGCTACCCAGTGAGGGCTTAGCCTCCACATCCGAAACGTGGGCCTGTGGCCCAACCAGTGTTGCCAACCCCCTGAAGTGAAATTTACTGGCAAGGATGCCAAAATTTCTGTACGGCACCAATTTCTTACTGGCAAAAAAATGAAGATTACTGGCAGAGCCGCATTTTTTACTGACGCTGCAAAAAAATACCTAACTATACTGTTTTTAGTGCTAAACAGTGCAAATATCAATATTTCAACTATAAACACACAGCTAATGCTAATATCAATGTGTTTCAGTTAAACAAAAGTAAAAAAACATATTTCTCAATTCACATGAAGGTTAGGTTACTATAACCCAGCCAGCACAGAGTTCCCACTTACATCAGAGTCTGCAGGATGCCCCCTTACAGTGCAAGGGAACTCTTATGTAAAGGGGAACGCTGCAGATCATGATGTAAGGGGGAACTCTGATGTGGAGGGGGGCTCTGGTGAATAGAGACCACCTTCCACAGAGTGAATACACTAAGGTAAGGGGGGGGTACTAATATAGGGGGGGGACCTTTTATATCAGTGCCCCCTTACATTATTGTATTTACTCCCCTCCTTAGATCAGTGCCCCCCCCCCTCAGACTGGCCTGGCGGCGCTGTCACTGACCTGCTCTCAGTTCCACAGTGTGGGGCTCAGTCAGACGGCTCCAGCTTGGCGGCTCTGACCTCCTCTCCACAGTCCACACGTCCGTTTCTTCCCATAACCCCCATCACGGCGCTCCCACTCTTGACATCTTTCTAGGATCCCCTCAGAGACTGCAGACATAAAAGACAGGAGATGGTCAGAGGCTGCGGACACGATACAGGAGGTGGACAGAGGCTGCAGAGTCATGACACAGGAGGGGGATAGAGGCTGCGGACATGACACAGGAGGGGGACAGAGGCTGGGGACATGACACAGGAGGTGGACAGAGGCTGCGGACATGACACAGGAGGTGGACAGAGGCTGCGGACATGACACAGGAGGTGGACAGAGGCTGCGGACATGACACAGGAGGTGGACAGAGGCTGCGGACATGACACAGGAGGTGGACAGAGGCTGCGGACATGACACAGGAGGGGGACAGAGGCTGCGGACATGACACAGGAGGGGGACAGAGGCTGCGGATATGACGCAGAAGGGGGACAGAGGCTGCGGACATGACGCAGGAGGGGGACAGAGGCTGCGGACATGACGCAGGAGGGGGACAGAGGCTGCGGACATGACACAAGAGGGGGACAGAGGCTGCGGACATGACACAGGAGGGGGACAGAGGCTGCGGACATGACACAGGAGGGGGACAGAGGCTGCGGACATGACACAGGAGGGGGTCAGAGGCTGCGGACATGACACAGGAGGGGGTCAGAGGCTGCGGACATGACACAGGAGGTGGACAGAGGCTGCGGACATGACACAGGAGGTGGACAGAGGCTGCGGACATGACACAGGAGGGGGACAGAGGCTGCGGACATGACACAGGAGGTGGACAGAGGCTGCGGACATGACACAGGAGGTGGACAGAGGCTGCGGACATGACACAGGAGGTGGACAGAGGCTGCGGACATGACACAGGAGGTGGACAGAGGCTGCGGACATGACACAGGAGGTGGACAGAGGCTGCGGACATGACACAGGAGGGGGACAGAGGCTGCGGACATGACACAGGAGGGGGACAGAGGCTGCGGATATGACGCAGAAGGGGGACAGAGGCTGCGGACATGACGCAGGAGGGGGACAGAGGCTGCGGACATGACGCAGGAGGGGGACAGAGGCTGCGGACATGACACAAGAGGGGGACAGAGGCTGCGGACATGACACAGGAGGGGGACAGAGGCTGCGGACATGACACAGGAGGGGGACAGAGGCTGCGGACATGACACAGGAGGGGGTCAGAGGCTGCGGACATGACACAGGAGGGGGTCAGAGGCTGCGGACATGACACAGGAGGGGGTCAGAGGCTGCGGACATGACACAGGAGGGGGACAGAGGCTGCGGACATGACACAGGAGGGGGACAGAGGCTGCGGACATGACACAGGAGGGGGACAGAGGCTGCGGACATGACACAGGAGGGGGACAGAGGCTGCGGACATGATAGGGTCCTCCTTACCCCCTCACAGTGGCCTCCTCCTCTGTCCACCATCATATAACTTCTCCTCCACATCATCAGTACAGTATGCTGTGTCCTCCTTCTGTGCCCCTTTCACCTCTCCACAGGTCAGGGCAGCTCTGACTTGTGGAGAGGTGAAAAGGGCACAGGAGGAGGACACAGCATACTGATGATGTGGAGGATAAGTTATATGATGGTGGACAGAGAGAGCACATCAGTCTCTGTCCCTCCCCTGCATGCCATGGCCGCTTCACCCTCCGGGCTCCCACTCCCAGCGCAGTCCTCCTCTTACTGTATATCCCCCCTCCTCCTCCTCCTCACCCCTGCTCGGCCGAGTCCTCTCCTCCGGCGACTGCGAGACACTGTAGCCCGCCCCGCGAGCACTCCCGAGTCCCGTCCTGGCTGAAAGACTATTCAAAAATGGCGCCGGGCGGCGCCATTACGTTACTGCGCTTGCGCCGCTCGGCCGAACGCATACGAGCTTTCCCGAGTCCGGCCGGCTTTGCAACGGCGCATGCGCCGTTGCATGGTCGGCTCGCGGCCATCTTTTTTATGGGCAGCCGATGCCCACAACGGACTTTACGTACACCCGAAAAAGGGGGTTAAATTTACGTGCTGTACGTAAATTAACGTACGGTTGGCAACACTGGGCCCAACCCCACCTCAATGGATACAGCTGAGTGATCAGATAACGTCTGGTGTATGTGTGATACTGTCTGAATATTAGGGACCATGTCAGGGGTCCCCAAAGTATAGTCCAGCCTGGAAAGAGTACGGTACGTACGTGATTGGCATGTATATTCCCGGTCCAAAGGATGGCTATGCCTCCAGAGGTCAACGTAACCAAAAGAGGCACACCACTGACTGAAAAGTTTGGAGTCATGCTGTAGAGCATGGATATGCAATTAGCGGACCTCCAGCTGTTGCAAAACTACAAGTCCCATCATGCCTCTGCCTCTGGGTGTCATGCTTGCTGCTGTCAGAGTCTCGCTATGCCTCATGGGACTTGTAGTTTGGCAACAGCTGGAGGTCCGCTAATTGCTTATCCCTGCTGTAGAGGCTTCAACCGGTCCCTTTCAGGATCAATCACCGAGTTGAAATCTCCCACTAGTAGAGTAGCCAATGTTGGGAAGGTGGAAAACTGTACACTTAGATCAGTAAAAATCTCAGTTGTGACCAGGGGAGGAGCGTACACAACCACCAGCAGAATAGGCACAGAGTATATTTTGCATTGGAGTAAAACATAGCGACCCTTAGGGTCCAAGGCCACCCTTTCACATGAAAAGGGGAGTCCCTTCCGAATCAGAATGGACACCCCTCTTGCATAGGTAGAGTACGTAGAGTGATACCCATGCATGACCCAGTGTTTTTTCATAGCCAACACCCTTGACCCCACAAGGTGCGTTTCCTGTAAACATAAGACATGAGGGTTGTGCACCTTGAGGAAATCAAACATAGAGGCCCGTTTAAATTTGGAATTTAACCCCCGGACATTCCAGGAGATACATTTAACTGTAGACATGCTGACAAAGTATAACAGTGATATGGACAGCAGTAAGCCAAGCAGGGCAAAGGTGGGGGTGGAGGCAGGCAAACACAGTCACACACACACACCCACACACACACGCACACGTACACACACATTCAGCACTCATTCTAACAACCAGAGACATTACAATCCGATAGAATTGTAGCATAGGCAACAGCCCAGCATGTTCCCCTGCCAGGCCCAAAAAACAAAAACAAAGGGCTGGCTTTGATCCCAAACTGCAAAAACCTTCTAGAAACATGGCCCGTCTAGACACGCCAGCGGACCCAGTTAGATCAGCTCCTGCTCAGGAAAAGTAGAGCAGAAGCAAACGTTTGAGAAACAAGAAAAAAGGGGAAAAAGAAAAGGGTGAAGGTCATTAAACAAAAAGCAGCACAGTCTTCCGATGGAGATCTGTATCCTCTTGCCACTGGAAAGTACAATGTATACCTGCCTCAGGTACTATCCCGGATCATGGGAGCAAAGGTAGAACCCAATGAAAAAATAAAAGTAACAATATCAGAGAAACTCAGGTGTCCGGTGCCCGGCCGGACATACGACCGGGTTGTTGCAGGGACTCGAACCAGGTAAATGCATCCGCAGGGGTTTGAAAGAAATGCACCTGGCCTTGATGCACAACTCTCAGTGTCGCAGGAAACAGCATGGAGTACTGGATGGTCTTCTCCCTCAGTTTCTGTTTGACAAGTTGATATTTAGCTCTTGAAGCGCGGACTGCAGGGGAGTAGTCAAGGAAGAGGGACACAGCAGCATTATTGATCTTCAAGCTCCCCTTAATGCGGGCCGCTCGCAGAATCGCATCCCGGTCTCTATAGTTAAGGAGACGCATAATTATGGTGCGGGGGGGTCCCC
Organism: Rana muscosa; assembly: GCA_029206835.1. NCBI lineage: Eukaryota > Metazoa > Chordata > Amphibia > Anura > Ranidae > Rana > Rana muscosa. The sequence goes on from CM055127.1 coordinate 164,394,374, forward strand.
CAGGAGGAAGTGGCCTGCCAGGCACTCGGTGGGCTCGCTCCAGGACAAAACAGGGGGATAAGCAGTCCCTTCCAAACTCCTGGGAGAACCAGCTCTCTAAGAAGGCGACCGGATCAGAACCCTCCACCCGCTCAGGCAGACCCACCAGGCGCAGGTTGTTCCTGCGTAAACGGTTCTCCAAATCGTCCATCTTGTCCTCCAGCGACCGTATTTTAGAGTCCTGGATTTTAATGACAGGAAGGACTGGGCCCACAGTATCTTCCAGAGCACCGATACGGCGCTCTGTCTCAGAGACCCGGTCCCTCACCTTATGCATGTCCTGGCGCATGATTGTAATGTCCAGCTTTAATTCCTCCACCTTCCCCATAATGTCTGAATGGTTTACCTTAATGGTTTGTAGAACCGTCAATAGCGTGGGCTCTGGTTCCGGGCCTTCCTCCAGGCCCTCCTCACTAGGGGATGCAGGGGCCGGCAGCGCCGGTGTAGCGGAGGTCCCGGGGGAAGGTGGCATGGACAAATCAGGTTCCTCCTCAAAGAGATCTGAGGTGGATGCCAGTGAAGAGAATGGCGCAGCGGTGCTGTTGTTGCGGCGGCCATCTTGGCCAGAGCGAGTGGTGATGCTCATTCTAACCGCAGGCTGTTTCCTTCCCTTTCTCTTTCCCATCCACCAGAATCCACCAGAAGGTATCCCAGGGTGGTTCCCGAGGGTGTAGCGAGGTTTTCGGGCGTTATTGTGTGGCAGGTAAGGAGGATTGCAGAGGATTGTTCAGAGGGATCTCAGAGCTGCTAGGAAAGACGTCCGCTCACATGTCCCGCCAGGCCACGCCCTCCAGGTCTAATAATTTTTAGTAGGGTTTCCCTGAGACCTGAAAACTGTTTCAAGGGTTTTAAAAAGGTTGTGAAAGGCTGGTCTAATGTAAATGAATCCAGGATAGTAGACATCTAATAAATGCCATGTAATGCAGCTAGACTAGCACTTTGAAAATCGTATCCTCTTGTTAGCTCTTTACCTTTCACTGAAATGCGATAAGCAAACACATCTGGGTTCGGTTTGCAGGAAGATCCGCAAACCCAACATGAAATTCATGAACTCCCAACTTCGCTCACAAACCTCAATGAAGTCTATGGAATCCAAAAATGTTTTATTTATTTTTTATGGGCTTTTCAAGGGCAATTTGTCCTTGGTTGTTAAGAAGCAGGTGACTTGGTGATACTGACACTAAATTAACTACTCGGGTGCAGCAGCCAGAGGTTCGATGATCAGGTGAGATGGTCAAATCTTGCCATTTAGTTCATTTAGCAAAATGTAAACCGCTTAGGTTTTGGTCAAACTCATGGTCTACCCAAAGCTCATTCTTACTGGCAGGCTAGCCACTTGTGGCTGAGCCATGTAACAGGGGCCCTATATTAAAACGAGACACCCAAAATGAAATTGAGAGTATGTACCATTCCGGATGCTCACTGCAGACATGCTATACTTGTGCACATTGATGGATCCTAGACCATCTTCTCTCCATCACCTGATCTATACATCTCCCAACATGCCTGGAGCTTAAACTTATGTAAGGCCTTGTGAATTTATGTGGTTGCGTTTTAGGGTTCTACAGATCTATCAAAGCGCCTAGGTCCCATAAAACATGGGGGTTCCAATCCACCTGGTGTGTGACATAATAAGGAAGAATTTTTTGGCGCGCTCCCTCCAATAAGGTGAACACTTCTAAATACCAATAGCTCCCAGCATTGTGGAACTTCCTGCACACATTACTTGACTTCACTGAAGTATATAGTCAATTAGTAGGCATTGCAGTGGCTTTTTGAAATTTTACCAAAAGTATTAAGTGGCCTACAGACATACAGTTACGTTGTGTCTTCCAATAACCATTTGGTTGGCTCTACAGCCCAGCACGTGGTAGTAAGAGTCCTTATTAGAGATAGCTCAAATTCCAAGTTGCATTGTACAAACTACGACAACATGGCTGTAATAGGTTCTAGAGGTCCCACTAAAATTATCCAGGATGGGCTGCTGTGGTCCCATATAGGTCCTCTTTAGGCACTAGGACACATGGTACTCCCTTCCCCCAGAGAGGAACATGCTCTGATCCTACGCTACCTTCATAGCTGATTGTTCTACATGAAAATCTTGATCATGAACTGCTCCTCATTGGGAACGATAGCTCACCTATGGTGGGACTGCCCAAAAATTAAAAAATATTGGAGAAGGATCCTGCAGCTAATAAAAGAAATAACTGGTAAAGAAATTACAGAGGACCCGTGGATAATCCTGCTACATGGGATTGAAGGATCAGTTAAACAATATAAAGATTCAATAATTCCACATATGTTGAACGCCGCAAAAAAGACTTATCCCTAAAAAATGGCAAGACGTGGAAGCACCCTCAATTCGAGAGTGGCTAATCACATTTGAGGAAACATATAATATGGCGGGACTGAGTCAGAGTATAGAAGAAGAAGAAAGAGTTGAGTCAACAGATAAATGGGAGAGATGGAAAGCGTTTAAAAAGACCACGAGATATATAGAGGTGTTAAGGTTATAGATATAGGAAATCCCACCACTAAGTGACATCAATTAAAACAGCGAAAAACTCTCAAAGCGTAAGAGGTGGGGGGGGGGGGGGTGGGAAGGGGGTGGGATGGGGTGGTGGGTAGTGGGGAGGAGGGATATGCTTATATCAGAAGGCAATAGGATACAAGGTTTGTGTAATATATATATTTATATATATATATAATTTTTTTATTTTTTTTGCAATGGTACATCCCTGTATCCATGTACCTTTTGATAAAATAAAATAAAGAATAAAAAATAAAAAAAATGAACTGCTCCTTCTTCTGGTTCATAAAGGAGAAGGATTATTGACTACTAAACACTACACACCATGAGGGGACATGACTACATATTGAATGGAGACCCCTCTCACAAGTTGTCTGGTTGCAGAGTAGTATTATCAGTAGAGGTTTAAGGGGGGGGATTTAAGAAAACATGCTCCAGCCATTCAGTACCGCCCACTGCATTATCTTGCTGTGGATGAGAGAAGAGGGCGTGTCAGTGACTACACTTCTCTATCTCACAGCTGCTTCTGCATAGAGTGGTCACAGACATTCCACTGCATGTGCCGCTACTTGGGGAATCTACTGTACATGTGATTTCTGATACAAAGCTTTAGAATTTGCAGGTGAATTTATTTCACCACATCACCGAACACCAAAAGTATGAATTTAACTTTATTGGGGTGCTACAGATCTACCTTTATGCCTAGCTGTCAACCCTCTCTATATTAACCCCTACAGGAGCGTATTCACCCCATCAGGTGCTAGATGCACTCGTGTCCCAAGCCCTGTGTTCCGATTGGACACAGCTAAGATATTCACCATGAAAACTACCAATCCACCAACAAAGCGTTTATCTGTCTGTGTTTTTTATTATATGTTATTGTGTCCGACAATAATACACAAGATTGATAGTAAAAAAAAAAAATGATAACCCCATCCCTAAAACCTTATATGAGCTTTATTAGGCTTATTTATAGGCTATAATTTATATATTATTCTTATTTTTTTATGTTAATATATTATATTTATTATTATTTATCTAATCTTATATAACTATTATTATTAGGTTTATTTCTAGGTTATTATTTATAAAATATTATATAAGATGAATTAGGTTTACCTCTAGGTTATTGTTTATATGATCTTAAATTAGGCTTTATTGGGTTTATTTTTAGAGTAATGTATAAAATCTTATATAAGCTTTATTAGGTTTAATTATGTTATATATGCGTACCTCCCAACTTTTTGAGATGGGAACTAGGGACACGTATTAGCAAATATATGTAGACATTGGACACACCCCTTGCCACACTTTTTTTTTTTTTACCACTACTATTCCTTTTATATTGGCTTTTGAAATGTACAAATGCAGCAATTTAAAAAATAAGATGAAAGGTTTAGCCCTGGGAAACACTTTTTAAAAGATATAAAAAGTGCATTTTATATACAACTATACAGATCAGATCAAAATGAGGGACAAATGAGGAGGAAAGAGGGACAGAGGGACATTGCTCCAAATCAAGGACAGTTTGAAGATATGTATATATTGTTGTTCCCTGCCATAATGCACAAGATTTATAGTAAAAAAAAAAAAAGATGATAACTCTGTGATTTAAAAATCCTATATTAAGCTTTATTCGAATTTTCTATAGTTTATTATTTATTATTTTATTTATCTTATATAAGCTCTAGTAGATGCAATTATGTGTTAGTATGGAGCCCCCCCCCCCAGGGATCTGGTATGGGGATGACAGATTTTTCTTTGTTGTCTGATGAAGAGATGAAATCACTGACCAAAAATAACCTGCTGATCATTGGTCTGTATAGGTGTCCTGCACTTCCCACGTTGAGCACAAGATGTCGCTGTGTATACTGTGTTATATAGGGAACGTTTGTTCTGTGGAACGTTTTGTTCCTGCCATGTGTTCCCCGGATCATTGATCAGGTTGTGCACACAGTATGTGTGGTCGATGTGAGTTCCCCGGGGATAGGTCAGTGTGAGCGGATGGGGCTCATTGTATCCAGGGACAGAGTCCCCTCACCACACCCCTCTGATATCACTGAGCACAGGAGGAACACGGGGGATACAGAAGGGCCACAGGAAGAACACGGGGGAACAGAGGGGCCACAAGGGAGATACAGAGGGCCCACAGGAGGGAACACAAAGGGCCACAGGAGGAACACAAGGGGCCACAGGAGGAACACAAGGGGCCACAGGAGGAACACAAGGGGCCACAGGAGGAACACAAGGGGCCACAGGAGGAACACAAGGGCCACATGAGGAACACAAGGGCCACATGAGGAACACAAGGGCCACATGAGGAACACAAGGTCCACAAGAGGGAACACAAGGGGCCACAGGAGGGATACAGAGGGAACACAAGAATGATACAGAGGGAACACAGGATACAGAGGGGCCACAAGAATAACACATAGAGCCACAAGAGGAATACATAGGGCCACAAGAGGGATACAGAGGGAATGCAGGGGCCACAGGAGGGATACAGAGGGAATGCAGGGGCCACAGGAGAAATACATGGGACCACAAGAGGGATACAGAGGGAACGCAGGGGCCACAGGAGGGATACAGAGGGAACGCCGGGGCCATAGGAGAAATACATAGGGCCACAAGAGGGAACACAGGAGTCACAAGAGGGGCCACAAGCAGCACCCTGAGAGGTATAGAAAGGGGCCCTAAGAGGAACACAAGGTCAACAAAAGGGCCCCTAAAATAGACACTGGGGCAACAAGGGGGGCCCTAAGAGTTGACAGAAGGCAATAATGGGAGCTACAAAGGGGACCCATAGAGGGACACAGGGGACTTAAGAGGGGCTCTAAGATGGACTAGAGACCACAAGAAGGTGCTCTATGAATGACACAGGGCCACAAGAAGGGTCCAAGTAGAGACACACACCACAAGATGAGCCCTAAAAGGGCCACAAAAGAAACACTAAAACTGAAACGGGCTGCAGGAGGGACCCTAAGAGGGACACGGGCTGCAAGAGGGGCATTAAGAGAGACCCAAGGGCCACAGGAGGTCCATAAGAGGGATGCAGGGGTAACAAGAGAGGCCCTAAAAGGAACACATAGGTCACAAGAGAGACCCTAAGAGGCAGACAGGGGCTACAAAATGGGTCCTAAGAGGGACGCAGGGGCCACATGAGGGACCTTAAGAGAATCCCAAGAAAACACTTTGGGAACACAAGAGTAGCCCCTAAAGAGGGACACAGTAATCATAGCAGGAAGCACAAGCGGGCCACAAGAGGGGCTCTGAGAGGGACACGGGGACCAGAAGAAGGTCCCTAAGAGGGGCTACAAGGAGGGCCACAAAAGGGGCCTTAGAAAGCACGAGGGGTCCTAAGAAGGACAAAGGGTTGTAGTAGAAACCACAAGAGGGACACAGGGGCCACAAGAGGAGCCCAGGGATGCAAAATGTTTACAATTCATGCAGAGTGACTGTCATTGTTTACATTGAAGGTCTGGGAAATATCATCAATTTTCTATAAAAGCATGGGGGGGGGGGGACTTCTAGGGGACGGTACTTCTCTCTTCTCCCACCTTTTTTGTGCCCCCCCCCCCTCTGTCTTCCTCTCTCCTCCTCCTCCCTATTTTATAACAGATATTTTAGGATGATCTTGGAGTCTGAACCCGATATCTGTAGATTGTAGGACGATGAATGGGAAGATATCTGCCCAAACCAGTGCTGGGACTGGCTACAATCTGAGTATTGACCCATCCGGTCACATCACCAGACAGAGTTCTTTATAATTGCGCCCCAGCAATGCACTGTGGGGTGTGTGGTTGGGGGCGTGTCCAAACTTTTAGGAAGTCGGTATTTGCACGCCATGTCTGGGGGGGGGCTCTGTGGCAGCTTTTTGAGAAGCCACTTGTATTACCTGGCTCCTGCTATTACCTATATTTTGCCATTCGAGTCGACTAAAAGATACTGAACACCCTCATCTTCCCCAGAAGAATGGTCAGATTTACATCTCGTGTCTGTGGTAGGCAGCCAGAGAAGGGGGCACATATATGCCAAACCACAGACCAGCATGAAGCACAGAATGTGACCATTACATTGTTTTCCTCCCCTGTGCAGAGATTTTCCAGATTTCAGGACAACAGTCTAAGGACCAGCAGAGGGAGAGTGACTATCGCTGGTCCAGGTTACCAGAGCAGTTGACCTTTTACACGCACAGTAGCCACAATCACGTGTTTTCACAGAAGATGTACTGTTCACACCATCTGTTGTTGTGATTCTGACCTTTAACCACTTAAAGCGGAGGTCCACCCTCAAAAAAAAAAAAAATTACATTAGCAGTTTCCTTTTAAACCTATTAACCACTTAAGCCCCGGACCATTATGCACCTTCAAGACCTGGGCACTTTTTGCGATTCGGCACTGCGTCGCTTTAACTGACAATTGCGCGGTCGTGCGACGTGGCTCCCAAAAAAAATTGGCGTCCTTTTTTTTCTCACAAATAGAGATTTCTTTTGGTGGTATTTGATCACCTCTGCGATTTTGATTTTTTGCGCTATAAACAAAAATAGAGCGACAATTTTGAAAAAAAATGCAATATTTTTTATTTTTTGTTATAATTAATATCCCCAAAAAATATATAAAAAACGTTTTTTTTCCCTCAGTTTAGGCCGATACGTATTCTTCTACATATTTTTGGTAAAAAAATCGCAATAAGCGTTTATTGATTGGTTTGCGCAAAAGTTATAGTGTCTACCAAATAGGGGATAGTTTTATTGCATTTTTATTAATAATTTTTTTTTCTAGTAATGGCGGCGATCGCCAATTTTTATCTTGACTGCGACATTATGGCGGACACTTTTGACACTATTTTGGGACCATTGTCATTTTTACAGCGAACAGTGATATGAAAATTAACTGATTACTGTAAAAATGACACTGGCAGTGAAGGAATTAACCAGGAGGGGCCGCTGTAGGGGTTAAGTGTGCCCTGATGTGTGTTTCTTACTGTGGGGGGGGGGGGGGGGCGTGGCTTAGCGTGTGACGTCACTGATCGTCGTTCCCTATGACGGAACAGACGATCAGTGACAGGCTCACTAGGAAGCACGGGGAGAGGCTTGTTTACACTTACCTCTCCCCGTTCTTCCTCTCTATGACCAGATCGCGGGACACCGGCGGCGATCGGGTCCGCTGTTCCCGCGGGGACGTTCGCGAAGAAGAGGACCGGGTTGCAAGCGCGCCGCCGGCGGCGCGCTCACGACCCATGGCTGCAATCTTAAAGGGGACGTACCTGTACGCCCTTGTGCCTAGCCGTGCCATTCTGCTGACGTACATCGGCGTGCGGCGGTCCTTAAGTGGTTAAAAAACATTTGGGGAAAAAAAAGAATTTTTTACTTGCCAGAAACACCCTGTTGCTAGGCAGTCGTCCTAATCTTCCACTTCCTATACCACTGAGCTCCTAGTTCTCTTCCTCCCTCACCTGTGCTCCTGGGAAGTGATAACACATCATTTCCCAGGAGTCTGCGGGCATTACTGTGATCGGTGCTACGGTCGCCGTTTTAATAGCGCATGCGCGAGATCAAGAGGTACATGCTGGTTACCCAGCATGCGCCTCTCTAAGGAAAACCAGGAACAGATATCGACTGGGCTTCACATGCCCATAACTAAAGCGGAGGTCCACACAAAAAGTGAACTTCTGCTTTTCGGAACCCTCCCCCCCCTCCGGTGTCATATTTGGCACCTTTTGGGGGGAGGGGGGTGCAGATACCTGTATAATACAGGTATTTGCACCCACTTCCGGGAATAGACCCCCCCCCCCCCCGCTGTCTTCTGGGAAACACACTGGTCACAGTTTTGGTTTAGTAGCGCGGTATACCATTCCCATATTAAAAAGAAGGTCAATCGAATAGGGAAAAAAAACCTGCCAATACATTGGGGCAAAGTTTGTAATGTGGGTGGAACTCCACTTTAACCACTTCAGCCCCCCTTAATGACCAGGCCATATTTTTTGCGAAACGGCACCGCGTCGCTTTAACTGACACTTGCGCGGTTGTGCGACGCTGTACCCAATCAAAATTGATGTCTTTTTTTCCCGAAACAAAAATAACTTTCTTTTGGTGGTATTTGATCACCTCTGCGGTTTTTAGTTTTTGCGCTATAAACAAAAAAAGAGCGACAAGTTTGAAAAAAAAAACCTATTTTTTACTTTCTGCTATAATACATATTCAAAAAAAATAAATATATATATAAAAAACTAAATTATTCATCAGTTTAGGCCAATAAGTATTCTGCTACATATTTTTGGTAAAAAAAAAATAAAAAATCGCAATAAGCGTATATTGATTGGTTTGTGCAAAAGTTATAGCATCTACAAACTATGGGAAAGATTTATGGACTTTTATTTATTTTTTATTGTTTTTACTGGTAATGGCAGCGATCTGCGTTTTTTTTTTAAGCGGGATTGCGGCGGACAAATCTGACCCTAAGTGACACTTTTTGGGGACCAGTGACATTATTACATTGATCAGTGCTAAAAAATGCATTGAATAATGTATAAATGACACTGACAGGGAAGGGGTTAATACTAGGGGGCGATCAAGGGGTTAACTGTGTTCCCTGGGTGTGTTCAAACTGTGTGGGGGGTGGGCTTACGGGGACAACACAGAGATCGCTGTTCCTGATCACTAGGAACAGGAGATCTCAGTATTGTCCCCTGTCAGAACGGGGATCCACCTTGTTTACATCGGCAGATCCCCGTTCTGCCTCTCTTTACCGCGATCGTGGGTGGCCGGCGGTCATAGAGCCCGCGGGCGCACTACCACAGGCACGGACCGACATACATGTACGTCGGTTTGCGTAGCCGAGCCGCCTTGCCGCAGTATATATGCGGAAGACGGTCGGCAAGTGGTTGTAAACCCGAAAAAAAAAAAAAAAACCCTGCAAGACGAAGGCATAATGAGCTAGCTCATTATGAATTACCTCATATCGAAGCCCCCGCAGCGATCCTCGGCCCCCCCTCCGGCGGTAACATCTCTCCCGGGGGTTACTTCTGGGTATCGCGGCTCCGGCGCTATGTTTGGCTGGAGCCGCAATGAGGTCACTCCCGCGCATGCGCGCGAGTGCCGCTGGTAACGGCACACGGACTCGAGCAACAGCACATAGGCGCCATTGCTTCAGTTTGCCCCATTGCGCATGTGCCGATGACATCAGCACATGCAGGGGACGGGATATCTCCTAAACCGTACAGGTTTAGGAGATATCCTGGGTAGCTACAGGGTAAGCCTTATTATAGGCTTACCTGTAACATAAAGTGGTCTGTAAGGGTTTACAACCACTTTAAATAAAGTGTATCACTCACTGCCACATCCAGACAAGAATATATTAGAGATAACAGTGGCTCCTTACAGAGGCAAAGTTCTTATATTTCTAATTAGAACATTCAGAGACTCAGCCTAATGAATTTAAAATTTTGTTTTTAATGAAAATAAAGCAACTGAAAACATATTTGCAGAACAGATATTACAAAGAAGGCATAAGTAATGGTAAAATTAAAGGGTTTTAAAAGTGAAAATACTGAGTTCCGGTCACTCGCAGAGTAAGTCCAATCTGATAAGGAAGAGTCACTGCCCCTCTTTGGCCCCTTTCACACTAGCGGACCGTATGTCAGCTTTTTCAGCCCTCCGTTTACGGATGAAAAAGGGACATACATTGGTCCCTATGAGATTGCGGGTGTCAGCGGATGAAACATCCGCTGACACCCGATCTCCTCCGGGTCCGCAATCCTCCGATTCTGCAGACGGAGGAAAATCCTATTTTTCAATCCGTCTGCAGAGCGGATCGGATGAACACGGACAGACGGTCCGTGTTCATCCGATCCCCCCATAGGGGAGAGCGGAGATCTGACAGGGTGATCCCTGCACAGTGTGCGGGGACCGCCCTGTCATCCGCCGGCTCAGCGGGGATCAATGGAGCGATCCCCGCTGAGAAAGCGGAGCTTCACGGGGCGGATCATCACGGATCTGTCCCGTGTGAAAGGGGCCTAAGAGTGACTCTCAGTATCCTGAGCAGTTCTAATCAGTAATGTATTTAGGTTTCGTGCTGCCCTAGGCCTGACAAAGCTTGTGCACCCCCTAATTTAAATATGACCCACCCCTTTGTGTCAAGGCCACACTTGCTGTTTAAGATCCGTCCTGATATTTTCGAATGGGGACACTAGTTCTGAGGGCCTGGGGGGGGGCAATGAATTAATTTGCATAGATTTCCTCTCACTTCCTGTTTGGCTATGGGGCCGGAAGTGAAGGGAAATCTCTGCAATTGGGAAAGGGATGGTAAAAAATAAACTGACAGGGGCTATAACCCTCCCTTACTCTATCCAAAATGAAAAAAAAAAGTGTGCTTAAGAACTTTAGGCAACAAATTTCTGATAATTTTATGGAGAGGACTAAGAAGATATACCAATGCCAATGGTGCAGCAGAAAACATAGCACAGTGAGCAAGGTTTGTGGTCCAGGATGATAGGACAGTCAAAATTAGAAGCAGCGCCCCCCCCCTCCCACCCACAGTTGCGGAATGCTGGCCGCTCACATGCCGGAAGCAGTGCGGCCGCTTTATGGGGGCACTAGACGAATTCGCCTCTCAGCCCAATCCGCCCCATAAGACTGGCGCTACACTAACATTATTATAGGCTTACCTAATAATACATACAATAAAAGGAAGTTTACTTCCTCTTTAACCACTTCCATACCGGGCCATTGTAAAATGACGCCGGCAGGAACCCTCTCTCCCTCCGGGTGGACGTCATATGACGTCCTGGGTTTGTGGGGGGATATCTGAATGATGCCTGCAGCTAGAGGCATCATTCAGATATCCTTGTCTTCAGCCGGCGATTCTGCGTAACATAAGAATGATCATAGCGGCGGTTCCGCCGCTTGATCGTTCTTATAGGCGGCGGGAGGGGACATCCCCCCCCTCCCGCCGCCATCCGGTGCTTCTCCGGGCTCTCCCGTGCCATCGGGGACCCGGAGAGAATCGTCCGGCGCCGGTGGTGGGTCACGTGACGAGCATAGAGATGACTGGTGACCAGATGGTCACCAGTCATCTCTATGACCGTCGGAGGCCCGGGCGCGATGTGATGACGTCACACCCGGGTCCTCAGATGTAAACAAAGCCTCCATTGCGGGTAGTAAGCATGAGATCGGTGAATTTTTTTTCACGATCTCAGGCTTTCCAGCCTGGAGGAGAGATGTGGGGTCTTATTGACCCCGCATCTCTCCATAAAGAGGACCTGTCACACACATTCCTATTACAAGGGATGTTTACATTCCTTGTAATAGGAATATAAGTGATAAAAAAAAAAAAAGTGTAAAAAAAAAAAATTTAAACGCCCCTGTCCCCAATAGCTCGCGCTCGGAAGCGAACGCACACGTAAGTCCCGCCCACATATGTAAACATTTTTAGCACTAGCCCTCTGCTGTAGCTCTAACCTGGTAACCTGTAAAGATTTTCAAAGCATCGCCTATGGAGATTTTTAAGTACTGAAGTTTGGCGCCATTCCATGAGTGTGCGCAATTTTAAAGCGTGACATGTTAGGTATCTTTTTACTCGACGTAACATCATCTTTCATATTTTCCCAAAAAATTGGGCTAACTTTACAGTTTTGTTATTTTTTAATTCGTGAAACCATTTTTTTTCCCCAAAAAAAGGCGTTTGAAAAATAATTGCGCAAATACCGTGCAAGATAAAAAGTTACAACGACCGTTATTTTATTCCCTAGGGTGTCTGCTAAAAAAAACCATATATAATGTTTGGGGGTTCTGAGTAATTTTCTAGCAAAAGAATGATGATTTGTACATGTAGGAGAGAAGTGCCAGAATAGGCCCGGTATGGAAGTGGTATAAAAAGCCCGGTATGGAAAGGGTTAAAAATTGTATTTGTTAGATACCAAATATGATACAGATCTTATACATATTTCTCTTAAGAGGTCTAAAGTGTCTTATTAGCCTTCTGGAACACGTAATGTAGGCATGTTTTGGTGTCTAACTTATTGTTATTTTCGAATAAATTTTGAAGGTAACTTCAGTACAGCAAGAATTATAGAGAATGTATGAAACTCTGTGTAGTTCAACTGTCGGTTCGTATACCAAAGATAACCTAACAATAGAGGTGTATTGCTTAGCAGGGATGAGCTCAGGTATGTTCAGACACCAGTCCAAACCCACCTGAGCTTTGCCCCCAAAAAGCTGTTACTGTCTACAGCCAAAAGTAGGCAGTGAGGACATTCTCAGCCTTATGCCGTGTACACACGATCGGTTTTACCGATGAAAACAGTCCGATGGACCTTTCTCATCGGACAAACCGATCGTGTGTGGGCCCCATCTGTCTTTTTTTCTATCGGTGAGAAAAAATAGAACATGTTTTAAATTTATCCGATGGGGAAAAAAAACGATAGCAAATTCCGATCGTCTGTGGGGAACTCCATCGGACAAAAAACCCACGCATGCTCAGAAGCATTGAACTTAATTTTTCTCGGCTTGTCGGAGTGTTTTACGTCACAGCGTTTGGGACAGTAGAATTTTTGACTGATGTGTAGGCAAGACTGCTGGAAGTCAGCTTCATCGGATTTCCGATGGAAAAATCTATCGGATTAGAATCCATAGGAAATCCGATCGTGTGTACAGGGCTTTACAGTCACACACATACAGGTATCTTATATATGTTCAACGGCGGATAGTACCCTACCCACCTATGATTGGCTGTCTGCAGTGACCGCTTCTTGGCAGCATAGCTCAGACAGGTTTGGACTTGTGTCGGAACACACCTCAGCTCATCCCTATTGCGTAGTTGCATACCAGACGATTTACAACAGGGTCGTTTAGGACAGGGCCTCAGTATGAGTCTTTTGCAGACTCTGAACTAAGTACAGTGGAACCTTGGATTACGAGCATAATCTGTTCCAGGAGAATGCTTGTAATCCAAAGCACTCGCATATCAAAGCGAGTTTCCCCATAGAAGTCAATGGAAACAAAGGTAATTTGTTCCGCATTGACTTCTATGGCATGCAATACCGCATGTGGCCAGAGGTGGGGGCGTCGGAGAGCCTCGGAAATACTCGAGGACAGCTCGGCTGATCTCTGAAACCCTCAGAAAGGTTCGGGGAAAGAGTATTTCCGAGTATTTCCGAACAGCTCCGAACTGTTCCGAGTGTCACCGGCACCCCTGCACCTCTGGTCAAATGCGGTACTGCACACCCCATTAGCTTGAATTCTGCTAGTTTTGCGAGACAACACTCGCAAACCGAGTCAGAATTAAAAAAAAATGCTCGTTATTCAAAACGCTCGTTAACCGCGTTACTCGTAAACCAAGGTTCCACTGTATGTTCTATGAAGTCTCATCTTTCTTTTCCTGTTTATCTGTGTTTGGTGTAAATGTCTCTCTACCACAGACTTGAGATTTTATTTTTATCTGACCTTTTTTTAACAATTCACAAATCTTAAGGGAAAATAAGTATTGCAGAGGACTCGGTACTTCTCTCCCATTCACTCCATGCAGTGTAGGGTTTATCATTCCTCATTATCTTCACACTTATTGAATTTGTATTAGGGTGAGTAAGCCCCGAATCAGAGTAGATAGCTTTGCATTTATTCTTTCCTCTACTGGACATTAGTTTATAACCTTTCATTTTAAGACTCCTCTTCTTATACAAACTGATTTTCAGTTTCATTGTTTCTTCCCAGAATGGCGTCTGCAGCACTTGGAGATGAGCTGAGCTGCTCCATCTGCCTGAACCCTCATATGGAACTGGCGACACTGAGATGTGGACACAGGTTCTGCCGGGACTGTTTTGTGACTGCTCTGGATACACAGGAGGGGTCTGGAGTTTTTCCCTGTCCGAGGTGCGGAGAGGAGTATGCAGAGTGTCCTGTGCCTGAGAAGAAGATTAAGCTGAGTAACACTATAGAAGACTCCCGATCTATGGAACAGGAGAATAGTGGGATCTTCTGTACATATTGTGTGCATTTTAGGGTGGCAGCCGTAAAGACTTGTCTGCAATGTGAGACTTCTATGTGTGAGAAACACCTGACAGCCCACAACAAGACAGTGGACCATGTGTTGGTAGAACCCACCTCATCGTTCAGTAGTAAAAAATGCTCCATCCACAAGAAGCTTCTGGAGTATTACTGCTCTGACGACGCCGTCTGTCTATGTGTGTCCTGCTGTCTGGTGGGGAAACATAAAGGGCATGAAGTAGAACTTCTAGAAGAGGCTTCCGAGAAGAAGAAGGAGAGACTGAGAAATGTTTGTGAAAAGGTGACTACAGTGAAAGGAGCAATTGAAGAAAAAGTACAAAGTCTACAGGACCACAAGAGAAAAGCGCAGGAAACATCCGACAATGAGAAGAAGAGAGTCACTGCCCTGTTTGAGGATATCAGGAGACAGCTGGAGGTTCAGGAACAGAGAGCCTTGAATGAGATCTCCAGACAGGAAGAGAAGGTCTCACTGTCGGTCTCTGAGCTGATCCAGCAACTGGAGACCCAGAAAGACACCCTATCCAGGAAGATCCGTCACATTGAGGAGATGTGCAACATAACCGACCCCATAACTGTCCTACAAGAACCAGAAATAGAAGACCAAGATATGGAGGAACCTGAGATCTGTGAGCTGGATGATTTCCTGATCTCACTCACATTGCACAGATCCCTAACTGATCTAATCACCAATATAAAATCCAAAAATGAATTTCATGTGGCAAATGTGTTACTGGATGAAAACACTGCACACGAATCGTTGGATCTATCCGCTGACCTGAAAATGGCATTGCCATCTGAAACAGAAGAGGATAAACCAGATCTATTAGAGAGATTTTACGAATATTGTCAGGTGATGAGCATTGAGAGTTTTTCCAGTGGTAGACATTACTGGGAAGTAGAGTTTGGTTACTCTGAAGTTTGGGATATTGGCGTTTGTTATCCCACCATAGACAGAGGACCTGATGGTGATATTGGAAGAAATAACAAGTCGTGGTGTATAGGCCTGTCTGATAATGAACTTGCAGCTGTGCACAACTCTGACTTTGAGTCAATAAACCACGAGTCTTCTATGCAGAAAGTAGGAGTGTATTTGGATTATGAAGGTGGTCGTCTGTCCTTCTACCAGCTAAGTGGCACCATCAGACACCTCCACACCTTCACCACCACCTTCACCGAACCCCTCCATGCGGCTTTCTATCTAGATGAAAATGGCTGGGTGAAGCTCTTAAGTTAATGTAAGAATATCAAAGAGAACTAAAATATTGGATTTGGTTATAAAGAGATTCTGATGGACATTAGTTTGTCACATGGTTTTCTTCTTGCACTGGTTTATGTGTACATCAGATGTTTTCTTTAAGGGTTCAATAAAGTTATAAGAATCTCAGCATTATACAGGACTGCCGTTGAATTGCTCCATGTGCACCTCCCAACTCCCTAAGATGGTAAATAGGGACATTTAAAGCGGAGTTTCACCCAAATTTTGAACTTCCGCTTAAACCACTCCTCGCCCCCTTACATGCCACATTTGGCATGTCATTTTTTTTGGGGGGGGAGTGGGGGTTTCAGTAGAAGTGGGACTTCCTGTCCCACTTCTTCCTTCCGCCCTGGGGCTGCCTAGGCGACACGTCATATCGCCTTTTGGCAGCCCCTCCCTGTAGGCGATCACCTGGGACGTGACAGGTCCACTCAGAGAGCGCTGCGCCGTTCGCGCATGCGCTGTGAGTGCCCGGCCGTGAAGCCGAAAGCTGTCTATGGAGGCGCCGGTGGAGAAGGGGGGGGAGAGGAGCGGAGCTCTGGGCGGCGCGTCGCTGGACAGTGGAACAGGTAAGTGTTGGTTTATTAAAAGCCAGCAGATACACTTTTTGTAGCTGCTGACTTTTAATAAACATAAAAAAAAGGCTGGAACTCCCCTTTAATCACCTGCTGATGGTTTGTTACTCTGAGCGGATATTTTTAAACATTGAAACTGAGGATTATTTGAAAGATACAAAGGATGTTTTCACACCTTGCACAAATGTGCTACTACTAAAATATGCAATGTCTATAACAAACAAAACAAAAGAGCTGCACGTTCTAAAGCAAATAGCTAAAACATGAATAAACTATAAAATGTAATGATTAACCACTTCAGCCCCGGAATATTTGCCTGTTCAATGACCAGGCTATTTTTTGCGATACGGCACTGCATTGCTTTAACTGACAATTGCGCGGTCGTGCGATGCTGTCCCCAAACAAAATTGACATCCTTTTTTTCCCACAAAAAACACAACATCTTTTAATTTTTGCTATAGTAAATATCCCAATTAAAAAAAAATAAAAAATTATAATTTTTCCTCAGTTTAGGCCGATATGTATTCTACATATTTTTGGTAAAAAAAAATCGCAATAAGTGTATATCGATTTTTTTGCGCAAAAGTTATAGCGTCTACAAACTATAGGAAAGATTTATGGCATTTATATGGCGTTTTTTATTTTTTTTTACTGCGATTTTTAGCGGTATTGTGACACTGTGACACTGCGGCGGACAGCTCGGACACTTGGAACGACGTGAAAAACAGTCGTGTGTATGCGGCATCAGATGGTAAATAGGGACAATAACCTTCTCCTCTGTTGCAATAAAACAGCCAGTTGGGGGAGCTGTTGCTCTGAACAGATGTTTTTGAAAGCTCTTTTTTTCAGAGTCATGTGCGCACCACAATCAGAATGGCTCTGTGCCTTGTGGGCGCAGGGGGTGTATCATGCTGTTTTTGAGGTGCTTAACCACTTCAGCCCCGGAAGATTTGGCTGCTCAATGACCGGGCCATTTTTTGCGATTCGACACTGCGTCGCTTTAACTGACAATCGTGCAGTCGTGCGACGCTGTGCCCAAACAATATTGACGTCCTTTTTTCCCACAAATAGAGCTTAATTTTGGTGGTATTTGATCACCTCTGCGATTATTATTTTTTTCACTATAAACAAAAAAAGAGCGACAATTTAAAAAAAAAAAACACAATATTTTGTACTTTTTGCTATAATAAATATCCCCAATTTTTTTTTAAAAAAGGTATTTTTTTCTTCAGTTTAGGCCGATATGTATTCTTCTACATATTTTTGGTAAAAAAAATCACAATAAGTGTATATTGATTGGTTTGCGCAAAAGTTATAGCGTTTACAAAATAGGGGATAGATTTATAGCATTTTTTTTTCTTTTACTAGTAATGGCAGCGCCTGCTAGCCCGCTTAAAGCGACCGACGTACAGCTACGACGGTTCACGCAGGGGAGCCAAGCTGGTTCCGGAAGCGGTTAAGGAGACCCTGTCAGCAGCCTAATCATTACAGGAGTAGCGCCCCCCCCCCCGGGTCTACTGGTAGCAAGGAGGTACCTCCAGAGATAGGGGGCAAGCTTCCATTCGCCCCAGGGCTAAGTCCATGGCTATAATGGAAAGTTAAAACAGAATTTGGGCACCAGTCACTTTATATATTTGCAATGCTTTAATAAGGAACTTGAAGTAAGTAGTAGGAGAGAGGTTTAGGGGAGGTTTCAGATACCATTTGCAGATCACTTACAGACTCCTTGAATCCAAAGGTAAAACAGCTTTCTTATTTAGCAGATCTTGACTACCTGGATAGGCCTCTCACACAGACTTAGCGACCGGTAGAATTTCTGGATAAGCCTCTCTCAGATTTAGCAGCCAGGAGCTAATTACCATGATTTAGATTGTAGACTAGGATTAACAGGGTTCGTACGGTCATTAAATTCCTGGAAAAGTCATGGGATTTTGACATGGCACTTTCCAGGCCTGGAAAAGTTTGGGAAAATGATTGAACCCCACTAAGTTTTGGAAAAGTCATGGAATATTTTAGTCGCTACTAGTCGTGCAACGGATCGTAAGCGATCCGTGATCCGAACAGGTCAGCCTGTTCGGATCGGCACACGGCGCGATCCGCGGAGCGAATGGCAAAGCACCTCTCGCTTAATAAAATGGTTACCTTACAGTCCTGTTCCCACATTGTGTTTGCTTTGCTACCCCTTGTTTAAAAAATTATACACCATGTCGCTTTTTTGGCGCTGCAAAATGTCTCCAAATCCTCCATAGAGGTCTATGATAATGCTTGCTTACAGCACCTGAAGCTTTTGAGGGGCCTTTATACAGAGTTATCTTTGCTTTGCTTTGGAGGTATTGCAGGTATGAGATGTCCCAGGGTGCACTGGGAAACCAACAAGTGAACCGGAAAGACATCAGCAGTCACTTCTGGTTCATGTGTATGTATTCTGGAAGTGTCTGGGGCAGACGTC
Organism: Rana muscosa; assembly: GCA_029206835.1. Classification (NCBI taxonomy): domain Eukaryota; kingdom Metazoa; phylum Chordata; class Amphibia; order Anura; family Ranidae; genus Rana; species Rana muscosa. Next base: position 164,413,223 of record CM055127.1, read on the forward strand.
ACATCTGGTGTGCAGCGTGGACCAGCAGGAAGGTGAGGACTGGAGTGGAGCAGTTGGCACACATGGCATGCAACAAGGGAACGCTATAGTAGAAGTTGAGCGGCCACTGGAGAGAGAGAGGACTGAGCGGCAGAGGATCAGCAGAGCTGGGGGGCCGAAGCAGGAGAAACTAACAGATGTCGCACTTGGCATGCAGCGTGGGACTAATATAGTGGGAGGTGAGCAGGGACTAGAGAGAGAATCAGCAAACTAGCGCATCAGCAGAGCTGGGGGGTACTACTGAGCAGGGGATCTGCTGAACGAGGGTACTAATAAGTTGGGAATCTGCTGAATGCCCGTACTAATAAGCTGTGGATCTGCTGATTGGGGGTACTACTGAACTAGAGTTCTAATGGGCCCCTTTAAAACAAATACAAAATAAACACACACACACAGGGCATTTGCCAAGCTTCAATAAAACCTCAAAAAAGGTAGGCACTTTAATGTAAGCAAGCCCTTAACGTTGGAAAACAAAAATTTGCTTGCAGGTATATAAGAGTGGCTTTGTGGTTGGCTAGTTTTGGCCCAAGCAAGCACAAGGCCCTACCCCCGCTCCAGCCCTGCTAGAACACAATCCCACCTGCTGAGGCCGACCCCTCCGCCATCTTGTGCCCTGCTCCTTGCTGTAGGCCTCCTCACGACATCCCCAGCCATAGACCTTTGGCACTCGTTTACATTGGAGCGACTTGTCATGCTATTTGACAGGTCAAAGGGCATGACAAGTAGTACCCTATTGTCGGCAATGGTCATGTTTAAATTGATGCAACGCTAACTTTGCGGTGCCGCATTGATTTGAAAAAGAAGTTCCTGCACTACTTTTGATGATTTTGAGTGCGACTTGCATAGACATCTGTGCATGAAGCCGCACAGATGTCTTCAAAGTCGCACCTTAGAAGACGTGCAGCGTAGAAATCATGCAATTTCCAATGAAGTCGCAAATTACAAACATGTCATACTTACCTGCTCTGTGCAAGGCCCCTGTCCTCCTTTTCGTGTCCCAGTGGCGCTCCTGGCTCCTCCTCTTCATCGAGTGCCCCCACGGAAAGATGCTTTCCATGGGGGCACCTGGGCGGCCGTGCTCCCGTGTCCTGCTGCTGCATCCATTGACATAGATAGCAGGACTCGGCCCCAGCCCCTGTGTCACTGGATTTGATTGACAGCAGAGGGAGCCAATAACTCCCGCTGCTATCAATCTATCCAATGAGGACCTGAGACAGCGGCTGGAGCTGCTGGGCTCGTGCTCGTCACTGGAACGTTCGGGTTCGGGTAAGAAAAAGGGGGGCTCTGGGGGGGGAGATGAAGCACAGAAGGTTTTTCACCTTAATGCATAGAATGTATTAGGGTAAAAAACCTTGAGGGTTTACAATGTCCACATAATAAGTAACTTCACTGCACTTTACTGATGTTGTTCGGGAATGGCAAGACAATCACATCACCAGGACATACAATCCAGAGTCACTTCACATAAAAAGTCAGTCACATAAACTGGACGATCTGCAGTAGTCTCAGAGAAAAGCATGTGCAGAAACCTCACAGCCATCCCCATACAGTCGCTCCACTGCCCAGAGTCATCAGTTCTCACATGACTGTGTTCTCTGTAGACACCTCTTAGCTGGGTACACAGCTCTCCCAGGAACCCTCCAAGGAAGAAGCCTCATACCGGGATCTCCAGTCTGGTCTAAAAGGCCTTTTGCAAATCCCCACTTAGCCCCCATTTTCTTATGGGACAGAATGTGTACAGCCGGCTCCTCCTGATGAGTGGTCACCTGTCCTGTGCATACATGCAATTGATCGACACTTTCTATCTCATGGATAGATTAGGGTGACCAGATGTCCCCGGTTTCCGGCGACAGCCCCCGGATTGAGGACACTGTCCCCAGACAAAGTCTTTCCCCGGTTTGGATTTGAACAGGGGCTGGGGCAATTTCAAAGAAAGTCAGAATTAAAAAAAAAAATCTGAATTACACATCCCCGCTCCACCGCTCCTTCTAGCTTGGGGGGGTGTATTTTTTCCGTTATCTATAACCCTTTCTGATGATCATGTGCTGGTCGGAGGGGAGGGACTATTTTTTCAGTTTCGGGCGCATGCCCATTCAGCTCCGCTCGCATGTTCTTCTGCCTTGCCTCAAGTCCCGGCCAGCCGCCTGCCTGTTTATCTCCTTGCCTTCCCTGGCGGAGTGATCTTCCTCCGCTCCCCACACAGTAGTAGCCGGGGCCCGGAGAGTGAGACTTGAGAGGCTGTGAGGCGGGCAGGGGGCGGCGGCAGAGAGAGGCAGCTGAGCTCAGCTGACGATGTCCAGCAGCAGGAACAGAGGTGAAGCGTATCCGATTGTGGGGCTGCCAGTGCCTTCAAGGCTTCAACACAGGTGTGCTTTGGGGGTTTCTGTGAATAGACTACATTGCACTTTGTCTGTCTCTCTGACATAATGGATGGTATCAGAACTCACAGGCACTGAGCAATAGGCATGCACCCGAAACGGAAGAAATATTCCCTCCGCTCCGACCAGCACATGATCATCAGAAAGGGGCACAGATAATGGAAAAAAATACACCCCCCTAAGCCAGTAGGAGTGGCGTAGCGGGAGGGGGGGTGTATTTTTTTCCATTATCTGTGCCCCTTTCTGATTGATCATGTGCTGGTCGGAGCGGAGGGAATATTTCTTCCGTTTCGGGTGCCCATTCAGCTCCGCTCGCATGTTATTCTGCCTTGGCTCAAGTCCCGGCCAGCCACCTGCCTGTTTATCTCTTTGCCTTCCCTGGCGGAGTGATCTTCCTCTGCTCCCCACCCAGTAGTAGCCGGGGCCCAGAGAGTAATTTAGATTTTTTTTTTTAATTCTGCACTGACTGTCTTTGAAATTGCCCCAGCCCCTGTTCAAATCCAATCCGGGGACAAATCTGGAGACAGACTTGGTCCGGGCACAATGTCCTCAATCTGGGGACTGTCCCCGTAAACCGGGGATGTCTGGTCACCCTATGCTACATACCCCTACTAGGATGGGCAGAGAACCTCTCTCTTTTTACTTAGGGATATATCACAGGAGGGACACAGGTGCCACAAGAAGGACACAGGAGGGGCACAATTAAGAAGGACACATAGGCCACAAAAGGGACACATGGGCCACAAGAAGGGACAAAGGAGCCACAAGGACACAGGAGGGCCACAAGTAGGACACAGGAAGGACACAGGGACCACAATAAGGGCACAGGAGGGACACAGGGACCACAAGAAGGATGCAGGAGGGACACAGGGACCACAAGAAGGACTTGTAGTGCTGACAGCCTTTGGCTTAATTGTGCAGGTCTTTCTTTGTTGTTATTTTTTTGTAAATTTCAGTTGTATATAACCATATATAGGCTATAATAATAAAAATAATTATATTAATTTATAAATAATAATAGATACTATTATTATTTTTTATATATTATTTTATATTATTATTAGGTTTATTTCTAGGTTATTATTTATAAGAGCAGGTGTATTGAATTGTAATGTAACAGTACTGTTTACCCTCATGTTGTAAAGAGCTGCGCAAACTGTCAGCGCTAAATAAATCCTGTATAATAATAATAATAATAATAATAATAATAATATGTATTTGGTTTATTTCTAGGCTATTGCTTATATAAACCTACATTGGGCTTTATCAGTTTTATTTCTAGATTAATACTCATAAAATCTTATATAAGCTTTATTTGGTTTAATTACTTTATTTTATGTTTTATAGGTAATTGTGCCCAACCATAATACACAAGATTTATAGTAAAAAAAATAATAATTCAATAATATATATATTTTTTTATACTTTATTATTTATAAAATCTTATATAATCTTTATTAGATGCAATGATTTGTTAGTATGGAGCCCCCCAGGGATCTGGTATGGGGATGTCAGATTTTTCTTTGTTGTCTGATGAAGAGATGAAATCACTGACCAAAAATAACCTGCTGATCATTGGTCTGCACTTCCCACGTTGAACACAAGATGTCGCTGTGTACACTGTGTTATATAGGGAACGTTTGTTCTGTGGAATGTTTTGTTCCTGTTTTGTGTTCCCCGGATCATTGATCAGGTTGTGCACACAGTGTGTGTCGGTGTGAGATCCTCGGTGATAGGTCAGTGTGAGCGGATGGGGCTCATTGTATCCAGGGACAGAGTCCCCTCACCACACCCCTCTGATATCACTGAGCACAGGAGGGACGAAAGAGGGGGCCACAAAAAAAGGGACACACTGGCTAAAAGCCCCTCTTGTAGCCACTGTGTCCCTTTTAGGGTCCTTTTTTTACGTAGTGGGATCGCACCTTTTTGCGTACTTCCATTTTCATTTGACGCGCATTGGGCAGCTCATTAACGCAGAAAAAAAAAAACCGCCAAAAAAAAGCTCCTGCACCTTTATTGGGGTGTAGAACTTTGCAGGTTTATTTTTATTTTGGCGCGTTTGCACGCAAAAAAAAACCCCTGCATCTGCTGTCCGTGTTCGAGGTTCCCCCCGAATTGAAATGCCACCGAAAGCGCGACTCACATTTACATGCGTTTTTTTTGCGCATTCCCTGAACGCGATGCGCATTTTCTGTACATGTTCCTGGAACACGCGGATGTGATTGCAGTTTAACCACTTCAGCCCCGGAAAGGATTTGCCCCCTTCATAACCGGGACGTTTTTTTGCGATACGGCACTGCGTCGCTTTAACTGATAATCGTGCGGTCGTGCGATGTGGCTCCCAAACAACATTGACGTCCTTTTTTTCCCACAAATAGAGCTATCTTTTGGTGGTATTTGATCACCTCTGCGTTTTTTTTTTTTGCGCTTTAAACAAAAGAAGAGCGACAATTTGGAAAAAAGCACAATTTATTTTTTATTTTTGCTATAATAAACATCCCAAAATTGTATTTATTTTTTAAAATTCTTTATCAGTTTAGGCCAATATATATTCTTCTACATATTTTTGGTTAAAAAAAATCGCAATAAGCGTATTTTGATTGGTTTGCGCAAAAGTTATAGCATCTACAAAATTGGGGATAGAATTATGGAATTCTATGCTAAAAATAACCACTGATTACTGTATAAATGTCACTGGCAGGGAAGGGTTTACCATCAGGGCCAATCAAAGGGTTAAGTGTGTGCCTAGCTGGTGCTTAATAACTGTGGGGGGGGGTGCTCTGACTGAGTGAATACCCACCTCCCTACTGTGCACGAAAACCCCCTTCCTGCCCAAGCCATTTTTCAGCTTTCAGCGCTGTCACACTTTGAATGACAATTGCGCGGTCGTGCGACGTGGCTCCCAAACAAAATTTGTGTCCTTTTTTTCCCACAAATAGAGGTTTCTTTTGGTGGTATTTGATCACCTCTGCGGTTTTTATTTTTTGCGCTATAAACAAAAGAAGAGCGTCCAGTTTGGAAAAAAACACTATTTTTTACTTTTTGCTATAATAAATACCAATTTTTTTATTTAAATAAAATTTTCCTTAGTTTAGGCCGATACGTATTCTTCTACATATTTTTGGTAAAAAAAAAAAATCGCAATAAGCGCGTATTGATTGGTTTGCGCAAAAGTTATAGCGTGTACAAAATAGGGGATAGATTTATAGCATTTTTATTTTTTTATTAGTAATGGCGGCGATCTGCGATTTTTTATTGTGACTGCGATATTGCGGCGGACACATCGGACACTTTTGACACATTTTTGGGACCATTCACGTTTATACAGCGATCCCTGCTATAAAAATGCATTGATTACTGTATAAATGTGATTGGCAGGGAAGGGGTTAACCACTAGGGGGCGGGAAGGGGTTAAATATGTTCCCTCAATGTGTTCTTACTGTGGGGGGAGGGGACTGACTGGGGGAGGTGACTGATGGTTGTCCCTATGTACAAGGGACACACCATCAGCCTCCTCTCCCTCACAGGACGTGGATCTCTGTGTTTACACACAGAGACCCACTTTCCTGCTCGTTTCCCGGGCAATCGCGGGTGCCCGGCGGCAATCGCGGCCGCCGGGCACGCGCACCGGGGCCTTGTGAACGCGGCGGGCGCGCGCCTTCTAGCTCGTTTTAAAGGGAGGACGTCATATGACGTCCTCCCAGAACGAGAGTATCCTCCGCCCGCCGTCAATTGACAGTGGGCGGTGGACAAGTGGATACAGAGATCGTTGTACCTGCTAACACAAGATCTCTGCCTTCTCCCCTGCCAGTGTTAATTTTTTATGTCACCATTACATTGTCCTCCTCCCCTGTGCAGAGATGTTCCAGATTGCAGGACAACAGTCTAAGCACCAGCAGACTGAAGCCTCGTACACACGAATGAGTTTCTCGGCAAAAACCAGCAAGAAACTTGCTGGCAGAGATTTTTTGCCGAGAAATTCGTTCGTGTGTATGGTTTCTCGTCAAGAAAAGCGACAAGAATCTCGACGAGAAAATAGAGAACCTGCTCTCTATTTTCTCGTTGAGATTCTCGTCAGCCTGTTTCTCGACGAGAAAATTGTGTGTGTGTACACTTACCTTTTCGCCGGGAAGCCCGCGCATGCTCGAAATGACTTTGACGCATGCGCGGCAGCTTCCTAGGCATAGGTAGGGTGAACCAAGATGGCGGCGAAGGCATCGAATGTGACGAGCGCATGCTCGTCGTATTCGATGACGTCACCGCGTTCGCTCCATTCAAAGAACCGCAAGTTCTTTGAAAGGAGCGTGTGTACACTCGGCCGGGACAAGTTTCTTGTCCAAGAATCTCGTTGGAAAAAATGACATTTTTTTTCGACGAGAATCTCGGCCGTGTGTACGAGGCATGAGAGTGACTGTCACTGGTCCAGGTTAACAGAGCAGTTGACCTTTTTACACGCACAGTAGCCACAACCACGTGTTTTCACTGAAGATGTACAGTTCACACCATCTGCTGTTGTGATTCTGACCTTTAAATAAAATGTCTCACTTGCTGCCACATCCAGACTGGAATGTAACAGAGATAAGTGACTCCTTACAGAGGCAAAGTTCTTTAATTTCTAATTAGAACATTCAGAGACTCAGCCTAATTCATTTAACCGATTCCCGCCCGCTGTATAGTCAAATGAAGGCCGGGCAGGACCGCTCTAATTCTGGGAGGACATCATATAACGTCCTCCCATTCTTGTCACAGCATGAGGGGAGGATAGAGCTGGTAACCGGCTAGTGTGAAATCTGGGCACTGATCATCCGTGTCCTGGTTATCAGTGCAACCCCATCAGTTCTGCCAACCTGTGCCCACCAGTGCTGCCAGTCAGTGCTAATAAATGCTGCCCAACAGTGCTGCCAGTCAGTGCTAATAAATGCTGCCAATCAGTAATGCCTATCAATGCCCTTCAGTGCTGCCTAAAGGAGAAAAATTATCTGTTTGCAAAATTTTATAACAGAAACAAAGAAAAAGTTTTTTAAATAAATATATAAACGCAGTGGTGATTAAATTCCACAAAAAAAAAGAAGCTCTATTTGTGTGAAAAAAAAATGATAGAAACTTCATGAGTACAGTGCTGCATGACCGCGCAATTGTCATTCAAAGTGTGACAGCGCTGAAAGCTGAAACTTGGCCTGGGCAGGAAGGGGGAAAATGTGCCTGTAGGCAAGTGGTTAAAATATTGTTTTTAATGAAAATAAACTGAAACATATTTGCAGAAAATATATTACAAAACAGACAGCAATGCTATAGGGTTTTATTAAAGGGGTTGTAAAGGTTTGTTTTTTATTTTCTAAATAGGTTCCTTTAAGCTCGTGCATTGTTGGTTCACTTACCTTTTCCTTCTATTTCCCTTCTAAATGTTTTTTTTTCTTTGTCTGAATATCTCACTTCCTGTTTCTCCTCACTAAACTTTACACCATCATCCGAGTGGTGTTTAGTCAGCCAGAACAGCTTACTGAGGAGGAACAGGAAGTGAGAAATTCAGACAAAGAAAACAAAGAAAAAAACATTTAGAAGGGAAATCTAAGGAAAAGGTAAGTGAACCAACAATGCACTTGCTTAAAGGAACCTATTTAGAAAATAAGAACAAACCTTTACAACCCCTTTAATGAAAATACTAAGTTCTGTTCGGAGTTCCGGTCACTTGCAGAGTAAGTCCAATCTGATGAGGAAGAGTCACTGGCCCTCTCAGTATCATTAGCAGTTCCAATGATAAAAATGAAGCTGCAGCTGGCAATTGTAGACGCTTTTGTGACCCAGTTAAAGTGGTTGTAAACACCCCCCCCCCCCCCGGCCTTTTTTTTTTATACAACCTGCAAAATAAAGACATAATGAGCTAGTATGCATAGCATACTAGCTCATTATGAATCACTTACCTGAGATCGAAGCCCCCGAAGCGGTGCTCGGACACCTCCGTCGCCGCCGCCATCTCGCTCCCCTCTGCCTTCCGTGTATGGGCCGGTACGGCGCTGTGATTGGCCCTGGAGCGGCGATGACGTCACACGCATGCGCGCTCGGGCTGGCTAACTCCATTCAGAAATCCGGCTACTAAGCCGGCCCGCTAGTGCGCATGCGCGTGATGTCAGCGGCGCCGGATTTAAATGCAAATATCTCCTTAACCGTGTAGGTTAAGGAGATATTTCATGCACCTACAGGTAAGCCTTAATCTAGGCTTACCTGTAGGTGTTTGTTTACAAAGTGGGTTTACAACCACTTTAAAGGGCCTGAGGGGTGTGGAGGAGGAATATTGAGTGTTTAATTATGATCAGCCATACCCTTAATACCAGCTTTCCTAAAAACATTTCTATTTCCATCTGACAAGGTTTTACAATCTGAAAACCAGCATATTATTTAGCAGAATGAAATTTAAATTTGTTAGACACCAAATATGATACAGATCTAATAGATATTTCTCTTAGGGTGTCTGATGTGTCTTATTAGCCTTCTGGACCTTGGAATATCAGTGTGTTTTGGTTATTGTTATTTTCTAATATCCAGTTCGGCTCCAGAGCATTTATTTTTATTTTTCACATACATGTAAAATTATTAATGTTTGGCAATAAAATTACTGAGTTGTAAAGGCAGAACGTAATTTTTTTTTTTTGTTTTATCTTAATGCATTCTATGCATTAAGATAAAAAATCTTTTGTGTGCAGCAGCCCCTCCAGCCCCCCTAATTACTTACCTGAGCCCCATCTCTCTCCAGCGATGTCCACGAATGTCTAAGCTGTCCAGGTCACTCCTCCTGATTGGCTGAGACACAGCCTCGGCGCCATTGGCTCCTGTGGCTGTCAATCAAAGTCAGTCAGCCAATCAGGGGAGAGGGGGGCCGGGGCGGGGGTCCATGTCTGAATGGACACATGGAGCTGTGACTCAGCTCCAGTACCCCCATAGGAAGCTGCTGACTGTGGGGGCACTGGATAGGAGGTAGGGGCCAGGAGTACAGAAGAGGGACCCAAGAAGAGGAGGATCGGGGCTGCTCTGTGCAAAACCAACTGCACAGAGGAGGCAAGCATAACATGTTTGTTATTTTTTTTAAAACTAGTATATGTTTTCTGAAAGCAGAGGCCCTGTAGAATAAAAAGGTGATAATTGCAATTTTTTGTTTGCGCAACTGTTTATTAAATGCAAATTTTCAGGAAAAAATATATTGAAATAAATTATAGTGCAAAACCACACCATATAATACCCATTTTTGGTTAACATATAAAAGATGAGGTTGCATCAAGTAAATAGATACCAAACATTCCATGTCTCAAAATTGCGTACGCCCCGTGATATCACCAAAAACAATGGTGCTTAAAAATCGCCATAGGTGACGCTTAAAAAGCCTTCACAGCTCATCAGTTTAGAGTTAACTAGGGGCTCTTGTGCTAGAATTGTTCTCAGTCTGACATTTGCGGCGATATGCCACACGTATGGTGCGACTGCGGTCTTTATGTGCGTGCGCACCGTGGGCTTGCATTTGCGATCGCAGGTGTGCGGGGCTATGGGGGGTTTTCTGCAATTTTTTTTGTTTTATTTTAATATATATTATAATTTAATTTAATTTTTAGATTTATTTTTACTTGGTTGCTATCACAATGGGTTAATAAACCCCTATGTAATAGCATTGGGCAGGCGACAGGTACTCTTTTTGAAGGCTCCCCTGCCCTTCACACCTTCTAACCAAGCACAGATCGGCTCGGTTAGAGGTGTCCCCTGGCTGTACTGGCCAGGAAAGGGTGAATCTGAATCTGAAGCTGGAAGTGACATCTCGTCCGGTTTGCATGTGAGATCGATTCATGGATTTGCCTCGGTCTCACTGCAATCTCTCTCCCCCAGCCGGCGGCATACATAGTACTTCCAGAGAGCTGAACTGGTGTAGTTCCACTGTAGATTCATATACTAAAGATAACCTAACATCACAGATGTGTATTGCCCAGCGGGGATACAGCTTGGGTAAGTCCAAACCCACCAAAAAGCTGTTAACCACTTGCTTAACCGGCAGTTTTACCCCCTTCCTGCCCAGGCCAATTTTCAGCTTTAAGCGCTGTCACTCTTTGAATGACAATTGCGCAGTCATGCAACACTGTACCCAAATTACATTTTTGTAATTTTTTCACACAAATAGAGCTTTCTTTTTTAACCACCACTGGGGTTTTTATTTTTTGCTAAACAAACCAAAAAAAGACCACAAAAGAAAAAAATAAAATTATTTTGGAAACAGGTAATTTTTTTCCTTCATTGATGTGCACTGATGGGTACTGATAGGTGGCAGTGGTGGGCACTGATCAGGAGGCACTGTTAGCCGGCACTGATGGGCACTGGTAGGTGGCATTGATGGGCACTGGTTGGGCTCAGGTGAGTAAAACGGGGGGAGGGGGGGGGGGCTGGTCAGTGACAGAAGTTTTTTCACCTTAAAGTGACACTAAAGGTTTGCGTTTTTTTTTTTTTTTAAATAGCAAACATGTCATACTTACCTTCACTGTGCAGTTAGTTTTGCACAGAGTGGCCCTCGATCCTCCTGTTCTGGGGTCCCACGGCGGGTTTCGCGGCTCCTCCCCACATTAAATAACCCCCTCTGGGAAGCGCTCTCCCGAGGGGGTTACCTTGCGGCCGCGCTCCTGAGTCAAACACTCGGCGTCCATAGACACCGTGTGTATGACTTGGCCCCGCCCCCCGGCACTCGCCTCATTGGATTTGATTGACAGCAGCGGTACCAATGGCTGCGCTGCTATCAATCTATCCAATCAAAGCCGGGACTCCATGGAGAGGAGAATGGCGGGGATGCGCCCATGGAAATTTGGGGCTCAGGTAAGTAAAACGGGGGGGGGGGTTGGGGGCAGAGGCGTATCTAGTAAAAATGGCGCCTATGGAAAGCACTGAAACTGCGCCCCTGTCAAAACATTTGAAAACCGTCTCGATAACCTAGAGGAGGTGTCGTTAGAGTCTGAGATGAAAGAGGGAAAGAAAGAAGGAGAAGGGAAAGAAAGAAGGTTGGAAGGACAGCGGGGCCCAGATCCTGCACCACAATAGAAATATGTGTATTCCAGAAAGTTTAAAGAGGAAGTAAACCCGGATGGGTTTTACTTCCTCTTTGTTTCCCTGCAAAGGTAAAGCATAATGGGCTACTATGCATCGCATAGTAGCCCATTATGTGTCACTTACCTGAAACCGAAGCCTGCGATATCACTGCTGTCCCCTGTACAGGAAGTGTCCATTCTTCACCCCTCTTCCTTCCGGGGCCACGGACTCCGGCTCTGTGACTGGCCAGAGCCACGTGACGTCACTCCCGAGCTGCCAGTGACTGCATGACCCCTCTAGAAACAGCCGAGCGTGCCCTTTCTATAATAGTACACTGAATACATCGACGCATGTGCAGAAGAAATCAGAGTACGGGGACATTGTAAATATCTCCTAAATCACTTAAGAGATATTTCCAGCACCTACAGATAAGCCTTAATGTAGGCTTACCTGTAGGTGAAAGTGGTTGTACAGGGGTGTATCAGCAGATAAAGATACTCCAAACAGCACATCCCCCATCAAACAGAGATGGTTAGAGAGTGTGCAGACATGGTGCAGGAGACAGTCAGAGACTGCAGACATGGTGCAGGAGACAGTCAGAGACTGCAGACATGATACAAGAGATCAGAGACTGCAGTTTCTGTCTTACTAACAGTCCATTTGCCAAGCATAGTTAGTAAAACAATAAATGGTTAATAAGTCTGAAGATCCAAGTCTGACCAGCCTAAATACTGAAAGGCAATATAAAAAGAAATCATGCAGAGCACACGGGACTTTGGCACCAAGAGCTCTTTAGAAGCTGCAAATCATGAACAATGTGTCACACTCTTGCAGCATCTTCCAGAAGTCTAATCATTTTCAGTGTGCTCACCTGTCCTGTGGTCAGTGTCAGGCCTGGTTCACACTTGTCCGACAAACGCTCCGACATTGGGAGCTCATGTCGCATGACGTGTGAAAATCAATGAATCCCTATGAGAGCCGTCTTAACTGGTCCGACACAAGTCGGTCCGACATTAAAAATGCTCCCTGTACTACTTCTGTCCGACTTCAGCCCATTGAATATCATTGAAGTCGGATCAAAGTAGGATCCTTGTCCTAACCATCCGACATTTGACATCCGACATGGTGATTACAGCAGCAGTAAAAGGAATTTATCTCACCCTGGGATTGTTTTGATTAGTCAAAGGACAAGTCAGACTAGCACAATGTCGGATCAAAGTAGTATCCTGTTCATGAATGTCGGATGGATGTCGGACCAATGTAGGATCAATGTAGGACTGATGTCGCAGAGCAAAGTAGGATGAAAGTTGGATGAATGTCGTGTCGTATCAGTGTGAACCCAGCCTAAATAAATAAAGAGAGTGAGTGAGAGGAATCATTTCCTAACCAGTGCGAGCATTGGCTGATCTCCATACAGGATGGGTGGGCTGCTGCTGCTTAGATGTCTGCAGCTGGCATTACATGTGTGTGTGTCACAGAGAGAGATTCATCTCCTGGTATCTCCTTAGCTAGGAGCACTCCTCCACCCTCTTTAGGTGTGTCACATAAACAAGGGAGTTCCTCCTGGTATCAGCTCTGTAATGAGCTCCCACCTTCACCTGCCATCACTTTATCTAACAGAGCTCCATCCCTGGCACCACCTCTATGATCTCCCTCCCTCCTCCTGTCAGCCTGTACTGTTAACCTGTTCTTCTGCTCGATGGTGTCCTTCAGGGCAGGCAGCCCAGGTCACGGCATCCCCCCTCCTCCCGGGCATGGTGCTCAGGCTCCCGGAGAGCAGATTCCAGATGAGGGACACAGCAGCATGCAGCAGGCTGCGGCCATATCTCTTGTCATGTGACTGCAGTCAGCTGACACCTGTGAGGACGGGGCCTTCTGTACCACAGACACTGGTTGGCTAGGACACTGTGCAGCCCCTGCTATCTCTTTAGCTGGCTGTTACATCCCTCTCAGCATACTGTGTGGGCGGCGCCGGAGCGGTTCATCTTTTTTAAGGGGAGGGGGGGGGGGAAATCAGACAACTCAGTCCAGTCCATCCCTGCGTAGGACAAAAACGTTTTTTCGGGAAACTACTCAGGACGGCCATAGCCTGTGAATGTCCCAGCAAAATTGTGACTGTTGGCAAGTATGCCCTGGTAAGTGCTTTGCTGCCCAGCCACTCACGAGCGCCCCCTTCAGATGGCGCCCATGGCACGAGCCATATCTGCCATACCCTAGATACGCCACTGGCTGGGGGGCCAGACACTGCAAGGTGTTTTTTCACCTTCATGCATAGGATACATTAAGGTGAAAAAACACAAGGCTTTACAACCCCTTTAATGATTCAGATCACCAAACAAATTATAATGAAGAAAGAAGTTATCGTTCAGACGTGGCTGTTGATCTGCTCACTGGATCCGAAGCCGTGTTTGCAGGTGATTGCATATAACAATGCAGAAACTAAAGAAAAGCTTGGACAGCGGCACTCCAAAAAAATTGTTGGTTCTTTATTTAAAAAAACAAGGTCACATCAACACATATGACAGCAAAAAACAGCAAGAGAAGCTGACATGTTTCACACTACAAATCAGTGCTTAATTATAATATTACACAAAGATAACCTAAGTAAATACAAAATGCAGTTTTTAAAAGATGATTTCATTTATTAAAGGAAAAAAGCTGTCCAATCCTGCCTGGCCCTATGTGAAAAGGTAACCCCCCCCCCCCCACTTGTTAAGTCATGAACTGTGATTAACCATAATAGTAACATTTGTTTGATCTGAATCATTTGTGTGACAAATATGCAAGAAAATCAGGAAGGGGGCAAATAATTTTTCACAGCACTGTATGTCACAGACATGAGATTTATATCTGACCTTTTGTTCTCTTTTTTTCTTTCTTTTGAAGTGGGTAAGCCCTGAATCAAAGTAGGTAGCTTTGCATTTATTCTTTCCTCTACAGAACATAGCTTATTTATAACCTTTCATTTAAAGCCTCCCCTTCGTATACAAACTGATTTTCAGTTTCAATGTTTCTTTGTTGTTTCCAGAATGGCGTCTGCAGCACTTGGAGATGAGCTGAGCTGCTCCATCTGCCTGAACCCTCATATGGAACTGGCGACACTGAGATGTGGACACAGGTTCTGCTGGGAGTGTTTTGTGACTGCTCTGGATACACAGAAGGGATCTGGTGTTTTTCCCTGTCCGAGGTGCGGAGAGAAGTATGCAGAGTGTCCTGTGCCGGAGAAGAAGGTTAAGCTGAGTAACACTGTGGAAGACTCCCGATCTATGGAACAGGAAAATAGTGGGATCTTCTGTACATATTGTGTGCATTTTAGGGTGGCAGCTATCAAGACTTGTTTACATTGTGAGACTTCTATGTGTGAGAAACACCTGGCAGCCCACAACAAGACAGTGGACCATGTGTTGACAGAACCGACTTCATCCTTCAGAAGCAAAAAATGCTCCATCCACAAGAAGCTTCTGGAGTATTACTGCTCCGAGGACGCCGTCTGTCTATGTGTGTCCTGCTGTCTGATGGGGGAACATAAAGAACATGAAGTAGAACTTGTAGAAGAGGCTTCTGAGAAGAAGAAGGAGAGACTGAGAAATATTTGTGAAAAAGTGACTACAGCAAGAGAAGCGATTGAAGGACAAATCCAGAATCTTCAGGACCACAAGAGAAAAGCACAAGAAAATGCTGACAACGAGAAGAAGAGAGTCACTGCCCTGTATGAGGACATCAGGAGACAGCTGGAGGTTCAGGAATGGAGAGTCCTGAATGAGATCTCCAGACAGGAAGAGAAGGTCTCGTTGGCGGTCTCTGAGCTGATCCAGCAAATGGAGACCCAGAAAGTCACCCTATCCAGGAAGATCCGTCATGTTGAGGAGATGTGCAACATAACCGACCCCATAACTGTCCTACAAGAACCACAAATAGAAGACCAAGATATGGAGGAACCTGAGATCTGTGACCTGGATGATTTCCTGATCTCACTCACATTGCACAGATCCCTAACTGATCTAATCACCAATATAAAATCCAAAAATAAATTTCATGTGACAAATTTGTTACTGGATGAAAAAACTGCACACGAATCGTTGGAACTATCCACTGACCTGAAAATGGCATTGCCATCTGATACAGAACAAAATAAACCAGATTTATTGGAGAGATTTTACGAATATTGTCAGGTGATGAGCATTGAGAGTTTTTCCAGTGGTAGACATTACTGGGAGGTAGAGAACGGTGACACTGACATTTGGAATGTTGGTGTTTGCTATCCCACCATAGATAGAGGACCTGATGGTTACATTGGAGGAAATAACAAGTCGTGGTGTATAGTCATGTTTGATGATGATGATCTTGCAGCTGTGCACAACTCTGACTACGAGCAATTGAACCAGGAGTCTCTGGTGCAGAAAGTAGGAGTGTATTTGGATTATGAAGGTGGACGTCTGTCCTTCTACCAGCTGAGTGACTCCATCCAACACCTGCACACCTTCACCACCACCTTCACCGAACCCCTCCATGCTGCTTTCTATCTAGGTTGTGATGGTTGGATGAAGCTCTTAAGTTAATGTAAGCATACCAAAGAGAACTAAAATATTGGATTTAGTTATAAAGAGACTCTGATGGACATATAGCAGATGTTTCCTATATTCAGAGGTTAAATAAAGTTCTAGGAATTTCAGAATTTTACAGTATTATCAATGTGTTTATCATGTTAAATAGGGACAATAACCTTCTCCTGACTCTCTGTTGCAGTTAAACAGCCAGTAGGGGGAGCTGTTACTCTGAACGGATGTTTGTGAACATTCTTGTTTTTAGAGTTGTGCGCACACTACAATTAGGCCCCTTTCATCGCTCCGTCGATCCCCGCTGATTAGGCAGATGACAGGTCTGTCTCCGTACACTGTGCAGGGACCGACCTGTCAGAGCGCCGCTCTCCCCTATGGGGGATCGGATGACGACGGACCGTAGAGTCCGTTGTCATCCGATCCGATTCGCAGACGGATGGAAAAGTAGGGTTTTCCTCCGTCACACTTTGGCGGATCGGAGCGGGTCGGATGTCAGCGGACATGTCACCGCTGACATCCGTGGCTCCATAGGGGTACATGGAGCATTCGTTCAGGTCCGCCTAAAAATCTGACAGGCAGACCTGAGCGGACCGTCCGTGTGAAAGAGCCCATAGAGTGGCTCTGTGCCTCGTGATTTCTGTAATGGCCAAATTATCACAGCACTGAAAATGGCCTTGAAAGTAAGGTGGTGTATCATGCTGTTTTTGAGGTACTTAAAGTGGTTGTAAATGCCTTTTTAGAAATTGTACCTATAGGTAAACCTATAATATGGCTTACCTATAGGTACTGTAAATTTCTTCTAAACATGCGTAGTTTAGGAGATTTTTACCTTGTAGTGCGCCGATGATGTCATCCGTGCCGTTTCTTTCCAAACGAGTGCCATGACTGGCGGCTCCGGCTTGCATGCCCTGGAGTGGCGTTATGCGGCTCCGGCCAGTAACAGAGCCGGAGTCCGCGGCCCCGGAAGGAAGAGGGGCGAAGATGGATGGGGCCACCAGCCGGGACAGCGCAGGCTTCTTTTGCAGGTAAATGCCACATAATGGGCTAGTATGCGATGCAAACTAGCCCATTGTGCTTTTTACTTTGCAGGGTTTTCAGTTAACAAAAGAGGAAGGGTTTACTTCCTCTTTAAGGAGACCCTGTCCGCAGCCTAAAAATTACAAGTAAAAGCACAGAGGTACAGTGCATCCGGAAAGTATTGACAGCGCTCCATTTTTCCACATTTTGTTATGTTATAGCCTTATTCCAAAATGGATTAAACTCGTTATTTCCCTTAAACTCGACAATCAATACCCCATAATGACAACGTGAAAATAAAACACAAAAAAAAATCCCATGTACAGAAGTATTCACAGCCTTTGCCATGACACTCAAAATTGAGCTCAGGTGCATCCTGTTTCCACTGATCATCCTTGAGATGTTTCTACAACTTGATTGGAGTCCACCTGTGGTAAATTCAGTTGATCGGACATGATTTGGAAAGGCACACACTTGTCTATATAAGGTCCCACAGTAAACAGTGCATGTCAGAGCACAAACCAAGCCATGAAGTCCAAGGAATTGTCTGTAGACCTCTGAGACAGGATTGTATGGAGGCACAAATCTGGGGCCTTAGTCAGGAAGGTGACCAAGTACCCGATGATCACTCTGACAGAGCTCCAGCGTTTCCCTGTGGAGAGATTAGAACCTTCCAGAAGAACAACCATCTCTGCAGCACTCCACCAACCAGGCCTGTATGGTAGAGTGGCCAGACGGAAGCCACTCCTCGGCAAAAGGCACATGAAAGCCCGTCTGGATTTTGCCAAAAGGCACCTGAAGGACTCTCAGAAACAAAATTCTCTGGTCTGATGAAACAAAGATTGAACTCCTTGGCCTGAATGGCAAGCATCATGTCTGGAGGAAACCAAACACCACTCATCACCTGGCCAATACCATCCCTACTGTGAAGCATGGTGGTGGCAGCATCATGCTGTGGGGATGTTTTTCAGAGGCAGGAACTGGGAGACTAGTCAGGATCGAGAGAAAGATGAATGCAGCAATGTACAGAGACATCTTTGATGAAAACCTGCTCCAGAGCACTCTAGACCTCAGACTGGGGCGAAGGTTCATCTTCCAACAGGACAAAGACCCTAAGCACACAGCCAAGACAAAAAAGGAGTGGCTACGGGAGAACTCTGAGAATGTCCTTGAGTGGCCAAGCCAGAGCCCGTACTTGAACCTGATTGAACATCTCTGGAGAGACCTGAAAATGGCTGTGCACCGACTCTCCCCCATCCAACCTAATGGAGCTTGAGAGGTCCTGCAAAGAAAAATAGGAGATACTGCTCAAAAATAGGTGTGCCGAGCTTGTAGCATCATTCTCCAAAAGACTTGAGGATGTAATTGTTGCCAAAGGTGTTTCACAAAAGTATTGAGCAAAGGATGTGAATACGTATGTACATGGGATTGTTTTTGTTTTAATAAATTTCCAAAGATTTAAAAAAAACTTTTTTCACGTTGTCATTATGGGGTATTGTTTGTAAAATTTTAAGAAAAATAATAAATTTAATCCATTTCGTGATAAGGCTGTAACATAACAAAATATGGAAAAAGTGAAGCGCTGTGAATACTTTCCGGATGCTCTGTATATTGCTTTCAAGTGTTTTTCGTTTCCATAATTTTTTTTTTTAAACTTGTATTGTGCTTTTTGAACTTGCTAAAAAATTTTATTACTCCAGAAAAGTTGTTTCCATATCACAACCCCCTCCCTCCAAACACATCATAGTCCCCTCATCTATGGAGTGTGTCCAATTACTCACTGCTGGCCCAGCTCCTCTCCCCCTCCTCCCACCTTCCTACATAACCTTTTACGCAGCAGCTGGCAGAGTTTTTGTTTTAGGTACAACTATGAGTCTGCTGACATCACATCCAAGATGGTGTCTCTGAACAACAGTTGTGGGACTTTTGGATGTCTACAAAAGGGAGGCCTTCAGAGGTGACCAGCGAGCCCAAAATACATTAAATGCACATATCAACTTATTGGAAATCTTCTTGTTAAAATTAATAGTTTGGTGACAGGGTCTCTTTAAAGAGTGTTTTGTAGTTCAAATCAGTAGTAATGTGTATGAACTCAAGGTCAACCTCGTTGTCCTGTCCATCCTTCTAGAAAGATTGTCTTATAGAGGCAATCACAGCTTCCGGGATCCTCCATCTGAAGTGATACAAAATGAAACCGAGACCAATAAGAGCATTGCTGTGTGATTCCCCCTATCGTAAGGTGACCAGATTTTTAAAATGAAATCCAGTGACATATTTTTTTTTTTACCAGTAATGGCGGCAATCAGCGACTCTCTGCCCGTCGCCGCCGCCCGCTTCACAGCCTGTCAAGTCTCACTCTCCGGGCCCCGGCTACTACTGGGTGGGGAGCGGAGGAATATCACTCCACCAGGGAAGGCAAGGAGATAAACAGGCAGGCGGCTGGCCGGGACTTGAGCCAAGGCAGAAGAACATGAATGGGCATGCGCCCGAAACTTAAGAAATATTCACTCCGCTCCGACCAGCACATGATCATCAGAAAGGGGCACAGATAATGGGAAAAATACACCCCCCTAAGCTAGTAGGAGCGGCGGAGCGGCGGTGTGTAATTCAGATTTTTTTTTTTTTTATTCTGCACCGACTGTCTTTGAAATTGCCCCAGCCCCTGTTAAAATCAAATCCGGGAAACAGATTTGGTCCGCGGACAGTGTCCTCAATCCGGGGACTGTCCCCTGAAACTGGGGATGTCTGGTCACCCTACCCTATCGGAAGAGTCGTAGCAAATTCTAATGCCACATGTCTCTCAAAAAGAGCAAGGGAACTGTATAGTGTCGTCAACAACAACACCTTTTGGGCTCGTTTACAGTCGCTTCAAAATGTGGCATTGGACACCCTTTTTGAAATCACCCTGAATGGCAATCAAAGCCCCTGTCACTAAATAAAACGGTTACCTTACAATCCTGTTCATACGTTGTGTTTGCTTCACTGTGTTTCAAAAATGATACCCCATGTTGCTTTCTTGGTGCTTCAAAGTGTCTCCAAAGCCTCCATAGAAGTCTATGACAATGCTTGCTTACAGCACCTGAAGCTTTTGAGGGGCTTTTATTCAGCTTTAGCTTTGCTTTGGAGGTATTTCAGGTATGAGATATCCCAGGAAGCACTGGGAAACCAACAAGCGAACCCGGAAAGACATCATCAGCAGTCACTTCTGGTTCATGTGTGTATAAATCTGGAAGTGTCTGGGGCAGACATCACATCTGGTGTGCAGCGTGGACCAGCAGGAAGGTGAGGACTGGAGCAGAGCAACTAGCAGTTGGCACACATGGCATGTAACAATGGAACGCTATAGCCGAAGGTGAGCGGAAACTGGAGAGAAAGAGGATTGAGCAGCAGAGGATCAGCAGAGCTGGGGGCCGGAGAAGGAGAAACTAATAGACATATGCACATTGAAATATTTAATTTTCGTACGAAAAATACATTTATTTCGTTACTCCCGAAATTCGTTTTTATTTATTTTGTTTCGTTAAAAAATGCATTAGTCCGAAAATCCGAATTAATTAGGGTTGAATCTGTCAATTGAAGGCTCATGGTGTCTGTCGGATGTTCTAAGAAGATTAGACGAAGCAGCTAAACTGTACGACGCAGCAATCGTACATTTCCGGTCGAATGCTCCGCCCACAAGCTATAGTAGAATTCTAATGTTGTATGACTAGTAATAATTATATTTACTAATTATTATAACTAGTCAACCAACATTAGAATTCTTCTATAGCTTGTGGGCGGAGCATTTGACCATAAATGTCTGCTCGCGGCGATCGTATGTTTTTAGCTGCTTCGTCGAATCTTCATGTCTCTATAATGTAGAATCTTTTCTCTCTATGTCGAATAATCTTGTACTAATAGAGTTAGGTTAGGCACATTCAACCGCAGGTTCGATAGACACAGATTGCTATTGTCACCGTTGTGTTGAATCTTCTATCTATATCAAACTGTTGTCGCAACGAAACGAAAATATTTTTTTTTTATGTCGGATCTTTCCGATTTCAGATTCTGTGCATACGATAATTGTTTGTTAAAACCAACGCGAAAATGCATTCGGACGAAAACAAATGCACGTGTCTAGAAACTAACAGATGTCACACTTGGCATGCAGCGTGGGAGTAATATAGTGGAAGGTGAGCGGGGACTGGAGAGAGAGGAGGATCAGCAAAGCTGGGGGTTACTACTAAGCAGGGGATCAGCAAAGCTGGGGGTTCTACTGAATGGGGCATCAGCAGAGCTGGGGGTTACTACGGAGCAGGGGATCTGCTGAACGAGGGTACTAATAAGTTCAGAACCTGTTGAACACACGTATTAATAAGCTCGGGATCTGCTGAGTGGGGGTACTACTGAGCTAGGGTTCTACTTGGCCCCTTAAAAACAAAATCACACACAGGACATGTGCCAAGCTTCATTAAAGTTTAAAAAAAGGTAGGTGCTTTAATGTGTTTGTAGCACTACCCCCGCAGGAGCTGCTGGTTTTGTTTTGGGTCTTGCACGTTACCTTAATGTTCCACCGTATCCGTCATAGGGGTCCCATTGGGGAGTTGTTCACAGATGTCAGTACCAACACAGAGTCTCTTTTCAATGGTTTTATTAAACAAAGTCAGTTAGAGGGATGGAGGGTTGGGGGAGATTCAGGTACCTTGTATTTGCTGATCACGGGTACTTCTTTTATCCAGAGGACAAACAGTTTCCACTCTGGATCTAGCAACCACCGGATAGGCCTCTCTCACTGACTTAGCAGCCGGTGCGATACTCGGGCATAGTCTCTGCCACAGACTTGAAGAATACACATAGTCTCTGCACAATCCTCTGCCACAGGATTGTATAATCCAGAACTTTTGCAAAGTCAAAGTACAGTCACACAGTACCAGTTTCTTTCAGCCAAGCCGGCAACACTGTGAGGTAGATGGGTCGGGATGCGTCCTCCAATTGAGTCTCCAATTTCTCGGCTTCTTCCCGCAGGCAAGACAGCATGGGACCACCCCTGGACCAGTAGGCCCCAGAAACTCCTGGGCCTACTATCAGCAACAGAGCCTCCGGCCAGCAGGCCCAGAGACAGAAGAACTGCCACGGCACACCTTAGGCCAAGAGGGCCATCAGGTCAGAGAGACCTGGGAAACTGTGTCTGTCCCTTAAGTACCCGCTCCCAGAATCCACAGCGGGGGGACCACTCCCACTGGGCTGCTTCTAACTGCTTCTAACTCAGTTTGCGAGTGTTGTCTCGCAAAAACGAGCAGGATTCAGGCCAAAGCGGTGTACAGTACCACGTTTGGCCTGAGGTGGGGGGGGCGCCGGAGCCAAACGGCGACAATCGCAGCCGATCGGTGCCGTTCGGAAATGCACAGAAAGGCCCGAGGACAGCTCGGCTGACCTCGGCAAACCTCGGGAACGGAGTCTATCCGAGGTTTGCCAAGGTCAGCCAAGGTGTCCTCGGGCCTTTCCGGCTGTTTCCTAGGCTCTCCGCCACCCCCCCACCTCTGGCCGCATGTGGTATTGCATGACATTGAAGTCAATGCGGAACAAATTATTTTCGTTTCCATTGAGTTCAATGGGGAAACTCGCTTTGATATGCGAGTACTTTGGATTACGAGCATTCTCCTGGAACGGATTATGCTCGTAATCTGAGGTTCCACTGTATTTTTAAAAATCCTGACTCAGTTTGCGAGTGTTGTCTACCAATACGAGCAGGATTCAAGCCAAAGCTGTGTGCAGTGTACCGCATTTGGCCTGAGGTGGGGGGGCGCCGAAGCAGAGCTGAGCGGAGCCGATCTGAGCCGTTCGGAAATGCTTGAAAAACCATGGAAATACTCCATTCCAGAGCCTTTCCGAGGTTTTCTGAGTTCAGTAGAGCTGTCCTCGGCCTTCCTGGGTGTTTCCGAGGCTCTCCGGCGCCCCCCCCACATCTCTGGCCACATGCGGTATTGCAAGCCATTGAAGTCAATGTGGAACAAATTATTTTCGTTTCCATTTACTTCAAAGGGAAAACTCACTTTGATATGCGAGTACTTTGGATTACGAGCATTCTCCTGATCATGCTCGTAATCCGAGGTTCCACTGTATCTGCAATGTATGAGCGTCTCCTTACCTCATCGGCCTCCAATCTGGCTTATCCATAAAATTTCGATTGGAGGGTGATATAGAAGTCATGGAGGAATGGAAGTAAAAAGGTTTCACCCAAAATCTCTGATCGCCTCATCCAACTTTATATTGTACACAGGGCTTATCACTTCAACAAGCTTAGCACCTTTCAGACCTGTCTATGAACCCTTCTGCATAGCTCCCAACTGTCCCTGATTTCGAGGGACTGTCCCTGATTTGGAGCAATGTCCCTCTGTCCCTCTTTCCTCCTCATTTGTCCCTCATTTTGGTCTGATCTATATAGTTGTATATAAAATGCACTTTTTATCTTTCAAAAAGTGTTTCACAGTGCTAAACTTTTCATTTAATTTCTTCATTGCTGCATTTGTAAATTTCAGAAGCCAAAATAAAGGAATAGTAGTGGTAAAAAAAAGCACTTGTGGGTTTAGCCAATCATTTTCTTTAGTACAATTCTCTTTTAAGGGTGTGGCAGGAGGTGTGTCCTATGCCTGCATACTTTTGCTAATAGGTGTCCCTCATTCCCATCTCAGAATGTTGGGAGGTATGCCTTATGCCCTAAATGTCATATAGGCTATACTGCCAAAAGTATTGGGACACCTGCCTTTGCACGCACATGAACTTTAATGTACGGTGACCAGATGTCCGTCCCCAGTTTTGTCCCTGCTTTTGCCGCGGGCACTTGGGCGGACAGTTTCCTAGTAGACAGGGGCCGCGTTGGCTGTGCGAGGAGCCAGGTCTGTGGTCGGCGTCGCGGTAGTACACACAGAGCTGGTGCAGCTTCAGCCTGACTGTGTACTACTATGGAAGAAAAGGAACAATATTGCGCTTATCTGAAAACACACAAAGAAAACAAAAATTAAATAAAAATAAGCTGCTACACTAGAATGTGACTGAAATTCAAACGGTAATAGAAATGTGAATGTAGCGCTAGTGATTCTATGAAAAAAAAAGTGTGAGTATAGCCACTGGGTGTAAACAGTGAAAATATGAACAATGAAAGTAATGTGAATATAAATATAATAATAAGTCCACGTGGAGGAAAAAATGTGATAAAGAAATGTCCATCAACATGGCATGTGAAGTGACGGTGAAGATGAATGTATAACCATAAGGATCACCAAACTGAACTTTCTTTCAAAAGGGTAAGAAGAGATGGAATACGCTTCCTGGAACCAATGGATCTACCCGTCAGCGACAGCAGATCATTCAGGCATAGGAAATCCCAACAGCGTATAGGCTCAACTTGTTTGGAGACTCTGGGTAGCAGAAACCACGAACATAGCCACTAGTCCCGACCGTCCACGGCTTGATGAATGGTGTCCTGGACTTGTAGGAAAAAAACTCAGCGCTCACAGGGTATCCACCCTGTGTACTACTATAGCTGCCACTCCTCCCCATTTGTCAGCTGAAGATCCGCCGTGATCGTGGGGACACATGACTGACCCCTCTCCCAGCATCCCGCCCCTCTCCTCCTACCTCTGCTCCCTCCTTCAATCACTCTCCCGGCAACGGCAGTACATAGGGGAGAGAACAGAGCACAGCGTTCCTCCCCCTCCCTCCTGTACTGCAAGGAATTATGGGAGTTGTAGACCAGAGGGGCAGGCTTGCCTGGAGCGCCAGCGTGTAATGGCCACAGGCAGGTGAGTTTGTATTCTAACATAATAGGTCATTTTTCTCCTTCACTGGTGGGTAGTGATAGGCAGGACTGAGAGGTAGTGGCACTGACAGATAGCACAGATGGGCACTAATGTGGTGGCACTGATGGTCACTGAGAGGCGGCACTGATTTGCACTGACAGGTGGCACTCATTGACACTGACAGGCAGCACTGATTGGCACTGACAGGCGGCACTGATTGGCACTGACAGGCGGCACTGATGGGCACTCATGTGGTGGCACTGATGGGCGGCACTGAGAGGCAGTGGCACTGAGAGGCGACACTGGTAGGCGGCACTGATGGGCACTCATGCAGGGGCACTGATGGGCACTTATGCAGTGACACTGAAAGGCAGCACTGATGGGCACTCATGCAGTGGCATTGATAGGCGGCACTTATGGGCACTCATGCGGTGGCACTGATAGGTGGCACTGATGGGCACTCATGTGGTGTCACTGACAGGTGGCACTGATGGGCACTGAACAGACTGAGCTGATGGGCACTGAACAGGCTGCATTGATGGGCAATGAACAGGCTGCATTGATGGACACTGGTGAGGCTGCATTGGTGAGGCTGCATTGATGAACATTGGCGAGGCTGCATTGATGGGCACTGAGAGGCAGCACTGACAGGTGAAACTGATTGACACTGACAGGTGGCACTGATGAGCACTCATGCGGTGGCACTGAGAGGCAGTGGCACTGATAGGCGACACTGATAGGCGGCACTGATGGGCACTCATACGGTGGCACTGATAGGCGTTGATAGGCACTGAACAGACTGAGCTGATGGGCACTGAACAGGCTGCATTGATGGACACTGGTGAGGCTGCATTGATGGGCACTGGTGAGGCTGCATTTATGGGCACTGATCAGGCTGCATTGATGGACACTGGTGAGGCTAAATTGTTGAGCACTGGTGAGGCTGCATTGATGAGCACTGGTGAAGCTGCATTGATGGGCACTGGTGAGGCTTCATTGATGAGGCTGAGCTGATGGGCACTGGTGAGGCTGCATTGATGGGCACTGATGAGGCTGAGCTGCTGGGCACTGGTGAGGATACATTGGTGGGCACTGGCGAAGCTGCAATGATGATGAAAAAAAAATTAAAAATATGTCCCCAGATTTCATTTTAGAAATCTGGTCACCTTACTTTAATGGCATCCCAGTCTTACTCCGTAGGGTTCAATTATTGGGGATGGCCCATTCCTGTTCCAACATTACTGCGCACCAGTGCACAAAGCAAGGTCCATATAAACATGGATGAGCGAGTTTGGGGTGGAGGAACTTGACTGGCCGCCACAAAGTCCTGACCTCATCCCCAAAGAACACATTTGGGATGAATTAGAGCGGAGACTGCGAGCCAGGCCTTCTTATCCAACATCAGTGCCTGACCTCACAAATGCGCTTCTGGAAGAATGGTCAAACATTCCCATAGACACACTCCTAAACCTTGTGGACGGCCTTCCCAGAAGAATTGAAGCTGTTATAGCTGCAAAGGGTGGGCCAACTCAATATTGAACCTTATGGACTAAGACTGGGATGCTAAAGTTAATGTGTGTGTAAAAGCAGATGTCCCAATACTTTTGGCAATATAGTGTATCTCCAGGTATGTTCGGGCATCTGCTCTGGCACTGTCCATGTGAGAGCATTTTTTGGGCTCAAGTAAATCAGTTTCTACATGATTACATGGGGTCTCCTGTATCATTAGACCCTAAAATGTCCATATTAGAAATTCTTTCTGACACAGATTTTGACAAATTCCTAACTACTTTTTTGCATTAAACTTTGTTAATGCCAGGAAATTGGTAGCCTGTCGCTGGATGCAGGTGCTCCCCCCTACACTGGAAGAGTGGATAGGGGGCATTAAAAATTCTCTCCCTCTTAAGAGATTCATTTATGTGCACACGTAACAAAATTTGGGATCACTGGTTGCAAACCATAAACACATGTTCTTAACAACCTGAAGATCTAGACCCATATATAGTGACCTGTACAGTTGTATGGAAATGTTCATGCTACATACCCCTACTAGTATGGGAAGAGAACCTCCCTCTTATTACTTGGGGATGTAACTAGAGGGACACAGGAGCCACAAGAAGGACACAGGAGGGGCACAGGGGCCACAAAAGGGCCACAAGAAAGACACAGAGGCCACAAGAGAGCCACAGGAGCCACAAGAATGACACATTGGCCACAAGAGGGACACAGGAGGGGCACAGGGGCCACAAGAAAGACACAGAGGCCACAAGAGGGACACAGGAGCTACAAGAAGGACACATTGGCCACAAGAGGGAAACAGGAGGGGCACAGGGGCTACAAGAAGGACACAGAGGCCACAAGAGGAACACAGAGGCCACAAGAAGGACACATTGGCCACAAGAGGGAAACAGGAGGGGCACAGGGGCCACAAGAAAGACACAGAGGCCACAAGAAAGACACAGAGGCCACAAGAAGGACACAGAGGCCACAAGAAGGGCCACAGGAGCCACAAGAAGGACACAGGAGGGCCACAAGGACACAGGAGAGACACAGGAGGGGCACAGGGGCCACAAGAAGGAGACAAGAGAGACACAGGGGCCAAAAGAAGGACACAGGGGCCACAAGAAAGACACAGGAGAGACACAGGAGGGACACTGGGGCCACAAGAAGGACACAGGAGAGAAACAGGAGGAACACAGGGGCCACAAGAAGAATGCAGGAGGGCCACAAAAATGACTTGTAGTGCTGCCAGCCTTTGGCCCAATTGTACAGGTCTTTGTTGTTGTTATTTTTATTTTTGTCAGTTTCAGTTGTATGCAACCATATATAGGCTATAATAATAACAATAATTATAATAAATTATAAATAATAAATATTATTATTATTATTATTTATATAATTTTATATTATTAGGTTTATTTCTAGTTTATTGTTTATTACATCTTATAAGAGCAGGTTTAATAAATTGAGAGGAAAAAACTGCGCCAACCCCCTTACCCTTAATCCAAACCCAGGTAAAAAAAGAACCAACAGGTATTTCACCAAAATAGTCCAATAGATATTATTCAATTGGTCTAAGAAAAGTCCACAAATCCTTATGGCAGGAAAACTAGGAGTATGATGCCCCATACACACGATCGTTTTTCATGCCGTTAAAAATGCCATTTTAAAAAATGGCCATTAAAAATGATCGTGTGTAGGCTCCAGAGCATTTTTAACGACGTGAAAAACCGCCATTAAAAATTCCGGACATGCTCTCTTTTTTCACGTCGTTTTTCATGTCGTTTTTTTTAACGACGTGAAAAACTATAGTGTGTATGCTTTAACGACGTGAAAAAAAACGCGCATGCTCAGAATCAAGTATGAGACGGGAGCGCTCGTTCTGGTAAAACTAGCGTTCGTAATGGAGATAGCACATTCATTACACAGTAATGGACTGAAAAGCGCGAATCGTCGCCCAAAAAACTTTACTAACATGAAGGGTGGCGCCATTCGACCGGAACTTCCCCTTTATAGTGCCGTCGTACGTGTTGAACGTCACTGCGCTTTGCTTGATCGTTTTTTTTAATGATGGTGTGTACGCAAGGCAGGCTTGAGAGGAAACATGAAAAAAAACGAGGAGAAAAACGTTGGTTTAAAAAATGACATTAAAAACGATCATGTGTACGGGGCATTACACCACAGTGACTAATCCAAACATGTTGTGAGGTATCCACCACCAAAGGAAGGGGAAGCAGCTTACCAGAGGGCAAGCGGTATGGGACATTTGACTGTAACCCAGCCGTGGCCTTTAGTGCTGTAGTAGCAATCCTCCTCTGGTGAACCAGTATACTCAGTTCAGATGGTCCGCATATCCATACATTCGGATAAAGGTCACCAACATAGAATGAAAAGGCAGACCAATAGTGTAACTCTGTATAGGAACGGTTTAATAAAAAACGTAAGTTATACTTACAAAGAAGGAGACAATAAAACAGCCGGCCGGCTTAGACAGGAGCCTCACTCCTTGAGCGTGGTGACGTCACTGAGCGTCCTTCTAGACGCGTTTCGTCATCACGTAGACGTTTTCAATAGGAGTTGAAAACGTCTATGTGATGACGAAACGCGTCTAGGAGGACGCTCAGTGACGTCACCACGCTCGAGGAGTGAGGCTCCTGTCTAAGCCGGCCGGCTTTTAATGTTACATGCTGTTTTATTGTCTCCTTTTTGTAAGTATAACTTACGTTTCTTTTTAAACCGTTCCTATACGGAGTTACACTATTGGTCTGCCTTTTCATTCTATGTTGGTGACCTTTATCCGAACTGAGTATACTGGTTCACCAGAGGAGGATTGCTACTACAGCACTAAAGGTCGCGGCTGGGTTACAGTCGAATGTCCCATACCGCTTGCCCTCTGGTAAGCTGCTTCCCCTTCCTTTGGTGGTGGATATCTCACAACATGTTTGGATTAGTCACTGTGGTGTAATACTCCTAGTTTTCCTGCCATAAGGATTTGTGGACTTTTCTTAGACCCATTGAATAATATCTATTGGACTATTTTGGTGAAATACCTGTTGGTTCTTTTTTTTTACCTGGGTTTGGATTAAGGGTAAGGGGGTTGGCACAGTTTTTTCCTCTCCATTTGCTTCCAGGTGTTGTCACACCATTACTGCTGCCTTTTTTATGCTTTTTTATGTTTTTTATGTTATTTAATTTATTCATTTTTGCTAGCGCAGTTTTTTTTATCCTTTAGGTTTAATAAATTGTATTGTAATTGTACTGTGTGCCCTCATGTTGTAAAGTGCTGTGCAAACTGTTGGCGCTATATAAATCACGTATAATAATAATAATAATAATAATAATAAGATTTATTTGGTTTATTTCTAGGTTATTGTTTATATAATCTTACATTAGGCTTTATCAGGTTTATTTCTAGATTAATAGTTATAAAATCTTATATATCTTATATTTATTTGGTTTAATTACTTTATTTTATGTTTTATATGTAATTGTAACCAACCATAATAATACAGATTTATAGTAAAAAAATAAATCAATGATAACTCTATCATTAAAATCTTAAATTAGGCTTTATTAGATTTTTTTAAACTTTATTATTTATATAATGTTATATCAGCTTTATTAGGTGCAATGATTTGTTAGTATGGAGCCCCCCCAGGGATCTGGTATGGGGGTGACAGATTTTTCTTTGTTGTCTGATGAAGAGATGAAATCACTGACCAAAAATAACCTGCTGATCATTACAGTGTCCTGCACTTCCCATGTTGAGCACAAGATGTCGCTGTGTACAATGTGTTGTATAGGGAACGTTTGTTTGGGTGGAACATTTTATTCCGGTCATGTGTTCCCTGGCTCATTGTTTACGTTGTGCACACAGTGTGTGGTGGGCGGACGAGGTGTGATCGCTGTGTTCTCCTCAGATGTGTCCGCGATCCCCGGTGACAGGTCAGTGAATGGGACTCATTGTATCACTGGGCACAGGGGCCACCACAGGGACACAGGCAGGACACAGGGGCCACAAAAGGGATACAGGTGAGACACAGGAGCCACAAGAAGGATACAGGAATGACACAGGGGCCACAAGAAGGATACAGGAATGACACAGGGGCCACAAGAAGGATCCAGGAATGACACAGGGGCCACAAGAAGGATACAGGAGAGACACAGGGGACACAGGTGAGACACAGGGGCCACAAGAAGGATCCAGGAATGACACAGGGGCCACAAGAAGGATCCAGGAATGACACAGGGGCCACAAGAAGGATACAGGAGAGACAGAGGGGACACAGGGGCCACAAGAAGGATACAGGAGAGACACAGGGGCCACAAGAAGGATACAGGAGAGACACAGGGGCCACAAGAAGGTTACAGGAGAGGCACAGGGGCCACAAAAAGGTTACAGGAGAGACACAGGGGCCACAAGAAGGTTACAGGAGGGACACAGGGGCCACAAGAAAGATACAGGAGGGACACAGGGGCCACAAGAAGGACACAGGAGAGACACAGGGGCCACAAGAAGGACACAGGAGAGACACAGGGGCCACAAGAAGGATACAGGAATGACACAGGGGGCACAAGAAGGATACAGGAGAGACACAGGGGCCACAAGAAGGTTACAGGAGAGACACAGGGGCCACAAGAAGGTTACAGGAGAGACACAGGGGCCACAAGAAGGTTACAGGAGAGACACAGGGGCCACAAGAAGGTTACAGGAGAGACACAGGGGCCACAAGAAGGTTACAGGAGAGACACAGGGGCCACAAGAAGGTTACAGGAGAGACACAGGGGCCACAAGAAGGTTACAGGAGAGACACAGGGGCCACAAGAAGGATACAGGAGGGCCACAAGAAGGACACAGGAGAGACACAGGGGCCACAAGAAGGACACAGGAGAGACACAGGGGCCACAAGAAGGTTACAGGAGAGACACAGGGGCCACAAGAAGGTTACAGGAGAGACACAGGGGCCATAAGAAAGATACAGGAGGGACACAGGGGCCACAAGAAGGATACAGGAGGGCCACAAGAAGGATACAGGAGAGACACAGGGGCCACAAGAAGGATACAGGAGATACAGGGGCCACAAGAAGGATACAGGAGAGACAGGGGCCACAAGAAGGATACAGGAGAGACAGGGGCCACAAGAAGGTTACAGGAGGGACACAGGGGCCACAAGAAAGATACAGGAGGGACACAGGGGCCACAAGAAAGATACAGGAGGGACACAGGGGCCACAAGAAGGATACAGAAATGACACAGGGGCCACAAGAAGGACACAGGAGAGACACAGGGGCCACAAGAAGGATACAGGAATGACACAGGGGCCACAAGAAGGACATAGGAGGGGCACAGGGGCCACAAGAAAGATACAGGAATGACACAGGGGCCACAAAAGGGATATAGGAATGACACAGGGGCCACAAGAAGAATACAGGAATGACACAGGGGCCACAAGAGGGACACAGGAATGACACAGGGGCTACAAGAAGGATACAGGAGGGGCACAGGGGCCACAACAAGGATACAGGAATGGCAGAGGGGCCACAAGAAGGATACAGGAGGGGCCGAGGGGCCACAAGAAGGACACAGGAATGACACAGAGGACACAGGAGGGGCACAGGGGCCACAAGTAGGATACAGGAGGGGCCACAAGAAGGACACGGGAGGGACACAGGGGCCACAAGAAGGACACAGGAGGGGCCACAAGAAGAACACGGGAGGGGCACAGGGGCCACAAGAAGGACACGGGAGGGGCACAGGGGCCACAAGAAGGACACGGGAGGGGCACAGGGGCCACAAGAAGGACACGGTTGGGGCACAGGGGCCACAAGAAGGGCACGGGAGGGGCACAGGGGCCACAAGAAGGACACGGGAGGGACACAGGGGCCACAAGAAGGACACAGGAGGGGCCACAAGAAGGACACAAGAGGGGCAGAGGGGCCACAAGAAGGATATAGGAATGACACAGGGCCCACAGGGACACGGGAGGGGCACACGGGCCACAAGAAGGACACAGAAAGGGCACAGGAGCCACAAGAAGGACACAGGAAGGGCACAGGGGCCACAGGAAGGGCACAGGGGCCACAAGAAGGACACAGGAGGGACACAGGGGCCACAAGGAGGAAAAAAATGGTCTCTAAATGAGCACGGGCCATAAGAGGGCCACAAGAAGGACACAGGAGAGGCACAGGGGCCACAAGAAGAACACAGGAGGGGCACAGGGGCCACAAGAAGCACACAGGAGGGACACAGGGACTCTAAGAGGAGCACAGGGGCCACAAGAAGGAGACAAAGGGGCTCTAAGAGGAGCACAAGAATGCCACAGGGGACATGGGAGGGGCAAAGGGCCCACAAGAAGGACACGGGAGGGGCACAGGGCCCACAAGAAGGACACGGGAGGGGCACAGGGCCCACAAGAAGGACACGGGAGGGGCACATGGGCTCTAAGAGGAGCACAGGGGCCACAAGAGGGATACAGGAAGAACACAGACCACAGCAGGCACCACAGAAGGGGCCCTAAGAGGGATACACAGGGAACAAGAGGGGGCCCTTTGAGGGCCCATTGGTCACAAAAGGGACCCTAAGAGAGACATACAGGGCTAAAAAAAAGGGGCCCTAAGAGGGACACTGGGATGAGAAATGTTTAAAACTTCATTCAGAGTGACTTTGTCATTGTTTCCATTGAAGGTGTGGACATCCGTTTTCCATACAGGGGTGGGGGGCTTTCAGAGGACAGGTACTCTTTACTTATAGAACACAGGCCCCCTCTGAGATTATAGCTCGGGGCCCCTGGTATTACAGTGTTCTCTAGTTGCTGAAGAGGTGGTTGAGCCGTAATGCCCCTGGAAATCCCACAACCTCATCAGTATATGGAGCCGTCCATTACTGGCTGTAATACTCACCTTTAATTCCCTGCAGTAATCCTTTTCTGCCACTAGATGTCCTCAGTATTCTAGGTTGAATGACACCCAGCAGTCTGATGTCATATGGCAGGGTTTCTCAACTCCAGTCCTCAAGGCGCCCCAACAGGTCATGTTTTCAGGATTTCCCTCAGACGAAACAACTGTGGTAATTGCTAAGGCAGTGAAACTGATCAAATCACCTGTGCAAAATAATGGAAAGCCTGAAAACATGACCTGTTAGGGCGCCTTGAGGACTGGAGTTGAGAAACACTGTCATATGGTGTGGTCAGGTGTGGTGGGATAGATGGTGGATTCTGAATGTGATGTTTGGCCACTTAAGAACCAGAAGGATTTGCCCACTTCCTGACCAGGCCCCTTTTGCGATACGGCACTGCGTCGCTTTAACTGACAATTGCGCGGTCGTACGACGTGGCACCCAAACAATATTGACGCCCCCTTTTTTCCCACAAATAGAGCTTTCTCTTGGTGGTATTTGGTAGACATGTGCAGTTCGTTTCGTTCCGAATTAAAATTTGGACAAATTTTCGTTATTCGGAAGTTCGGATGTATCCGAATTTCCGAATTAGAATAGTAACGAATTTAAAACGAATCCGAAATAACGAATTTCGAATTCGGACGAAATTTGAATTAGAATAGTTTTCCAATTTCCAAGGAGAATAAAATAGAATAGAAACTAAAGGAATACAATAGAATTTTCTTTTTTTTTTCTATTGTATTCCTTTATTTTCTATTCTATTTTATTCTTTTTGGAAATTGGAAAACTATTCGAATTCAAAAACTTTTCAAATTCAAAATTGATTCGAAAACAAATAAACAAAACAAATCCCGAAAACGAATTAAACAAAGTTAACTAAACAAATTTATGTAAAAAAACGAAACAAAACAATTTTTTTCCTTTTGCATTAGTATTTGATCACCTCCCTGTTTTTTTTTTTTTTTTGTTTTTTTTTCGCTAAA
Source organism: Rana muscosa (assembly GCA_029206835.1). Classification (NCBI taxonomy): domain Eukaryota; kingdom Metazoa; phylum Chordata; class Amphibia; order Anura; family Ranidae; genus Rana; species Rana muscosa. The sequence goes on from CM055127.1 coordinate 164,447,423, forward strand.
TAAATTAATAAATGACCAAAAATTTTGAAAATAATAATGGTACTTTCTACTTTCTGTTATAAAAAAATATAAACAAAATATCCAATAAAGTCAATTTCTTCCTAAATTTAGGGCAAAATGTATTTTTCTACATGTCTTTTTGGTGAAGAAAATCCCAATCAGTGTATATTATTTAGTCTGTAGGAAAGTTATATATCTTTGAAAATTGATCAATTCTGACGTACAGATGGCCAATCTCATTTCTTGAGGCCCAAAAATGCCAGGACGGTACAAATATAATAATAAGTCTTACGGCTTCACTTCCTGGTTCCCTACTGCTAGGGGTGCAACGGATCAAAAAACTCACGGATCGGATCGATCCTCGGATCAGGGGTCACGGATCGGATCATTTTTGGATCAGGAAAAAAACAAAAAAAACAAAACAAATCTTGTTACCCCCACCGGAGTTTTACATTTTACAGTTATTTTCAACACTACTGGAGTTTATAAGCTTAATTACATTATTTGTAAATCCAACAGACTGTTTACATGTTACATTTTAAAAGCGGCAGCAAACCTGCTGACCTTACATGCTTGCTAATGTGACAGAACACCTCTGATTTTCACATTTAACATTTATCAGAGGTGTTCTGTCACATTAGCAACCATGTAAGGTCAGCAGGTTTGCTGCTGCTTTTAAAATGTAACATGTAAACAGTCTGTTGGATTTACAAATAAGGTATTTAAAGCGGAGGTTCACCCTAAATACTGACATTATCTTATAGTGATCTTGCTAGCAGATACATATACATATTCCTATTGATTTTTTTTCTTGCGGTTGTACTTACCGTGAATCAGTCGTTTTAATGTGGACTTCCGGGTATTCCTCCCGCGGGAGTGGGCGTATCTTTCTTTCCTCAGAGCCCCGTTGATTTCTGGGAGGTGCTCGCAAAGTCTCCTGGGAGCCGTCGCTGATGTTTGCATTGTTGTGAAGCCAGTCACAACGGGGCGTGTACTTTGAATGATGACACCCGTTGTCATGGCAACCTGGAACTGCTCGCCGTCAACACTGATGATACAGCGGTGAATGCTGGGATGCATTCACCGCATCCCGGAAGTCTCTGCTTGTGGGCTTCACAGTGCCCACAAGCAAAATGGCAAAGAACAAGATCTATTTATAAAAGTTATTATTTAGAACGGAAATAGACGGGGGACATCTCTAATCGCAGGACAAGTGAGTACTAACATGTTATCTGTAACCCCATTACATGCACCTAGAAAAAAAAAAACGAGGGACCGCGGAACCTCCGCTTTAAGCAAATAAACTCCAGTAGTGTTGAAAATAACTGTAAAATTTAAAACTACGTTGGGTGTAACAAGATGTCCGCTTGGCCCCTTCTTACTATCATTACTGTGCAGGAGTGTGAGTGGAGCAAGATGGCGGCGGCGGCGAAACGTCATTACAGCGGCGCTGCTGGGTGTACCAAGATGGCCGCCGCTCCGGAGCTAGGCCTTTCCTATGGCCCGAGGCTCCGGAGCGCTCCGCGGATCGCGTAGTGATCCGATCCGAACAGGGTGACCCGTTCGGATCACGGTTCACCACCGATCCGTTGCACCCCTACCTACTGCACATGCGCGAGTCGCGCTGCTCGTCCTTACTGGTCCCCGCTGTCTTCTGGGACCTGTGTGTCTCCCAGAAGACAGCGGGGGAGGACAGAGTAGGCGCAGGAAGTGGCGTAGGTCACCGCGATCACCGAGGTGATCTATGCCAGGAAGTGGAAGCAAAATACCTGTATTACTCAGGTATCTGCTCCCTCCTCCCCCCTGAAAGGTGCCAAATGTGACACCGGAGGGGGAGGGGGGGAGGATTCCAAAAAATGGAAGTTCCATTTTTGGGTGGAACTCCGCTTTAAGAAATTAAATCAAATGTTTTTTTCTACCTTAAAAAACAAATAAAACTCCATTCTGTCTTTGGTGCAGTACAGCGTCATCATATAACTGGTGTGGCGGTGATCAGGGACACTGACTGGTGACAGTATGTTAAAAAAACAATACTTTTTTTTTTTTGTACTACACTGGCGTGGTCAGTGTTTTTTTTTTGTTTGTTTTTTTACATTGTTATTGCTTATACAGTGAAAATCACTGTATTAGGTAAAAGTTTTAGTCATGAATGGGTAAACCATTTTGCTTTTGGCTGTGACCTATGATTGGCTACAGCTAATCACATGGTACAGGTAGCCAAGTACCATGTGTTTTTGCTGTGGGCCCATCACAGTTTACAACAGTGAGCAAGCTGGAAATCCATTCATGACAGGTTGTTGACATTGTTATCGTGAGATCGCTATGACCAATTACCACTAACTGTAATCCAGACACAGCGGTCACAGGAGGGGCACGCCCCTAAACCGGAGCAGCCACAATGACGGCAAATGGTTAAGGCCCCTTTCACCCTTGGGAGGTGGGTGTGGTGGCGGTAGCGCACCGCCTCAGTGTGAAAGCCCTCTGGCTTTTACATTAAGACTGCAGGGGCAGGAGTTTTCAGGTGGTATTTAGGCGCTATTTTTAGCGCTAAACCGCCTGAAAAACTCCTCAGTGTGAAAGGGGTCTAAGTCAAATATTGACACCCTCTGCAGATTGCATCTGCAGTGCGTTTTGAACGTGGTTCTGGAAACAAACATGGAATGTGGGTTTCCTCCACTGCATTCTGGTGTAATAAAACGGGCCTTAAAGTGGTTGTAAAGGCACAAGATTTTTTACCTTTGTGCATGCATGAAGGTAAAAAAAAAACTTCTGTGTGCAGCAGCCCCCTCACTTACCTAAGCCGCTTGCTGTGGGGGCACCCCGCAGGAGGGAGGGGCTGGTGTGGGACCTGAGAAGAGGAGGATCCGGGCTGCTCTGTGCAAAACCATACTTAACCAATTCCTGCCCGCCATATAGCAGAATGATGGCTGGAAAGTGGTTGTATTATCCTGACTGGGTGTCGTATGACGTCCAGCAGGATAACCTGCTAGCAATCGGTGGTGTGGTGTGGTGTGTCAGTCTGACACACCGCATCTCCGATCCCAGTAAATAGCCTATGGCGTAGCCGCTTTACCATGTGATGAGCTGTGTCCAATCACAGCTCTTCAAATGGTAAACGGGAAGTGCCGTTTATCGGCTTTTCCTCTACTCGCGCTGACAAGGCACGAGTAGAAGACAGCCGATCGGCTGCTTTCCTGAAAGGAAGGGTCTGCGCTGATAATCGGTGCATTAATTATCAGTGCAGACCCATCGATGGTGCCCACTAGAGACCACCAGGGATGCCAATCAGTGCCCATTAGAAATGCTAATCTGTGCCCATCAGTGTTGCCTGTCATTCCCTTCTAATCAGTGCTCCCTATCAGTGCCGCCTATGAGTGCCCATCAGTGCTGCTTACCAGTGCCCATCAGTGCTGCATATAGGTGCCTCATTATCAGTGCCCTTCAGTGCAGCCTCATCAGTGCTCATCAGTGAAGGAGAAAACTTACTTATTTACAAAGTTTTATAACAGAAACAAAGAAAAACTTTTTTTTTTCCTCAAAATTTTTGGTCTTTTTTTATTTGTAGTGCAAAAAATAATAAACTCAGTGGTAATCAAATACCATCAAAAGAAAGCAATATGGCTTTAATGTTTATTTGAAAATTTTTTTTTCTCTCTTTCAGTTGTACAGAATGGCGTTTGCTGACTTGAGAAAGGAGCTGAGTTGTTCCATCTGCCTGAGTCTCTATACGGAGCCGGTGTCCCTGAGATGTGGGCACAGCTTCTGCCGGGATTGTATCATCAGCGTGCTGGATACACAGAAGGGATCCGGAGTATACACCTGTCCAGAGTGCAGGGCGAAGTATCCAGTGCGCCCTCTGCTGGAGAAGAACAGGAAGCTCTGCAACATTGCAAAGCACTTTCTTGATACCCAATCCCAGCTGGAAGGCTCCGGGGTCTCCTGTACGTACTGCCTTCACGCTCCCATCCCCGCCGCTAAGACTTGTCTGCAGTGTGAGACCTCCCTATGTGACACCCACCTGGGCATCCACAACAAGACTGTAGAACACACCCTGATCGAACCCACCAACTCCCTGGACAGCTGGAAGTGTCTGATCCACAAAAAGAACTTGGAATTCCTTTGCTGCGACGACGGCGCGTATATCTGCGTGTACTGCTCCGCCATCGGGTCGCACAAGGGTCACACGCTGAAGTCGCTGGATGAGGTGGTGAGGGTGAAGGAGAAACTGAGGAAACTTCTGGAGAAGCAGTCCTCCAAAAAGGAGGAGACGGAGAAAAATCTGGAAAGCCTGCAAGACCTTCGGAGGAAGGTGCAGGAAAAAACCACTGTGTTAACCGAGCGCATCGCTGAGCTGTTCACCGACATCCGGAAGCAGCTGGAGTGCCTGGAGAAGAGGTTCCTGACTCAGCTCTCTAGGCATGAAAAGCAGAGCTTGCTTTCCGTCTCCGATCTGATCCGGCAGCTGGAGACTCAGAAGGACGAGCTGTGCAGGAAGATGCAACACATCGAGGAGCTCTTTAACATGACAGATCCCATCACTGTCCTACAAGACCAGGACTTGGACGCAGAGGACGCGGCTAAGACCGACAAAGATTCCGAAGTGATCACCCAAGATATTCGGAAGATCCGCTCCTCCAGCGAACTGAAGGAGCGCCTGGTGTCCGTCTCCTTGCACGCCTGCTTCTCTGACGTCATGTCCGCCGTGAAGAGAGGGCTTTACGACCCCAAGACCTCCGACATCTTACTCGATTTAGACACGGCTTGCCGAAAAGTGTCGGTTACCGGAGATCTAAAGTCGGCCTCCTGGTCGGAGACGCCATTGAACTACCCCGAGAATGCCAAACGCTTCACGACGTTCCCTCAGGTCATGAGCAGCAAAGGTTTCAGCACGGGGAAGCATTACTGGGAGGTGGAAACCAGCCAGTCGGAAGACTGGTGGGTGGGCGTGGCTTATCCCAGCATTTACCGTGCCGGTAAGGAGTCCAGGATCGGGGAGAACAACAAGTCCTGGAGCCTGAGGACGTACGACAACCACTACTCCGTGACGCATAACTCAAGGTCTCGTCAGCTGCAGACTAAGATCCCCATCCAGAAATTGGGGATATATTTGGATTACGAAGGCGGGCATCTGTCCTTCTACCAGCTGTGTGACGTTGTCAGGCACCTCCACACCTTCAGAGCCACCTTCACCGAGCCCCTCCATGCCGCTTTCTTCGTGTGGAACGAGGGTTGGATCAGGCTGAGGAGCTAAAGAAACCTGAGTTTCCGAGGACTTTCCACCGAAGTGACACTAAACCTTAAATAATCCATACACATCCACTACTTAACTTATTCTTCATTTATTGTTTCTTACTGTGTTTTCTGCTTCTTTGTAACATCCTCTGTGAGCTCCCAAACCTCTCCTTTTTTCTGCTCCTTTTCTGTTTGGAACGAGCAGTGCACGTTGTGGTCACGTGCACTGCTCTATGCACTCTACACATCCATAGTCCATCTCGGGAGAGGGTGGCTACACTCCTTACATACAATGGGACCATGGAGAATGAACGTAGCCACCCTCTAACAGATCACAGCAGCAAAAAAAAAAAAGAAAGAGGGAATTTAGAGGAGGCCGAGCAATAGGAGGAACTTTTCTGAATTTTAGAATACATACTTGAATCGATATTTTTTTTTTTTAAAACTAGAGTTTAGTGTCGCTGTATTTGGAGAAGTTTTGGGATCAATGCAGTATACAAACATTGCCGTTTTCACCAAGAGCTTTTTCCACGTTTATTGCTCCCTTTTTTCTATCTCCCAACAAGTTTTCCCCGCTTGTCCCCTTTTTTTGTCTGTTACAAAGGATAAAAAAAAAAAAAAATAGTCTTCGTGTTTTTTGAAGAAACAGCAAAAAAGCTTTTTTCAGCCGTGCATTTTCTGTGTCTGTGAACCATCTCTCCACATTATATCTCCCTCTATTCCCTTTCCCCGGTGAAGCATGGATTGTCCATTTAGGTGTCACAGCGTGCGCGCAAACTTGACTCTTCCTGAAGCAATACCCCCCCCCCCCCAAATGGCACGTGGAGAAGCTGTGATGGCCAGTAGGATTGAAGGCAGGGGATCAAAGCCAAAGACCTATTTTATAAAAGAGACTTTGGAAGGTATGCCGAGAAATTAAGGAAAAGGAGGTTGAAGGTGTTTTTACTTTAGACGACTCATTCATATGCTATGAAATTGTGTACAATCAATATATTTGTCCTGAGGGTCACTTTACTACAACATAGGGCCGGATTCACATATGTGCGGGCGTGGTTCACATATGTGCGGGCGTGGTTCACATATGTGCGGGCGTGGGTCACACATGTGCGGGCGTGGGTCACACATGTGCGGGCGTGGTTCCCAGCATGGGGGTCCGGTACGTTCCTGTACACTGGTTCAGGTACAAATCAGAGTTTTTGCCTAAATTTGCACCTGAACTGGAACCCAAACACGCACAGGAACCGCCCCGGACATGTGTGAACCGGCTCCATTGAGAGTCTGTCACACTCGCATGTCATGAAAATTATTGGATGTGGGTAAACCTCTCCTCCACTTCGCACATATGTGAACCCCGACCTGACACTTGTGTTTTTCATCACTGTGTTTTACTAATTCTATCAATCAAAAAAACATGTTTTACAGTTGTTTAAGGCTAGAATGACAGGTGAGCTTCTTTAAGGGTTTTCACAGTGTTTTTCTTTTTTAATGTATGTTTGTCAATGCGATTTTCAGTTGTTTTTCAGGCTTGAGCATTTATGCCCAGTGGTCCCCGAACTCTGGCCTTTTACTTATCTTTATTCAGCCCTTGGCACTATTCCTTCAGCTGATCTAAAAATAGAGCACTATTCCTCCCACTGATTCCCAACAACGGGGCACTCATCCACCCACTGACACCATCGATGGGGCACTATTCCTCCAACTGGCACCAAGGATGGGGCACTATTCCTCCAATTGACACCAATGTTGGGGCATTACTCCTCCCACTGATACCATTAACTGCCATCTATTCCTCCCACTGACACCATTGATGGAGCACTATTCCTCTCACTGACACCAATAATGGTGTATGGTTCCTTCTGATCACCACAGGTACTGCTTCACCCATTGACACCAATGATGGGGCACTATTCCTCCCACTGATACTATCGATGCGGCACTATTCCTCCCACTGATACTATCAATGGGGCACTATTCCTCCCACTGATACTATCGATGGGGCACTATTCCTCCCACTGATACCATCGATGGGGCACTATTCCTCCCACTGATACCAATGATGGGGGACTATTCCTCCCACTTTCACAAATAATGGGGTAATATTCTTTGCAAATGTACTAGCAAATGCCACCATTGCTTTCACCAATACTAATGATGGGGCACTATTCCTCCCACTGATACTAATGATGGGGCACTATTCCTCCCACTGATACTAATGATGGGGCACTATTCCTTCTCTCACTGACCACAGGCACTAGTCTACCCACTGACACCAATGATGGGACACTATTTCTCCTTCTACTGATGACCAGATGCTATGTAATATTTTTTGTCCCGCTGGCCGCAGTCCAGCCTCCCTAAACTCTGAAGGATAGTGTTTTGGCCCTTTGTTTAGAAAGTTTAGAGACCCCTATGTTTTCCAGTGAAAAGCTAGTTAATGGAAGAAGGAGACGCATTCCTATTAAAGTCTATAGGGATCAAAAAATGTATGCAGTTTTTTTGAGCGACAAGCTTCAAGCGACACCGCTCACCTGTAAATGGGCACCATTAAATATAAGGGGATCCTCGTGTCAAGTGTTACATTGCTTCTAGAAAAATGCATCAAATTACTCAGGTGTGAACCAGGGCCAAAGCTTTTACGGTACACATTAGCTACATTTTTGCAGTATTTGATTGTAAATGTCAATTCCAAAAGAACAACACAAATTGATGTTCTTTAACCCCCGACGCGTCCTGGTCCTTTAAGAGCTTCTAAATGCCGGGAGGCGGGCATCCGAGTCATGTGACTACTGTGATTGGCTGTCATAGTGGTCACATAATTGGAAAGCTCCCAATCGCAAGTATACATTGGGAGCCTTTTGGCTTCAGCCAACAACTGTGCTGCGGGCACGCGCTCTCAGCACAGAAAAGTGTTAACATTGGGCCGCATCTATGTGTGCCATCCGGAGGGAAGAGGTTAAAGTGTCTATCATTGCCAAGTTGTCAAGTTTCTGGGAAAAAAAATAAGACGCAAGATGCTCAACTCCCTGGGAGACCTGTGTGTTTTCTATTTTTGCTCAGTTCCAGTACTGCAGCCTCTGTCAGAATTTTTAGAATTCAGCAATTCCAGGAGTAGTGGATTCCTTTGTCCCCACCCCATGGCAATAGTGAAGAAGAGGGTCGGCGATTAATCAGAGTGTTCAGCTGGGAATTTAGGGATTGGACACTCCCAGAAGTGTTGAATTCTGACGGAGGCTGTGGCTCTTCAATGGGGGCCACCAGAGAGGCAAGTATGATATCTCTCCTGCATGGAACTTTTTTTTTTTGTCAATGAGAGTGCTACTTTATTAGCCCTGGTTCACATTGGTACCATTTGGCATGTGATTTGACATGTCAAATTGCATGCCAAATCGGCGGCTATTGCTGACAATGGCACCGTCCGAATCGGTGCGGTGCCACACCGATTCCCAAAAGTAGTTCCTGCACTGCTTTTGGCGAATTTGGGGGGCGATTTGTATAGACATCTATGTGCAGGAACCCGCACAGATGTCTGTCAAATCGCCCCACGAAGTCGGACTGCATCGCCGGGTTGAAATTGTGCACGTTCAGCTGAACTTTGCGTGATTTCCAACCCGCAGCAATGTGAGCCTGGGCTTAAAGGAGAAGTCCAGCCTGAGCTTTTTAGGCTGGGCTTCTCCTCTGGGTCACAGGAGTGCAATTCGTTTTGCACTCCTGTGACCCATTTTCAGCGGAGAGCGGTCTGAAGTCCGCTCTCCACTGACGTCACTGCCATCAGTCGGGGCAGTGCGTCATCACGACTTCCAAGTCGGGATCCGCCAGCTGCCCTGATTGATGGCGTCTTAGCAAACCACTGAGATGGCCGCTTCCCGCCCCTCCACGGCTCAGCGGTCCAATGAGCGCTGAGAAGTAGAGCAGAAGCGATGCTGACTGACAGTCAGCACCGCTCTGCTCCGGGAGGAGTGAGAACCGAGCCATGGGCGGTGTTCGGTGGCTCGTTTCTCAGTGCAGAGACGCCGGGGGACAGATGGAGTATCAGTCTGATGCTGCATCCACCGAGGTAAGTATGATCTAAATCGGGGGTTCTTCAAACTCTGGCTCTCCAGCTGTTGCGGAGCTACAAGTCCCGTGACGCATTGCAAAACTCTGACATTCACAGACATGACTAGGCAAGATGGAAATTGTAGTTCCTGAACAACTGGAGGGTCGTAGTTTGAGGGCCCCCTGGTCTAAATGTAGCCAGGTACAGAGGAAGAAAGGGTTTAGGCTTGGTTCACACTGCTGCGAATTTGAGCCGTTGCGATTTCTCAGATTCGCAAGTCATTAAAATGTAATTGTTTTCCATTAGTGCCGTTCACATCAGTGCGGTGCAAATCTAAGCTGCGGGAAAAAAGGGTCCTGTGCGAATTCAGCTCTATAGACTGGTATTCCCTGAAATCGCAGCCGCGAATTGTGGCAAAACGCAGCCACAAAACCACGGTAAAATCGCACGATTTTGAATTCGTAGCAGTGTGAACCTAGCCTAATGCCGCGTACACACTATCATTTTTCCCGTCTGGAAAAATGACATTTTTTCCTTTGGACAAGAAAAACGACAGTGTGTGGGCTTTTTGCCGTTTTTCCAGACGGGAAAAACGGCATTAATCACGACGAGAAAAATTAGAACATGCTCTAATTTTTCTCGTCGTGATTCCTGGCATTTTTTTCCACGGCAGTGTTCCCCATAGGGAAACACTGCCGCGGAGCCTACACACGGTCGTTTTTCTCGCCAAGAGAAAAAATGACGGGAAAAACGGCCGTGTGTGGGGGAACATGCCGTTCCCTCGTTTTTCCTGTCGTGATTCACGGCGGTGTTTTCACCGCCGTGAATCACGATCGTGTGTACGCGGCAAAAGACCTGTCAGGTTTTTTTTTTTTCTGCGTTCTTTGATTTATCATTGCAGCTTGTCATTGCAAAAAACATAAGGACTGCACACTTTTGTGGAATTACCATTTTGAAGAACATTTTATCATGAGAAGTAAACAAACGGAGTTAAAGTGACCTCTGCCATTGTTCTTGCTATCCAATCTAACAATACCTGTACCTAGAGTCTATTGTAAGCTATGTATTTCTACAACTCTTTGTATTCATACACTTTGCTTTCAGAGGTCAGGTCTGCAGTGTCTGTGTATATCTCTGCCTGGATACAATGACATCATCCCTACTTTTCCTGATCGAAGAAAAAAAAACAGACGATTGCACAGCGTTCAACACTTAATGGCCATTGTGTGAGCTTTGAATGTTGATGAGAAAGCATCTTGATCTGCACTTAAGTTGCACTGGGTTGTCTGTACATGGACCGACCTAGAGCATGTGTATGTATTTATTTATGAAAAAATGTATAATTTCAGGAAAAAAAATAAAGAATTTAAGGCTAGGTTCCCCCTTCAAAAATAATAAATGCACATATTTTTGCAGGAAAAAGTTAGCATTTATTGTTGTGTGGTGGCAACATATACTGTTGACATCACTTAACTGGTTGCTGCGTCTCCTCCATATTCCAGGCCATACCCAGCAGGGAGTGCAATGCAGTGTTAATTTAGTCGACTAAAACAATTCAGATGGACTAAAACTAAATGGCATTTTAGTCAAAAGCAGTGGCGGCTGGTGCTCAAATTTTTTTTGGGGGGGGGCGCAAACAAACGAAAAAAAAAAAAACACCAATTGCAGCCTCACTGTGCCCATCAAACGCAGCCACTGTGCCCATGAAATTGTCGCCACTGTGCCATGCCCTCAAACGCAGTCACTGTGCCCATCAATTGTCGCCACTGTGCCATGCCATCAAATGCAGCCACTGTGCCATCAATTGTCGCCACTGTGCCATGCTAAATGCAGCCACTGTGCCATGCCATTGTGCCCATCAATTGCCGCCAGTTTGCCCCTAAAATGCCGCCAGATTTCCCCCCCGCCTGGCACTTACCTTTCTCGGTTAGCCATTCTCGGATCCTCCTCCTCGATGTCTTCTCCCGCCTTCGATGACGCTTCAGCCAATCAGGTTACAGGTAACCAGATCCGGTGAACCTGATTGGCTGAGATGCGTGTCAGTGTTAACCAAGGAACGTACCCCCCGTGCATCCCCTGGTTAACTATTTGGAAGCTGATTACAGCCCTCAGGCTGTAATCGGGAAGCCTATCAGAGCCGCTGGCTCTGAGAGACACTTCCACAGCCAACCAGCTTCCGTTATTCAGATGGCTGGCGCTCGCCAGGGGGCCGGCCATCTGAATAGTGAGCGGCAGCGGCGACAATACATAGTTTCATGCAATGCATGAATCTATGTATTGTTTTTCAGTGGCGGTGCAGGAGCGAGAGGGGGCGGCGCTCCTGCGCCCTCTATGAACGCACGGCTACTGGTCAAAAGACTAAAACTAAATTGAAATTTGACTTCATACCTCAATACCATAAATAATAACATATTAGATTTTTCATTTCAACAGTGTATAATGAGTTTGGAAATTGTAGAGAAATGTTCACTAATGCATTACAATTTAATTACACTCATTAGATTTTAGACGACTAAAATGAGTTTTAGTCGACTAAAATGTACTGGAGATTTTAGTCGACTAAATACGACTAAAAAAATTGCAGAAGACTAAAATAGGACTAAAACTAAAATGCCATTTTTGTCCTAAGACTAAAACTGAATTGAAATTTGCTGTTAAAATTAACACTGGTGCAATGGGAGTACATTTGACACGAGGGAGCAATAAAGTGCTTAGAACGGACTCTATGCACAGATACTGTTGCATAGGATAGCGGGAGGAATGGCACGGGTCGCTTTAAATAACTCCTGCAGCTTTGTGATTTGACCCTCCTGGATTGCGTTACAGCCATGTCAAAAATAAACCATTTTAATTGGTTCCCCTCCTCGGAATTTATGGTCCGCTCTGTCCAAACCTGAGAGATCAGCTTTCTGTGGTCACTGCCAAGCTGAATTGTATCCGGGCTTCCCCACCCCGACCTGCAAAACACAGCGCCAAGTGATGGTGTCACTCTAATGTGTTCTCCATTTCTCTCCAGACTGTACAGTGGACAGGATTGGGGGGGGTCCAGCTGGGAGAAAGTGACACCTTTGTTATGGCTTTGTAAGGTTTTGGGGACACCAGAGTCCACTGGAGTTGGGGGGGTTGGAAAATTGGGTGTGATTTATCATTTTTTAGAACAAAGTTTTTTTAAACATTATAAATCCTGTTCAGGTTTTGTGCAAAGACGGTTACTATTCAGTCCTAAATGATTATAATATTGCAAGTGTCCTTATTTATCTGTACCCCCCCACCCCCCTTTATTAGCCTGACTTAGGCTGCTTTCACACTGAGGCGCTATTGCGCTAAAAATAGCGCCTGCAATGCGCCCTGAAAGAGCCGCTCCTTTGTATCCGCTTTCACACTGGAGCGGTGCGCTGGCAGGAGGGTAAAAAAACAGCCAGCTGCATCTTTGAGGAGCGGTAAAAATACCGCTCCTATAGCACCCCTGCCCATTGAAAACAATGGGGTCGCGCCTCCAAAACGCTGCAAAGCGGCATTTTTGCAGGCGGGTTTAACCCTTTTTCGGCCGCTAGCGGGGGTTCAAACCACAACGCTAGTGGCCGAAAATCGCGGTAAAATGCCGCTAAAAATAGCCACGCTTTACCGCCAGCGCACCCCCAGCGCCTCAGTGTGAAAGTAGCCTAAGTCTGAGGAGGGTTATTGGAGCGAAGTATCAAAGGTGGGGACCCCGGACGTCTAATTATTCCTTCCATATCAGCCACTTGAGTGTCTGATCATTTCTCCACTATCAGCTGCCTGAGGTTTGATTACTTCCTTATCAACTGCCTGAGGTCTGACCATTCCTCCCTATCAGCTGTTTGAGATCTGATCATTTCTCTCCACTATCAGCTGCATGAGGTCAGATAATTCCTTTTCTATCAGCTGCCTGAGGTTTGATTACTTCCTTATCAACTGACTGAGGCCTAAAAATTCCTCCTCTGTCAGCAGCCTGACATCTGATCATTCCTCCACTATCAGCTGCATGAGATCGAATAATTCCTTCCCTATCGGCTACCTGAGATCTGATAACTCATCTCATAGCTGCTTGAGATCTGATGATTCCTCCCCTATCAGTTGCATGAAGTCAGATAGATATCTTCCTATCAGCTGCCTGAGGTCTGATGATTCCTCCTCTATCAGCTGCCTGAGGTCTGATGATTCTTCCACTATCAGCTCCCGGAGGTCAGATAATTCCTTTCCTATTAGCTGTCTGAGGTTTGATAGCTCCTCCCCTATCAGCTGCCTGAGATCTGATAACTCCTCCCCTATCAGCTGCCTGAGGTCTGATAACTCCTCCCCTATCAGCTGCCTGAGATCTGATAACTCCTCCCCTATCAGCTGCCTGAGGTCTGATAATTCCTCCCCTATCAGCTGCCTGAGGTCTGATAATTCCTCCCCTATCAGCTGCCTGAGGTCTGATAATTCCTCCCCTATCAGCTGCCTGAGATCTGATAATTCCTTCCCCATCAGCTGCCTGAGATCTGATAATTCCTCCCCCATCAGCTGCCTGAGGTCTGATAATTCCTCCCCTATCAGCTGCCTGAACTGATTACACACGCTGTCTTCCAGCTCCTAAGTAACCATAACACTCCCCCATACAGAGCCCTGTGGATGTTTACATTCCTCCTGACTACAGGGCTCTGTCATGTTACACTGTCGGCATGATTTTTGGCTACTTGATAGAATAGCAACTGTCAAACCTCAGGTGACCCCTGACACTCAGTCCTATCGATCGTCATGGACACATTGCACATTTATGATCATATAAGACTATGTAGGCTCTAGCTGTGACAGGTTCTCTTTGAAGCATTGGTGAGTAGATTAGTTGATGTGACGCTCCTGACACACCTGTATGGAGTATATAGCCGTCATTTATATACATGTATATTGTGTGTGTGGATGTAACCACCCCGTGTGAAATGTTTGATGTGACTTTGCCGTGTCCCCCCCTCATTGTGATGTAGAATAAACTAGGCTGACCGTCTTTTATGGGATCACCGGACAGGGATTTGGGGGTCGGGATTGTTGTTTCCTACTATGACACTGCCTGAATTTTAAAGAATAAAATCCACTTATAAAATGTGGGACTCTGAGATTTTTTTTTTTGTTGAACACGACCGCAACTTCAACTCGGAAATGTGAATTAAAGTGGTTGTAAACCCTTCCATATACCCAGTGAAGGGACTGGCCTCAGGTGATACACACAAATTAAACCAATCCTCCTTTATAAGTTGTACCTGTTTATCTGCAGCAGTCGTTTCCCTACATCCATTCAGAGTGCAGAATTTATACAGCTTGTCTGAGAGTTTATAAAAAGGGGGTGGAGGGCTGAAGTCATACTGCAAAGCTCAGTGAGGAGAGCTGATTGGAGGGAAGGGACACACCCCCTCCACACAGGAACAGAGCTGAGGCTGTCAATCAGCTGGAAGTCCCTCCCCTGTCACCATTTATCTCTTGGTTGTCAGGAAAACTTGGCAGAAGTGACTGATGCTGATGAACAAAGCAGCGGACAGAAATGACACTTAGTGCTCTGGATTGAGACAAGTACAAACTATAGAGGGATATGCTTTTTCTTATTTCATGTCTGAAATTTACAACCACTTTAAAGTAGAATAAAGGAGAAACTTATTTTTTTGTTTTGGATGGAGTAATGGAGCGTTATAACCCCTGTCCAGGTTTTTTTATTTGCTGTCTGTGTTCTATTGGGGAGATTTCCCTTTAATTCCTGTCCCATAGCCCAAACAAGAAGCAAGAGGAAATCCCCCCAAAGTAAAAGCATCCCTGATTGTCACCAAAACTAGTGTTGGAAGATTTCCCCTCTATTACTGTTCTGGCTACAACCCAACATTTTGGTGACAGCCGGGGATTTCTTCACTTTGGAGTAATTTTCCTCTTACTTCCTGTATTGTCTATGGGACAGGAAGTGAAGGTAAATCTACCCAATGGGACACAGATGGCATGTAAAAAAAAATGTGCATTTATTTATTTTGTTTTAAGGAGCCTGCTGAGTACAGGCATACCCCGCTTTAAGTACACTCACTTTACATACACTCGCCGGTATGTCCTTACTCGCGAGTGTATGTAAAGTGCCTCACAAGTACTGTACAGACATTTTGCAGCCGCAGTAGAAGGAGCTGAAGCTCCGAGAGCATAGCCCCGCCCTGTTCCAGTGTGCCCCTGACACCCCCTGAGACCTCAACTACAGCTCCTGACACCCCCACTACAGCCCCTGACCCCCCACTACAGCCCCTGACCCCCCCACTACAGCCCCTGACCCCCCACTACAGCCCCTGACCCCCCCACTACACCCTAGAAGTGAATAAAGGTATTGTTTCACTTTAAGTACATTTTTGTTTTACATACATGCTCTGGTCCCATTGTGTACTTAAAAGTGGGGTATGCCTGTATTGCACCCACAACCAGCAGGGTGCAATGTCAGGCTCCTGCAGACTCTCAGGATAGCTGTGTATTCGTACCTCATTAGGGGCAGGCAGTTACTTGTGAGCAGGAAGAATCGAATGGCTAGGAGAGCGCTGACCAGCTCCTTTGGAGTTCATTGAGAACTATAAGCTGTCCACCAGAATGGCTGATGGTACTTGTATTCTATTCATTCATGAGAAACTGTGACTGAATGATGCGGCCATGTGGGCGGAGCCCCGCATGGAAGTGCTGTTTTCAGCCCCAAAGCATCATGTTTCCACCTCCATGCTAGACTGTAGGGATGGTGTTCTTGGGGTCATAGTCAGTATTTGTCTTCCCCCAAACACGGCGAGTCCTTCTCCTCAAGAAGGCACATGTACAGTGATGCCAATGAACATCTAAATCAGGCATGTCCAAAGTCCGGCCCGCGGGCCAATTGCGGCCCGTGGTCTGGTTTCATGCGGCCCCACTGGTAATTTGTAAATATATATCTTTTGTGGCCCCCAACGAATCCCCAAGCGCTGCGCGGTGCTCAGGGATTCGTGGGGGGCACAAAAGATATATACTGTATTTATCTTTCCAGGGAGGGGACGGGACGAGTGCCGTCAGATAACATATAGGAGAATCTCCTGTTTACACGGCGGCCTCTGTAATAGGAAGTCCCGTCTCCTGGGCTGGGAATGGGCAACTGTTCTGTCTATCATAGGAGGCGGGACTTTGTAATAAAGAGACCACTGAGTAAACAGGAGATTCTCCTGTATGTAATCTGTTGGCACTCGGCCCACCCCCCTCCCTGTTCTCTCCGAGGCTGCAGATGGGCATTGATCAGGCTGCATTTGTGGCAATGGTGAGGCTGCATTCAGAGGCTGCATTTGTGGCAATGGTGAGGCTGCATTTGTGGCAATGGTGAGGCTGCATTTGTGGCAATCGTGAGGCTGCATTTGTGGCAATGGTGAGGCTGCAGATAGGTACTGACCCTTGTTTTGCTTCACAGTTCTTTATTTAAAAAAAATCCTGAAACCTCCCTCTTAAAGTGAAGGTGCGCGTTATACACCGATAAATACGATATATCTAAATAACACGCCCGAGCTCATCCTTAGACTCATCCTTAGACTCTTCACCACACACGGCCACAAAGGCAAGAGAATTCTTGTTGGGCCGTGTATTAGTTAATTTGCATTTAATTTTAATGGTTCAAAGAATTTCAGGCAAAATGGTCGGCCCTCACGCATGTTCACTTCATCAAATCTGGCCCTCTTTGAAAAAAGTTTGGACACCCCTGATCTAATAAAAGGATTGGAAGAAAGTGCTGTGGTCAGATGAGACCAAATTTTAGCTCTTTGGCATCAACTCAACTCGCCGTGTTTGGAGGAATAAAAATGCTGCCTATGACCCCAAGAACACCATCATTGCAGTCAACCACTGAGGTGGAAACATTGTGCTTTGGGACTGTTTCTCTGCTAAAGGTGCAGGCCGATATGGAGGGACCAATGGACGGGGCCAAGTATTGTAAAATCTTGGATGAGAACCTTCTTCCCTCAGCCAGAACACTGAAGATGGGTCATGGACGGGTCTTTCAGCACCACAATGACCCAAAACATACCGCCAAGGCAACAAAGGAGTGGCTCAAGAAGAAGCACATTAAGGTCATGGAGTGGCCTAGCCAGTCTCCAGACCTTAATCCTATAGAAAATTTATGGAGAGAGCTAAAACTTCGAGTTGCCAAGCGACAGCCAAGAAACCTTAAACTGGATGTAAACCCAATTCATGAAATTTGAGCCGGTCACACCTATGTGCAGTGTTTTGTTATCTCTCTTCCATCCACTTGGTCCCGTAGCTCTGTCCTGCCCTGTTCCTCTGTTATCAGCCTGATAACTCTTGACAAGCTTTTCCGAGGCCCGGAGATAGACCCGTGTGTCCAGGAGGTTGCTATAAATAGATTAGCGGCCAGCTAAACATTTCACAGGCAACCTTCGCCTGTGTGGGGAGGGGGTGTGTGCCTTTCCTCCAATCGGCTTTCTCACAGTGTCTAGCAATGATCTCCTCCTACAGATAAACAAGGAAGTGCAAAATCCAACAGGAAGTGCACTTTCTAAACAGTATATAGAGCTGAAGACAGCAGATATACATGTAAAACTTATATAGGGAGATTTGTTTCATCTCTGTGTATCATCTGAGACTGTTCACTTCACTAGGTATAGGAGAGGGTTTACATCCACTTTAAGGATATAGAGAAGATCTGTAAAGAAGAGAGGACCAAAATCCCTCCTGAGATGTGTGCAAAACCTGATCACCACCTACAAGAAACATCTGACCTCTGTGCTTCCCAACAAGGGTTTCTCCACCAACTACTAAGTCATGTTTTGCTTGGGGACTTATTTTACTCACTCTCTATAATTTAAAGCGGTTGTATACCCGCTGCTGTTTTTTTTTTTTTTTTTGTACATACCTGAAAGGCAAAAGGCATAATGAGCTAGTATGCACCGCATACTAGCTCATTATGAAATACTTACCTAATGCCACGTACACACGACCGTTTTTCATGACGAGAAAAATGCAATTTTTTAAAATGGTCATTAAAAACGATGGTGTGTGGGATTCAGAGCATTTTTCACGAGGTGAAAAATGGCCATGAAAAATTTGGAACATTCTCTAATTTTTCTCGTCGTTTTCAACGTCGTCGTTTTTCTCGTCATGAAAAACGGTCGTGTGTAGGCTTTAACGACGTGAAAAAAACGCGCATGCTCAGAAGCAAGTGATGAGACGTGAGCGCTCGTTCTGGTAAAACTAGCGTTCGTAATGGAGATAGCACATTCGAACTGAAGAGCACAAGGCTGAAAAGCACAAATCGTCTCTCACCAAACTTTACTAACACGAGGATCAGCAAAAGCAGCCCAAAGGGTGGCGCCATCCGAATGGAACTTCCCCTTTATAGTGCCGTCGTACGTCACTGCGCTTTACTCAAGCATTTTTTTTTCCATGATCGTGAATCACGTAGAGAAAAACATATTTTTTTTCAATGACATTAAAAACGGTTGTGTGTACGCGGCATTAGAACGAGGCGTCGGCAACTTACCTGGTCCACGCCGAGGGAGATGTCATCTTGCCTCGGCGTGTCTTCCGAGTATCGCTGCTCCAGCGCTGTGAGTGGCCGGAGCGGCAAAGTCGTCACTCCCACGCTTGCGCGCGGGAGACTTCTTTCCGGCAAGGTCCGGCGGCTGCCGGGCTTTAGCCGAGAATCCCTGCTGCGCATGCGCCGCTGCAGTCGGCGGCTCATTACGAGGGGAATATCTCCTAAACTGTACAGGTTTAGGAGATATTCATATTTTACCTACAGGTAAGCCTTATTATAGGCTTACCTGTAGGTAAAAATGACAAATTGGGGTATACAACCACTTTAAAATACACCTATGATAAAAATTATAAACCCTTCATTTCTTTGTCCGTGGCCAAACTTACAAAATCTGCAGGGGATCAAATAATTTTTTTCCCCACTGTATGCATCCATGGACAGGCAACGTTTCTCTACTAAAAAACAGCAATGGGCACCATCTAAGTGCAGTACATAGAAAAATACTTTATTAAAAATTTACAAATGGCAGCTCACAGGATGCATAAGGATACGAGCATGAAATCCACCCAATGTGGTATGGTGTTCAGTCTTGGTATGTCTTCAGGAACCAGGATGCTGATGTTGCTGTCAGGACCTATGTAGAATGCCAGAAGCAAAACTGGGAGTTCCGGAGCCACTCTAGAGCGCATGGACTGTGCAAGATCGGAAGTGACGTCACACCTGGGAGGACCCCATTGTGGGGGGGCGTGGCTACGTGTTTCAGAGCGTAACTGCTCTTTTTTCAAGCCTGAAGACAAGCTCGCGGGTACACATATACATACCAAAGCTGGGGGGAGGCAGGGGTGTGGAGGAACCATACAGAATTATTGATTGGGACCACGCTAATATGACCGCTAAAAGTCAGTACAGTGGAACCTCGGATTACGAGCATAATCCGTTCCAGGAGAATTCTTGTAATCCAAAGCACTCGCATATCAAAGCGAGTTTCCTCATAGAAGTCAATGGAAACAAAAATAATTAGTTCCGCATTGACTTCAATGGCATGCAATACCGCATGTGGCCAGAGGTGGGGGGCGCCGGAGAGCCTCGGAAATGATCGGGAACAGCTCGGCTGATCTTGGAAAGGCTCGGAAACACCCGGGAACGGAGTATTTCTGAATGGCTCAGATCGGCTCTGGCGCCCCCGCACCTCTGGCCAAATGCGGTACTACACACCACATTAGCTTGAATTCTGCTTGTTTTGAGAGACAATACTCGCAAACCGAGTCAGAATTAAAAAAAAAAACAGTTGCTCGCTATTCAAAATGCTCGTTAACCACGTTACTCGTAAACCAAGGTTCCACTGTATTATGCTGAAGGACTGAAGGGCAAGGAAACATAATTTTTTTCTGTGTTGAAAGGCTTGCTCTCTGCGTTGTCCCAGCACAGTGACTAACTACCAACCCCTGACCATTGGGTTAAAGAACCAGTTAAAGGGACGCCAGGGCTGGGTGGGAAGGGGTTAAGCCGTGTACACCCTTCTCTAGTTATTCAGTATTTTGTTTATGTTTTACTGTATATCCAGCAAACTATTTTTAGAGCTACATTTAGAGGAGCAAGTATTGGCTATAAATACCGTTGTCATTCAATCCCTGCGCTTGGCTCGTCCTCCTCCTTCTCTATGTGTGCTGACACAGTGATCTGGACTCCAGATGTCACCCAAAGCAAACACAGGCTGGTTAGCTGTTTTCAGCCAGCGAGGAACTACAAGTCCCAGTTCTTGGATGCCAGGGTTCCTATAATAAAGTGGAACAATAGGCACGTGGTATGCAAAGAGAGTCGGGAACAATATAACTGATAACAGCACAGAAAGTCATCAGCTCACATGATTCGTGTACTGTACTGCTATCCATTACATTCTATATTTCTGGGAGAATCAATGGCTATTTATGGGCACTTGTTGAACAAAAACCCTTTCAGTGGTATATTTACCAGACCAGAAAGGAGCAGACAAGGTCATCGTTGGGGGGTTACATATCCTTTAAGTAAGGTATAAACGAATTATGCAGGTGTTAGCCTGCAACTAGACATGTGCGATTAGTTTCGTACGAATTGGAAATTCGTACGAATTTTTCGAAATTCGTACATTTGTACGAATCCGAATTACGAATTTTTATGAATACGAATTCTGTACGAAATACGAAATCTCGTTTACGAATTTCGGATCCAAATTATCCGAATCCAAACTACCAAATATAACGATTTTCAACTAATACGAAAGAAACAAACAAACAAAAAAAAGTTACGAAAGTAGGAGTTGTGTCCAGAATCAACGAAAAACAATGTACTCTACCCCGTCCGAAAGTACGAATTATGGTATTGAGCTTCCCTTTAATAGTGCCGTTGTACGTCTTATACGTCGCCGTGTTCTTGGCGTTCGGAATTTCCGACAACATTTGTGCGAGTGTGTGTATGCAAGACAAGTTTGAGCCAACATCCTTTGGAAAAAATAAAATACACGGTTTTGTTGTCGGAATTTCCGATCGTCTGTACGCGGCATGAGTCCGTAGAGTTCAATATTAACGATTCGTACGAAATTCGTATTTCGTACGAATCCGAATTAAATTCCGTACACGAATTGAGAATTACGTTTTTTTTTTTAATACGGAACGGAACGAAACTAAACAAATTTTTTGACGGCTCCTATGTCTACCTGCAACTAAGAAGTTAAAAAGCTCTACCTCGGCTCATCTCACCCCCTATACGTCACTATTAGACCTCCACTGTGACCTGCAGTCTGCCAGTCTCACTGACCAATAAATGGTAAGGTGGAGGATGGGCCAACATGTTGACTTCATAGTCAAAATCGAAATTTGCATAACAAAACTCCCTAGTTGAGACTTTACCACTCGGGCCTATTCCTGTTTTCTGTTTTCTGTTTTTTTTATTATTATACTCACCTTTTTTGGCATCTTCAGGCTGGTCACGTGACATGCTGGACCCTCTTCTTCTCCCAATGTTCTCCAATGGTGGGTTAAGCAGAGAGTGGCGCCGGCACTGGGGTGAGGACCGGTGTTGCCAACTGTCAGTAAATTCATGGATAATTTGTAAAAAAAACACCCCGATCTCTCATGTTTATACAGGAGAAATCTGTTCTTAAAAAAACGAAATTACTATTAGATTTGTCCAGGCTCCCGTGCGGTGTTGCCAACCATCAGTAAATTTACGGACAGTTTTTAAAAAACACCCTGATTTCTCCTGTCCATAAAAAGAAAGACAGAGGGCGGCTTACACCCCCCCCCCCCCAGTGGTTTATATACAACACTCATTCAAATAACAACTATTAGTCTTGTCCAGGCTCCTAAACAGTGTTGCCAACCGTCAGTAAGTTTACGGACAGTTTATTAAAAAAAATACCCCGATTTCTCCTGTCCGTAAATGTCAGAACAGGAGAAATCTGTTTGTAAAAATACAGAGGGTGGCTGACTTCCCCCCTGTGGTTTAATTACATCACTCACACAAACAACTATTAGTCCTGTCAAGGCTCCCGAGCAGTGTTGCCAACCGTCAGTAAATTTACGAACAGTTTTTAAAAAACACCCTGATTTCTCCTGTCCGTAAAAAAAACAGAGGGTGGCTTACTCCCCCCCAGTGGTTTATATAAAACACTCATACAAAAAACAACGATTAGTCTTGTCCAGGCTCCTGAACAGTGTTACCAACCGTCAGTAAATTTACGGACAGTTTATACCCCGATTTTTCCTGTCTTTAAATGTCAGAAAAGGAGAAATCTGTCTGTAAAAATACAGAGGGTGGCTGACTTTCCCCCTGTGATTTAAATACATCACTCACACAAATATCTATTAGTCCTGTCCATGCTTCTGAGCAGTGTTGCAAACCGTCCGTAAATTTACGGACAGTTTGTAAAAAAACCACCCTTGTTTCTCCTGTCCATAAAAATACAGAAGACGGCTTACTTCCCCCACAGTGGTTTAGTTACATCAGTCACACAAATAACTATTGGTCCTGTCCAGGCTCCCGATCAGTGTTGCCAACCATAAGTAAATTTACAAACAGTTTGTAAAAAAAAAAACAAAACACCCCGATTTCTCCTGTCCATAAATGTCCATAAAAGAGAAATCTGTCCATAAAAATACAGAATCTGTCTGTAAACATACAGAGGGGGGCTTACTTTCCCCCTGCGGTTTAATTACATTACTCAAACAAAAAACTATTAGTCCTGTCCAGGCTTCTTACTTGGGATCCACTCCTGATCACTGATGACATTCACGCCGCTCTCTACATCAATACACTTTGATTGGAGGTCCCATGATGACTCACCTGCAGCTGGTGGACCCTTGATACCCCGCATTTATAGTTTGTCCTGGGTGTCATTCAATCCCGAAGACTGAGGACACCATGTGGCAAAAAAGAATTACTGCAGGGTACAGCACCAGACTGAGCTACTTTTTTATTTTGTTCACCACTTTGGGGCCCATTTATTAAAAGAAAAAAATTGTCTTGGGGTTTGGTGTTAGCACAGATAGGCTTGAAAGAACTCGAAATACAACAAAAAAGAATTTAGTTCATATATAAAATCATTGCAAAAGTGCAGACGCTATTTTTGAACTATACTAAGGGGTCTATGTATAAAATATTTATGCCATTCATTGTACAGACTCCATGAATCTTCACTATAATTTCCCTCATTGGTGTATTTCCTTGGGTCATTAGTGCCATCTATTGGCAATAATGCAGTATTTTTCCTGATTGAGGTATTTCAGGAATCAATGCTGCATTATTGCCAGTAGATGGCGCTGACAATCTTAAGAAAGTAAACATAATAGGAAAATGACAGTGAAGATTTGTGGAGCCTGTGCAAATGATTAATGTATTCATACAGCAAATTTTTTATACATATGAAGTAATTTATGTAATAGTATACACTCTACTGTAACCTATATAACTATTGCATATATGTATTAATCTGTATATCCCTATAATTAGCTAATCTATCGAGAGTATGCTAGGCCTAGTGATACAATGTTAGCTATGAAGACAGACACATCTGCTTAGTAAACAATATCTTATTTATTTCCCAAGAAAATAGGAATATCACACACTATACCGCAGCTATCTATAGAGCATATAACAACAATAAAACATCACAGATACTCAACACATCCTCTAGATAGACTCTTTGTTGGCTGGTCTCAGATGTTAAAGAGAGAGCTCTGGGCCGCATGGTTTAGGCCCAAGCTAGCCAACAAAGCAAGGTCTCAAGATGGCAGAGCCTACAGGCTCAGGCAAAGGCCTGCTGCGAAAAAGAGCTATTTGGTTGAAACAGCCCTTTTTACAAAACTCAGTCACACATTCAACCTAACCCCCCCCCCCCCCCCCGCATTGCCAGCCCCACTCGGTTTTGGATGAATCAAAGTGTTCACAGGGCAGTCTCCCTCAACAGATTATATTACTGACTATCCTGCCATAATTGGCCTCTGGGGGCAGTATTGCCCATATCATCTCCAATAGCTTGTTGGTCTTTGATCTTTGCCAATAATTATTTTGGCAGTCACAACTTTCTTTGAAACTTGCTTGCAGAGTGGTAATCACTAATTCTCATCTTATTGTCCTAGCCAGACAGGAGCCAGGCCCCATTGCTATGCAGATTCTGATATGCTACAAAGCTTTGAATGTACATTCCAGAACTATGATATTAAATCATGTTGCCTTCCAACAACATAGATCCCCTATGTGTAACTATTAATCTTCACTTTAAACAATTTCCCATCATCCCCTGCATGCCACCATGATTTTACATCAGGCTGAGAACATTTAAGCAGACAAGCTGTGACCCAAATAACTGGATCATTTGTATTTTTATCAGTGTTGCCCTTTAAACTTGGCCTCACCCACCTTCTGTAGAGTGCAGCCGGGAGGCTAGGTCAGAGCTGACACCTTAGATTCTCAGGCAACATTACAAGCGTGAGCTCATTGCAGTGACTGGACTGAACAGCTGATATACCCAGGACGCTGCAGCCTGAACACTACATGTCTGTGATCAGCTGAGATCCCGAATTCAGAGTCCTGTACTCCACACCTTTTGCCTCTCACTCACCTGCCACAATGGCAACTGCAGACCTTAAAGACGAACTCAACTGCTCCATCTGCCTCCAATTTTACACGGAGCCTGTAACCCTGCGGTGCGGGCACAGCTTCTGCCAGGGCTGTATCAGGTCCGTGCTGGACTCTCAAGAGGGGTCCAAAGCCTACACCTGTCCAGAATGCAGGGCCGAGTACCCAAAACGCCCTGCCTTGCAACGCAACATGAAGCTTTGCAACATAGTGGAGCACTTTCAAATGACCCAACCCAAGCAGAAGAAAGCTGGCATCTATTGCACCTACTGCGTCCACTCTTCTGTCCTGGCTGTAAAAACTTGTCTGATGTGCGAGGCTTCCTTGTGTGACGTTCACCTAAGCGTGCACAGCAAATCCACAGATCACGTCTTGACGGAACCCACCAGTTCCACTGAAAGCCGAAAATGCCCAACACACAAGGAGATCCTGAAGTATTACTGTTGCAAGGATGCTAAATGTATCTGTGTTTCTTGTTGTGTTTTTGGAGACCATCGGGCACACCACGTGGAGCTTCTGAAGGAGGCCTCCGAGAAGAAGAAAGACAGGCTTAGAAAAGTTTTGGAGAAGTTGACATCAAAGAAAGACGAGACCGAGAAAAGCATCCAGAACCTGCAAGAGCACAGAGCAGAGGTGCAGGAAAGAGCATCTACGGTCACCGCCCAAGTCACTGCCTTGTTTATAGACCTCCGGGAGCAACTCAAGACTTTGGAGGAGCAAACCCTGACCGACATCTCCCGAAAGAAAGATAAAGTTTCACTCTCGGTCTCAGATCTCATTCAGCAGCTGGAAATAAAGAAAGACGATCTGTTAAGGAAGATGTCCAACATCGAGGAACTGTGCAAGATGACCGATCCACTTACTGTACTACAAGGGCGGGAATTCGGCCGGGCCGATTATGATGAAGGGATTGATAAAAAGGTCCAGGTCATAGATGACCTGGATGAAGTGTCCATCTCCTTGACTTTAAGCTCAGCCTTGTCTGATATTGCGACCAATATAAAAAGAGGGTTCAGCTTTCAGGATATAATGTTGGACGCAAACACCGCGGCAGTCGACGTAGCCATTTCGGGGGACCTAAAAAGCGCTACATGGTCAAAGACGTCCCTGTGGGCCAAAACGCCACGCAGGTTCAAAAACTATTGCCAAGTGCTGAGCTTTCAGAACTTCAGCTCGGGGAAACATTACTGGGCGCTGGAGACCAGCGAACTTGGGAACTGGAGGGTTGGTGTGGCCTATCCAACCATCGAACGGAAAGGGGATTCATCCGGAATTGGACAAAATAACAAATCTTGGTGTTTACGCTTGTGCCAGAAAGATTATTTGGTGTCTCATAATGCAAAAGAAGTCAAGTTAGATTTGGATTCTCCTCTACAGAAAGTAGGAATATATCTGGATTATGAGAAGGGCCGTCTGTCCTTCTACCAGTTGTGTGATCCCATCAGGCACCTCCACACCTTCACCGCCACCTTCACCGAATCCCTCCATGCCGTATTGTTGGTATGGAAGGACGGCTGGGTGAGAATCAGGAATTAGAACAAAAAAACATTGTTTAGGTAATTCTTTGAAAGGGTTTCATTCATCCAGGAAGACTGTGGACGCCTACTGGCGGAAGAGAGTCTCTGCGGGGGACAGTGCCGAAGATAAGGTGAGTATTGCAGCCAGAGCTGATTTTCTTTTTTGTGTGTTAAACACCTACTTTTTTTTAAGTTGCCTAGAGTTTAGTGCTTTGAAAATGCGTGTTAAATGTGTTGCCCTCCAGTGTTTGAATTGAATAATGACCGTGTGTATGGGGCATTCGGTTTTAGATGCTGCCTAGAGAAGACAGCAGCAGGTTCTAGATTTAAAGTGAACACGTGGCATGCTGAAACACCATAGACTGACCCATTACCTGTACACCAGGCTATGCTGAGTGACAGCACGCCATGCGTTATTATCCGGTCATTCAATCATTGTAAGACTGTGTTTGTGTTCTTGTGTCATTTAAAGGAAAACTTCACTTTAGTTGATAGTGAACATATCAGTTAATTATGATTAAATTGGAATGGCTACATAATTTGTTTTGTGATTTGGTCTTATTACCTGACCTGTGTGTTTCAATTGGTAGTCGGTAATGGTATTCTAAAATTTGCTATAAAATTCAAATTGCTAAATAGGATTTCATAGAATTCTCATCTCCCTGCACCTGTAGTAGGCTCTCGCTGTCACTCACATAGATCTGCACAGAGCCTTAGATCGAATTACAGACAGCCACTGCAATTGGTAAAGACGTTCACATTGTTTACAAGCTTGCTGTTCCACATTTCTTATGTTGAATTACCATCTCAACCCTCCAACTTTTCCCTTCAGAGTAATAAACAAGCATTTTCAATGCAAGCTGAAGTTTAGGTATTTTTTCTTGCATATTTACATTGGGCCAGCTTGGCGCAATGTAAGTCTGCAACCTCATATCTGACCGATCATATCTGGCAATTCTTTTCTTTACATTCAGGGCTGACAGCGGATGACTCAGTTGTTAAGGATACGGCGGCCTCCTGCTCCTTAACAACCATGACAGTTACTGGTTGTTAAGGACGCCAATGTCCACCCGCTCCTTTTTTTTACTGTATAAAATTTATTTAAAACGATACAGTGACACACCCACAATGCCGCAGTCCAAAAGGAGCCCCGAATCCAATGCGCCGGCCGGCCCACAAACAGACAACCCGCCCCCCCCCGGAAAATGCACGGAGCACGAGGCGACACCAGCGCGCCGCCCCGCCCCTCCCATGAACAACGCAAGTTATTATGAAACGGACGTAGGGCGGAGCAACGCTCCGACGCCACCAAGCGCCCCACACGCCCCCCCAGAAGGACGAGCCACCCGCCCGCTCCATAACCACCACTGGACTGAGCCTCTTTTTGAGCTCTGTGGTTTACAAACTTAAAATCTTTTTTTTTTTGCTAGAAAAATACTTTGAACCCCCAAACATTAAAAAAAAATTTCAGACACCCTAGAGCAGTGGTGGCGAACTTTGGCACCCCAGATGTTTTGGAACTCCATTTCCCATGATGCTCAACTACACGGTGGAGTGCATGAGGGTCATGGGAAATGTAGTTCCAAAACATCTGGGGTGCCAAGGTTCGCCTTCACTGCCCTAGAGAATAAAATGGCGGTCGTTGTAATACTTTATGTCACACCGTATTTGCGCAGCGGTCTTACAAGCGCAATTTTTTGGGGAAAAGATACACTTTTTTGAATTAAAAAATAAGACAACAGTAAAGTTTTTCCATATTGTGAAAGATAATGTTACGCTGAGTAAATTGATACCCAACATGTCAGGCTTCAAAATTGCGCTCGCTCGTGAAATGGCGACAAACTTTGACCCTTACAAATCTCCATACGACGTTTAATAATTTCTACAGGTTACCAGTTTGGAGTTACAGAGGACGTCTAGTGCTAGAATTATTGCTCTCACGGCGATACCTCACATGTGTGGTTTGAACTTACCTATGTGTTCGCTTTTGCGCGCGAGCTCGGTGGGACAGGGAGCTTTAAAAAAATATATATATTTTCTTATTTATTTTACTTTTTATTTTTACACTATCCATTTAAAAAAAAAAAAATTGGCTCACTTTTATTCCTGTTACAAGGAATGTAAAAACATCCCTTGTAATAGAAAAAAAGCAGGACAGGACCTCTTTAATGCGAGATCTGGGGGTCAAAAAGACGTCACATCTCACATTTACACTTAAATGCAATAAAAAAAAAAAAAAAAAAACAGTCTTTTTTTATTTCCCAATAATTATTTTTTTCCCCTTTAAGACCATTGGGCGGAAGTGACGTTTGATGTCGCTTCCGCCATCCAATGTTATGGAGCCAAGTGGGGGACATCTTTCCCTCACTCGGCATCCAGCCTCTTAGGGGAACGGATCAGTCGTGCGACGTCACGTTGTACCCAAACAAAATTGACGTCCTTTTCTTCCCACAAATAGAGCTTTTTTTTTGGTGGTATTTGATCACCTCTGCAGTTTTTATTTTTTGTGCTATAAACAAAAAAAAGAGCAACTATTTTGAAAAAAAAAAAACAATATTTTTTACTTTCTGCTATAATACATATCCAATAAAAAAAATATATATAAAAAAAATATATAAAAAAAACAAATGTATTCATCAGTTTAAGCCAACATGTATTTGTATACAAATTTTTGGTAAAAAAAAACACCAAAAAAACAATAAGCGTATATTGATTGGTTGGCGCAAAGTTATAGCATCAACCAAATAGGGGATAGATTTATGACATTTTTATTTTATTTTTTACTAGTAATGGCGGCAATCATCGATTTTTAGCAGGATTGCGACATTGCGGTGGACAGATCGGACACCTAACTGACATTTTTGACACTTTTTGAGACATTAATACAGTGATCAGTGCTAAAAATATGCACTGTCACTGTACTAATGTCACTGGCAGGGAAGGGGTTAACAGGGGCAAATTCTATTCTTTTTATATATTTATATATATATATTTTTTTTTCTGATAATGGATCCATCTACACCAGGGGTCTCCAAACTGCGGCCCGAGGGCCAGATGTGTCCCTCTGCTAGCCTTTATACGGCCCTTGGGGCACAATTCCTTCCACTGATATGAGACACTATTCCTCCAACTGACACCAACAATGGGGTACTATATCTTAAACCGATACCAATAATGGGATACTATTTCTTGTACTAATAGGGGGAATACTCCTCCTCCTATTGACCACCAACCCTGATGCCATATTTATTCTCACTGATGCCGGGCCCGTGACATTTTCTGCTCCTGCTGGTAACAATCCGACCCTCCTAAAGTCTGAAGGACAATAAGGTGGCCCTTTGTTTGAAAAGTTTGGAGACCCCTGATCTACACAACCCAAGGATAATCAGCAGCAATGGAATTTGCTATCAGGGCTGCCATGCATTCTATATATTTTGCACTAGATGGCAGTGTAAGCACAGAAGTTTATAGCTGAGCTGTTTGCCAAGACAGGATTTATTCTTTCCACCTTTGGGACATTTAAATGACTCAAATGATTTACTTTTAAATGGCTGACAAGATGGAATGCTATAGTGTCATGTAAATGCATCCAGTGCAAGTTTGAAATACAATCTTATAGCAATAAACATTTTTTTTTTTAACTAAGTCATAGTGCAAAAAAAAATAAAAAAGCATGATTGGAACACATCCTGCCACCAGATTCTTGTGTGTGATTGACCCCTTTTCATATCCACCCACTTCCAGGTGTCATATCTGTGGTGTAGGTACATATAATGTCATTTTTTTGGGGGATGAAGCCGGTATACTTTACCTTTTACCAAGCCTGTTAAATATTCTGCATGAATTATTGTTATTTAAGGTACTTGTATAGCGCCGTCATTTTACGCAGCGCTTTACATATACATTGCACATTCACATCAGTCCCTACCCTCAAGGAGCTTACAATCTAAGGTCCCCAACTCACATTCATATACTGGGGCCTAGCATGTCTTTGGAGTGTTGGAGGAAACCAGAGCACCCGGAGGAAAGCCACGCAGGCACAGGGAGAACAGGGAGTGCTAGGCAAGAGTGCTACCCGCTACACCACTGTGCCGCCCATGAATAGGTTCCTTTTACATCACATCATACAGCAACAATATAGTTTTTCAGAAAAGCTCCGCCTTCAATTATTTAAAATGCTGTCATTAGTCTGCTGCAGGCAAAAGGAAGCATTTCCTCAGTCTTCTCCCAACCAGCGATCAGACTGCAACATTGTAACTTTTTTGCAAGCCACAAGGTGAGGCTGCAGCAGGGGCTAATCTGTGCCAAACATTTGTGAACACAGCCAAGGACTGCACAGTCACAAGGTTTTGCATGATTTTGTCATCTCTGAGCCGGCATCTCAGTCTAAGAAGTATGTAGATGGTGACCCTGGATGATATCCCGGATATACTGTAATTATCTCCATCCTTCTAGAGAGAAAAGCAGGTGAAGGCATTCTCCCGGGGAGTACTGTGATCTCTGTGAGTGGTAATAAACATGTGGACGTGTTACACTGACACATTACTGAGCATGCTGCACTCCTCATGGAAAAAATATCTGAGTCTCAAGTCCACTTTGAGCCCCAGAAGTAAAGTATTGGTGCTGAAACTTAACAGTCTTGAGCTAAGACAAACTACTGCCAAAATATCATATATTCTTTACAATGACCGCCAGTGTAACAGGACATTCTTTCTACTAAGTACCAGTGTAAGGGGACCCTTTTTCCACTGTAGTCAAAATGCTGGGCTATAGCGACATGGAGAAAGAGACAATGCCCACTGTGCAGGGGTGTAACTACAGGGGTCACAAGGGTGGCCACTGCAACCCAGGCCCCATGCTCCAGGAGGCCCGTGCGGCTCCCTTCTGCACCTGGACAG
Organism: Rana muscosa; assembly: GCA_029206835.1. Classification (NCBI taxonomy): domain Eukaryota; kingdom Metazoa; phylum Chordata; class Amphibia; order Anura; family Ranidae; genus Rana; species Rana muscosa. The sequence continues at coordinate 164,478,734 of CM055127.1, forward strand.
GAGGGGTGGCATATAGAGGAACTGATACTCTCCATGTTCCTCCTGCAGCCGCTGAATGCTCGCTTTTCCTCCTCTCCCTCACGCAGGCATTCAGCGGCTGCAGGAGGAACATGGAGGGCATTGGTTCCTCTATATGCTGCCCCTCCTGTCCAGCTTTCTGCTGCTGCCTGCAGGCCCCTCTGCTCTCTCCTGGCCCCCCCCCCCGTGAACTTCCGCAACAACTTATCTGCTCTTTCCCGACCCCCTGCTCTTCTCCGATCCCTGTGCTCTTCTCCGATCCCTGTGCTCTTCTTCAGTCCCCTGCTGTTCTCTGATCCCCCCCTGTGTGCTCTCCTGCCCCCTGAGCTCTTTCCCCTTACACCGGCCCCCCAGTGCTCTCTCCTGCCCCCCCTCCTGCCCATTCAGCTCTGCTGGATTCCCCCCTCCCCTCTCCCACCAGCTGCTGCGGGGGGATATGTTAGGATGGAGAGCGGGGAAGGGGCCGGTAAATTGTCTGAAATGATCATCGAGCACTGACTCTGTCCATTCATAAGGGAGGCATAGCAAACTGTGTTTACCATGATTCAGTTTATGAATACCGCGAATTTGGGGAGATTTGGGACTTTACATGAAGCATATAGTAAGTAAGCTTCCATCCCGGGTTTGAATAGTTAAAAATAAAGGGAACATTTTGGGACTTTAAATGAAGCAGAAGACTGTGAGGGGTTGTATAAAAAATATATTGGTATTTATTTGTGTGAAAGCTTAATACTATATAACAGTTATGTACAGGTAGCATGTGCAATCCGCACATGAACGTAAAACAATAGAACATGTACATAATGTATTAATTGGCAATACATCACAATTATGAAATGGTCAATACATCACAATAGTATAGAATGGTACAAACAATATAAATATGTTGATCTGGGCAACGCACAACAGTGTTTTGAAAATATATATAGAATGATAATGGTCATCGACTTGGTATATGTATTTGGAATCCTATAGAGGCATCTAGCTGCATCCTTGGTGCCCGACGCGTTTCGTGTCACAAGACACTTCCTCAGGGGCGGATGCTAGACATCTGAAATGACAGAGTGTAATACGGTAAAAGGATAGACTAGATGTAGCCAGAAAAGACAATTATGTGTCAATTCCTGGATATTAAAAAGATATCACAAACCATGGTGTGCATGGGAGCTGGGCCAGAGGACTGACCATCCCGGGAGCTGAGGTAATTAGGAACACCGGTGCGGGGCGAGGGCGCATATACTTTCCCCCAAAATTTACATATATCTTTTATCTCTTCTTTCTTTTACACCTTCATTTAAATTCTAATGGATTTAATTTTATCCATTATAGATATCCACTTTCATTTTGGTCAATCACTTCGCTACACTATGGAGATGGCAACCTGTGATTCGGGGTTCATGCATATGCGCCCTCGCCCCGCACCGGTGTTCCTAATTACCTCAGCTCCCGGGATGGTCAGTCCTCTGGCCCAGCTCCCATGCACACCATGGTTTGTGATATCTTTTTAATATCCAGGAATTGACGCATAATTGTCTTTTCTGGCTACATCTAGTCTATCCTTTTACCGTATTACACTCTGTCATTTCAGATGTCTAGCATCCGCCCCTGAGGAAGTGTCTTGTGACACGAAACGCGTCGGGAACCAAGGATGCAGCTAGATGCCTCTATAGGATTCCAAATACATATACCAAGTCGATGACCATTATCATTCTATATATATTTTCAAAACACTGTTGTGCGTTGCCCAGATCAACATATTTATATTGTTTGTACCATTCTATACTATTGTGATGTATTGACCATTTCATAATTGTGATGTATTGCCAATTAATACATTATGTACATGTTCTATTGTTTTACGTTCATGTGTGGATTGCACATGCTACCTGTACATAACTGTTATATAGTATTAAGCTTTCACACAAATAAATACCAATATATTTTTTATACAACCCCTCACAGTCTTCTGCTTCATTTAATGTCCCAAAATGTTCCCTTTATTTTTAACTTTATTTTTAACTATTCAGTTTATGAATGAACGAGAAGCTCTGTACAGAGCTATTCCTGTCCATTCATTCTGTGTAGCTGAGGCTGCAGAGATGGAGATTGAGGACAGTGTCCTCATTCTCTTTTCTCTGTATCAAAGGTGAGATGTCAGGGGCCTGTGTAGACCCCTGATATATTTACTACTAAAAAAATAATATTGTAAAAAAATAAATAAATAGAAAGGTAAAAAATAATAAAAAAATAAAAAACGACTGACACCAGTGTCAGAACTACCAGGGTCACAAAGGTCACACTTATGACGGGGCCCTGGCGTTCCGCCAATAGGCTTGGAGGTAAGGGCCCCAGGCTCGGAGGGAAGGGCCCCCTGCCAGGGGTCAGGAAGCCCTTCATGGTTTCTTGCAGCGGGACCCTGAAGGTTTTAGTTCTTCCTCTGCCCCTGTGGCTATACTTTCTACTAAAATGCTGAGAGCGAGAGAGCCGGCGCCCCACCTCCACAGCAAGCATCCAGCTAAATCGCAGGGATCGATGAGAGGGCTTATTATCCACTACATGCTGTGTTAGCAGGACCTCAGTTATTTGAGGCAGAGCATTGAGAATGCCACATCGCGTCTGTGCTTTACCCACCTTACACTTACACCTTTCCCTCTCTTTCTTTGGAAACGGCTACTGTGCCATATCAGTTGTATCTTCATCTCCCCACAATACATGCTGGTTTATTGGAGCTACTTATAAGCGCATCAATGCTTCTTAAAGGGCCCCAACTATAGCCGGCAAAAGAACAATTTAAGAGATTGCCCCGCCTGTTGAATCGCCCCACACCTCTTCTTCCCTTGTCCCTTCCATCACTACCACATTTCCACAGACAGTCTATACCAATCACACTAGGCTTGGCATAAAGTTCATTGATGCACTCTGGCAGTATAGCCTTGGCTTTTGTTAGTTTCAGCCCCATTACTGCCCACTGCTGCACTAGGGTGACCACGTGTCCCGGATTGCCCGGGACAGTCCCGCATTATGCAGGTCTGTCCCGGACACCTTCATTCCAGGACAATACAGTGTCCTGGAATGAAACTGACACAGCCACCCCCCGGGTCAGTTTGATGCCCCCAAAAAAGGATGCAACATCCGTCTGACTTTTTCCATCGGAAATTCCTATCGTGTGTACAAGGCATTAGAGGTTGGCGGTAGGACATACTGTGAGTGCAGTGCATTCTGGACCAGTCCTTTTGGGGGTGTAACCGCCGGTTACACCCCCAAAAGGACTGGTCCAGAATGCACTGCACTCACAGTATGTCCTCAGTCCTCTGGTTATATGATGTAGAGTTTCATTTAACAAGAAAGACCGAGGACATTTTGTGGTGGAGATGAGGTGCTGCAGGGAATAGTTCCAAGAATAAGGTGAGTAATGAAGTTTCAACAGTTTTTTTTATACTTCTACAGGAGGTGATTAAGCTGTGTCCATTCTGGTACGTTCTATAATATTAGAAACTTTTTCTTACGAAAGGTTTGTCATTTATGGGGTCCTAATAATGTTCAGGATTACCCAAGCACATGCACCATCTAGCACTCCGAACACCTGTGTTCCTGCAGTATGGCATAAAAAAACCACATGATAGAGTTCCTCTTAACGTTCCGTTACCATGGCGATGCCACAAATGACTAATTTCCTGGGCTCAGTCTCTCTGCTCGTCTCCCAGCAAGTTCGCTTCCGTTCTCACCATGAGATCAGAGCGTTGTCACAAAGTTTAGTCACTGACTGTTCACAGATGCCGTAATGAGATACCAAACACACGACCTACGGGAAGAGACCACAACACCCAGAGAGGGCATCCCCACCTGACCACATAAAGTGTGGTCAGATCATCATTCTCACTGTGTGGGTCTCCTGCACCAACTCTGCACTATGTACTGGGAAACTAGGATGTTCCCTGTTCATGTACTAAAAATATTACTGCTGGAGGACTCCTCTCCGTCCTCTATAACTCTCCTCTCCTGAAATACTCTGCTGGAGGACTCTGCTCCTTCCTCTAACTCTCCTCTCCTGAAATACTCTGCACTGCTGGAGGACTCTGCTCCTTCCTCTATAACTCTCCTCTCCTGAAATACTCTGCCCTGCTGGAGGACTCTGCTCCTTCCTCTATAACTCTCCTCTCCTGAAATACTCTGCACTGCTGGAGGACTCTGCTCCTTCTTCTAACTCTCCTCTCCTGAAATACTCTGCACTGCTGGAGGACTCTGCTCCTTCCTCTATAACTCTCCTCTCCTGAAATACTCTGCTGGAGGACTCTGCTCCTTCCTCTATAACTCTCCTCTCCTGAAATACTCTGCACTGCTGGGGGACTCTGCTCCTTCCTCTACAACTCTCCTCTCCTGAAATACTCTGCACTGCTGGAGGACTCTGCTCCTTCCTCTATAACTCTCCTCTCCTGAAATACTCTGCTGGAGGACTCTGCTCCTTCCTCTATAACTCTCCTCTCCTGAAATACTCTGCACTGCTGGGGGACTCTGCTCCTTCCTCTACAACTCTCCTCTCCTGAAATACTCTGCACTGCTGGAGGACTCTGCTCCTTCCTCTATAACTCTCCTCTTCTGAAATACTCTGCTGGAGGACTCCTCTCCTTCCTCTATAACTCTCCTCTCCTGAAATACTCTGCACTGCTGGAGGACTCCTCTCCTTCCTCTATAACTCTCCTCTCCTGAAATACTCTGCTGGAGGACTCCTCTCCTTCCTCTATAACTCTCCTCCCCTGAAATACTCTTCACTGCTGGAGGACTCTGCTCCTTCCTCTATAACTCTCCTCTCCTGAAATACTCTGCTGGAGGACTCCTCTCCTTCCTCTATAACTCTCCTCCCCTGAAATACTCTTCACTGCTGGAGGACTCTGCTCCTTCCTCTATAACTCTCCTCTCCTGAAATACTCTGCGCTGCTGGAGGACTCCTCTCCTTCCTCTATAACTCTCCTCTCTTGAAATACTCTGCACTGCTGGAGGACTCTGCTCCTTCCTCTATAACTCTCCTCTCCTGAAATACTCTGCGCTGCTGGAGGACTCCTCTCCTTCCTCTATAACTCTCCTCTCTTGAAATACTCTGCACTGCTGGAGGACTCTGCTCCTTCCTCTATAACTCTCCTCTCCTGAAATACTCTGCACTGCTGGAGGACTCCTCTCCTTCCTCTATAACTCTCCTCTCCTGAAATACTCTGCTGGAGGACTCTGCTCCTTCCTCTATAACTCTCCTCTCCTGAAATACTCTGTGCTGTTAGAGGACTCTGCTCCTTCCTCTATAACTCTCCTCTCCTGAAATACTCTGCACTGCTGGAGGACTCTGCTCCTTCCTCTATAACTCTCCTCTCCTGAAATACTCTGCACTGTTAGAGGACTCCTCTCCTTCCTCTATAACTCTCCTCTCCTGAAATACTCTGCACTGCTGGAGGACTCCTCTCCTTCCTCTATAACTCTCCTCTCCTGAAATACTCTGCACTGCTGGAGGACTCTGCTCCTTCCTCTATAACTCTCCTCTCCTGAAATACTCTGCACTGTTAGAGGACTCCTCTCCTTCCTCTATAACTCTCCTCTCCTGAAATACTCTGCACTGCTGGAGGACTCCTCTCCTTCCTCTATAACTCTCCTCTCCTGAAATACTCTGCACTGCTGGAGGACTCTGCTCCTTCCTCTATAACTCTCCTCTCCTGAAATACTCTGCTCTACTGGAGGACTCTGCTCCTTCCTCTATAACTCTCCTCTCCTGAAATACTCTGCTCTGCTGGAGGACTCTGCTCCTTCCTCTATAACTCTCCTCTCCTGAAATACTCTGCTCTGCTGGAGGACTCTGCTCCTTCCTCTATAACTTTCCTCTCCTGAAATACTCTGCACTGCTGGAGGACTCTGCTCCTTCCTCTATAACTCTCCTCTCCTGAAATACTCTGCACTGCTGGAGGACTCTGCTCCTTCCTCTATAACTCTCCTCTCCTGAAATACTCTGCACTGCTGGAGGACTCTGCTCCTTCCTCTATAACTCTCCTCTCCTGAAATACTCTGCTCTGCTGGAGGACTCTGCTCCTTCCTCTATAACTCTCCTCTCCTGAAATACTCTGCTCTGCTGGAGGACTCTGCTCCTTCCTCTAGATCTCTCCTCTCCTGAAATACTCTGCACTGCTGGAGGACTCCTCTCCTTCCTCTATAACTCTCCTCTCCTGAAATACTCTGCACTGCTGGAAGACTCTGCTCCTTCCTCTATAACTCTCCTCTCCTGAAATACTCTGCCCTGCTGGAGGACTCTGCTCCTTCCTCTATAACTTTCCTCTCCTGAAATACTCTGCTCTGCTGGAGGACTCTGCTCCTTCCTCTATAACTCTCCTTTCCTGAAATACTCTGCACTGCTGGAGGACTCTGCTCCTTCCTCTATAACTCTCCTCTCCTGAAATACTCTGCTCTGCTGGAGGACTCTGCTCCTTCCTCTATAACTCTCCTCTCCTGAAATACTCTGCGCTGCTGGAGGACTCTGCTCCTTCCTCTATAACTCTCCTTTCCTGAAATACTCTGCTCTGCTGGAGGACTCTGCTCCTTCCTCTATAACTCTCCTCTCCTGAAATACTCTGCACTGCTGGAGGACTCTGCTCCTTCCTCTATAACTCTCCTCTCCTGAAATACTCTGCTCTGCTGGAGGACTCTGCTCCTTCCTCTATAACTCTCCTCTCCTGAAATACTCTGCTCTGCTGGAGGACTCTGCTCCTTCCTCTATATCTCTCCTCTCCTGAAATACTCTGCACTGCTGGAGGACTCCTCTCCTTCCTCTATAACTCTCCTCTCCTGAAATACTCTGCACTGCTGGAGGACTCTGCTCCTTCCTCTATAACTCTCCTCTCCTGAAATACTCTGCCCTGCTGGAAGACTCTGCTCCTTCCTCTATAACTCTCCTCTCCTGAAATACTCTGCACTGCTGGAGGACTCTTCTCCGTCTTCTATAACTCTCCTCTCCTGAAATACTCTGCACTGCTGGAGGACTCTGCTCCTTCCTCTATAACTCTCCTCTCCTGAAATACTCTGCAGTGCTGGAGGACTCTTCTCCGTCCTCTATAACTCTCCTCTCCTGAAATACTCTGCACTAGTCTACTCTACTAGACTAGAGGAGAGCAGCATGACTGAACAGCGCGATGACGTCACGCCACTCTTTAGTCCCGCCACATTTCCTCTAGCCCGGTGACTGCAGGATTTTACCTTATGTACAGACCTGGTGCACCCAGGACCCGGCAATCACAAATGCAATGCTCTGCAGGTTTTTATTGCATAAATAAATAAATAATTTATCAAATGCACCGTGATCATTGGATGAATGTTGCTGCATTTACAACGTAGAAAAATCCTTTAATTCGATTTTCTCTAAAAGGAAACAACCCCGAGCTTTTCTTGTAGGCGGGACCTCCTTTCCCTTTTATTATCTTTGGTTTTCCATCCTTATTGTATTGTAAATAATAATGAATTTCCCTTGCTGTGACACAGCTTGCACGGTGCAGCAGTTGTTGCTGGAGAGGGGAATGGCGTGTGGGTCTGTATAATGCTTCGTTTTCAGCATTTCATGTCAACCACAACCACATCCTACTGTTACTGTATGTGAGAGATCACACACTCAGCATTCCGCACACCTACACTGCCGGGATCACAGCGTTCCGTCACCCCCCCCCCAATGTAAAGAGGTGACGGTTTTCCTCCAACATTGGACATCGAAGGGGAAGTATAACAGATTTATTATGTAATATGATGTAATGAGGCATCAAGCCTGCTGCAACCTTTCTGCCGGCCTAGAGAATTATATGTTGGAGGTACAGTCCACCTTTTCAAAGAAACGTAATAAAGGCACCAACAACGGTAAAATAAACAATAAAAAAAGTGCCTTTACTCAGTTCTTGCACTCAAGCCTGCAGAGCATTGCAACCTCAATCACTACGTCACGGGTAGACCAAAAATTGCCGCTCCAGGCAGATAACGTTTTGGAAAGATATTCCTCTCTCAGAGACCAAGGGTGCCGGCAATGCACATAGCTAGTGATGAGCCGAACACCCCCGGGTTCGGTTCGCACCAGAACCCGCGAACGGACCGAAAGTTCGTACGAACATTAGAACCCTATTAAATACAATGGATGCGAACGTTCGAATTCTAAAGTGCTAATTATAACAACTATTATGCATGTTATTGTCCTAAAAAGGGTTTGGGAACCCGGGTTGTGCACCAGGGGACATGTATCAATGCAAAAAGAAGTTTTAAAAACGGTCGTTTTTCGGGAGCAGTCATTTTAATGATGCATAAAGTGAAAAAAAAAAGTTAAATATTCCTTTAAATATCGTACCTGGGGGGTGTCTAAAGTATGCCTGTGAAGTGCCACGTGTTTCCCGTGTTTAGAACTGTCCCTGCACAAAATGACACTTCTAAAGGGAAAAAAAGCCATTTAAAACTGCTTGCGGCTTTAATGTAATGTCTGGTCCCGGTAATATGGATGAAAATCTTTAAGAAAAATGGCATAGCTACCCCATGACCCCCCCCCCCCCTACCCCAGCCCATTACCAGCCCCTTTGGGTCTTGTATGGATATTAAGGGGAACCCCGCACATAAAATAAAAAAGGCCCTATATACTCTGAACAGCCGTATACAGGCGGTGCATACAAGACAGGGACTGTAGGTTTGTTCTTATGTAGAATCTGTTTGTAATTTTGAACAGGTACATTGTTGAAGTGTAGCTCCAGCCCAAAAATCTATTTTTAAACTTTTTGGAAAACATAGGTAAGGGTTATCACCCCTGTAACATTTGTTTTGCTGTCTGTGCCCCTGTTCAGAACATTTCACCTCACTTTCCGTCCCAATGACAACTGTTTTTGAAATGTGGTGTTTTTCTTGAAACAAGGATTGCTGATAAAGCATCAGTACAGAGGAGACACCTTTCTCCCATATTTATTCTTACAGGAGAGAATTTTCCTTCCTAGGGGTAGATTTCCTCTCACTTCCTGTTGTCTTCTTGCGCTTGCAAGTAGGAGTCGTTTGTAAGTTGGATGTTTGAAAGTAGGGACCTGCCGTATATACTCTGCAGAAATAGGCCCCTTAGTTGTTGGTGTTGGCACAACACTGTAAGCACTCACAGTTACTCTTGGTTGGTGCTGGAACGCCCTGCTGTCAACTATTATATCAGGAATTTTAATTACATATAATTGTTGAACAGTGGTAGTAAAAATTGGGCCTTTGATGGTAGTGCTGGTGCCACAACACTGTAAGCCCTGACAGTTACTCTTGGTGGGTGCAGCAATGGGCCCTGCTGTGAATTATTAGATCAAGAATTGTAATTGCATGCCCCTGTTGAACAGGGGCTGACAAATTGGGCCTTTCGTGGTGGTGGTGGTGGTGGTGGTGGTGTTGCCACAACACTGTAAGCCCTCAGAGTTACTCTTGGTGGGTGCAGGAATGGGCCCTGCTGTGAATTATTAGATCAAGAATTGTAATTACATGCCCCTTTTGAACAGGGGCTGAAAAATTGGGCCTTTCATGGTGGTGGTGGTGGTGGCGTTGCCACAACACTGTAAGCCCTCAGAGTTACTCTTGGTGGGTGCAGCAATGGGCCCTGCTGTGAATTATTAGATCAAGAATTGTAATTGCATGCCCCTGTTGAACAGGGGCTGAAAAATTGTGCCTTAGGCACTGGTGGCACAACACTACAACCCCTCACAGATACTGTACTTGGAGCACAGCAATGAGCCCTGTTGCAAAGTATTGCTTCAAAAATTGTAATGACACGCCCCTGTTAAACAGGGGCTGAAAAATTGGGCCTTAGGCACTGGTGCCACAACACTCCAACCCCTCACAGATACTGTACTTGGAGCACAGCAATGAGCCCTATGGCAAATTATTGCTAAAAAAATTGTAATTACACGCCCCTGTAAAACAGGGGCTGAAAAATTGGGCCTTAGCCACTGGTGGCGGCACCCATAAACAAAAATGATCTTCCAAGCTATCATCATCAATCGTATCATTGAGGACTCGGAGGAGGAGGATAGCCAGTCAACATAACAGCACAGGCACTCAGCATCAGCATCAGTCTTGAAGGGATGTGACATGTTAAAATCAATTAGTCTGTTATATCAGCATCAGGTGTGTGGTAGCTGGTGGTGATCCAAGACTGGTTCATCTTGATGAAAGTCAGTCGATCAACCGAGTCGGTGGACAGGCGCACCCTGTGATCCGTGACAAATCCTCCAGTAGCACTGAATGTGCGTTCCGAAAGAACGCTGGATGCAGGACAGGCCAGTAGCTCAATTGCATACTGTGCAAGCTCTGGCCAGTGATCCATCCTCAAGACCCAGTAAGCCAGAGGATTTTCGGTGGGGAAGGTGTCCAAGTCTGACCTTGCCCCTAGATATTCCTGCACCATGTTTATCAGACGCTGGCGATGGTTGCTGGAACCGATCATACTTTGGGGCTGCGGACTAAAGAATTGTCTGAACGCATCGGTCAGACGGCCACCTTCCCCACCGCTCCTTCTTTGACTGGCCGAAGCCTCAGCAACTCGTTGTCCAGGACCAGGAGTTTGTAACCTCCCAGTCTCTGGGAACGCGTTGCACAGACCTTTCTGCAAGGCCTCCCGGAGTTGTCTCATCCTCTGCTCCCTCTGCGACGGTAACATAAGGTCCGCAACCTTACCCTTGTACCGTGGATCAAGGAGAGTGGCCAGCCAGTAATGGTCCCTCTCCTTGATCCGAAGAATACGAGGATCCTTCCGCAGACTTTGCAGGATCAGGGAGGCCATGCAGCGTAGGTTTGCTGAGGCATTCGCTCCGGAGTCCTCTGGGTCACTAAGGATGACATGATCCGCAGCCACCTCCTCCCAGCCACGTACAAGTCCACTGGTTTCTTGGGACTGTAAATCATCCCTAAAAGACTGCTGCTGATGATGCTGAGTGCCAGCCTCCACCTCCATGCTGACACAATCCTCCTCCTCCTCCTCCTCCTCCTCTTCCTGTGCGATGGGTGGGACAGAAGGAACACTGTCTGGGTAAAGGGGGCCTTGAGAGGCAAGGAAGTCCTCCTCTTCCTGCCTCTGTTCTGCCTCAAGTGCCCTGTCCATTATTCCACGCAGCGTGTGCTCCAACAGGTGGACAAGAGGTACAGTGTCACTGATGCATGCACTGTCACTGCTCACCATCCTCGTGGCCTCCTCAAATGGTGCCAGGACAGTGCATGCATCCCTGATGATGCCCCACTGGCGTGGAGAAAAAAAACCAAGCTCCCCTGACCCTGTCCTGGTGCCGTAGTCGCACAGGTACTCATTGATGGCCCTCTGCTGCGTGTGCAGCCGCTGCAGCATGGCCAACGTTGAGTTCCACCTGGTGGGCATGTAACATATAAGGCGGTTCTTGGGCAGGTTCAACTCCTTTTGCAGCTCAGCCAGGCGAGCACTGGCATTATAAGATCTGCGGAAATGCACACAGACTTTCCTGGCCTGCCTCAGGACATCCTGTAAGCCCGGGTACCTGCCCAAGAACCGCTGCACCACCAGGTTAAGGACGTGAGCCACACAGGGCACATGGGTCAGTTGTCCCTGTCGGAGGGCGGAGAGGAGGTTGGTGCCATTGTCGCAAACCACCATTCCTGGCTTAAGCTGGCGTGGCGTCAACCACCTCTCGGCCTGGCCCTGCAGAGCAGACAGGACCTCTGCCCCAGTGTGGCTTCTGTCCCCCAAACACACCAGCGCAAGCACGGCATGGCATCTTTTTGCCTGCGTACTTGCGTAGCCCCTTGAACGCCTACGGAGCACCGCTGGTTCCGAGGACAAACCACAGGAAGAGGCCATGGAGGAAGAAGAAGAGGAGGGGGTGGAGGAGAGAGGTGTGTCACAACCAGTAGTAGCATTTTGGAGGCGTGGCGGTGGAACAACCTCCAACACTACTGCACCTTGTCCTGCATCCTTCCCAGCTGCCAAAAGAGTGACCCAATGGGCCGTGAAAGAAAGGTAACGTCCCTGTCCATGCCTGCTGGACCATGAGTCAGCGGTAATATGCACCTTACCGCTGACCGCCCTGTCCAGCGAGGCCAAGACATTGCATTCCACATGCCGGTAGAGAGCCGGAATAGCCTTCCGTGAGAAAAAGTGGCGTTTGGGAACCTGCCACTGAGGAACCGCACATTGCACAAACTCACGGAAGGGGGCCGAGTCTACCAACTGAAAAGGCAGCAGTTGAAGCGCTAGCAATTTAGCCAAGCTAGCATTCAACCGCTGGGCATGTGGATGGCTGGGAGTGAACTTCTTTCGACGGTCCAGCAGCTGGGGCAGGGAAATTTGCCTGCTAGAATCGGACGTCGGTGTACTGCTAGCAGAGTGGCCGCAAGTACTTGGCTGTGACACACCTAATTCTACACCTTCATTCCTCTCAGTGCATGTTTCAGAGAGGACTGAAGTTATAGTGGGGTTGGAGATCCCAGCTGATGCGGTGCAAGGAGAGGTCCGCTTTGTTCTTTGGTGTGGGTCTTTGAGGTAGGCTTGCCAACGAGCTGCATGGCAGGTCAACATATGTCTGGTCAGGCATGTGGTACCCAAGCGGCTGATGTTTTGGCCACGCGATATACGCTTGAGACATATGTTGCAAACAGCAGCTGTGCGATCTGATGCACTAGCCTCAAAAAAGGCCCACACCAAAGAACTTTTTGAATGACGGGCAGAGGCAGCGCCCTGCACAGGCGGAGCTCTGCGGTGTGATTCCGTCGGTGTACTGCCCTTACGCTGGCCACCAAAGGGCATCCTGCCTCGTTGGAGATGTGCCTCCTCCTCATCCTCCTCCTCTCTCCTATTAGGCACCCACGTGGAGTCAGTGACCTCATCATCACCTCCCTCCTCATCACTGGAGCCAATCTGGCAGTATGCTGCAGCTGCTGGAACATGACTGCCAGATTGGTGTCCTTCTTGAGCATCCCCTCTGTCTGCTCTCACGCTACTGCCTTCCTCTAGCTGGGTTTCATCATCAGACCCTTCGAAACGCTGGGCATCCTCCTGGAGCATGTACCCAACACTGTGCTCAAACAGTTCGGGGGACTCCTCAGGAGGAGGACATGGTGGGTCTAGGGAAGGAGTGACTGATGATGAGTCTGACATTGATACCAGGGAAGAGGACGCTTTGGCAGCTGCTTTTCCAGTACCCTGAGCCTGGGTGAGAGAGGATGAGGAGGAGGAGGAGGGCTTGGTCATCCACTCTACCAAGTCTTCGGCATGATGTGGCTCAACATGTCCAGCTGCGGAAAAGAAGGACAAGCGTGTCCCATGGCCATGTGCTGATGACAATGCACCGCGTCCACGACCAGCACTGTTGCCCCCAGACACAGAGCCTGCTTGCCCTCTTTTATTGCCTCCTGACTGTCTGCCTCTCCTTGTTTGCCTTCCAGACATTCTAATAGATGGCCTGCAGGGAGATGGGAAAAAAGCAATAAGGGCTACCTTCAGGTGTCCTTCTCTGTCCCTTGAAACAAGGACTTGCACAGTGAAAGAAACTGACACTCTCCCTACCTACAGTTTTCTGTCCCTAGAAAAAATGTTTTTTTTAAGCACAATATAGCACAAGGAGAATTCACTCACTGTCCTTCCAGGTCCCTGGAAACAAGGACTTGCACAGTGAAAGAAACTGACACTCTCCCTACCTACAGTTTTCTGTCCCTAGAAAAAATGTTTTTTTTTAAGCACAATATAGCACAAGGACAATTCACTCACTGTCCTTCCAGGTCCCTGGAAACAAGGACTTGCACAGTGAAAGAAACTGACACTCTCCCTACCTACAGTTTTCTGTCCCTAGAAAAAATGTTTTTTTTTAAGCACAATATAGCACAAGGACAATTCACTCACTGTCCTTCCAGGTCCCTGGAAACAAGGACTTGCACAGTGAAAGAAACTGACACTCTCCCTACCTACAGTTTTCTGTCCCTAGAAAAAATGTTTTTTTTAAGCACAATATAGCACAAGGACAATTCACTCACTGTCCTTCCAGGTCCCTGGAAACAAGGACTTGCACAGTGAAAGAAACTGACACTCTCCCTACCTACAGTTTTTGTCCCTAGAAAAAATGTTTTTTTTAAGCACAATATAGCACAAGGAGAATTCACTCACTGTCCTTCCAGGTCCCTGGAAACAAGGACTTGCACAGTGAAAGAAACTGACACTCTCCCTACCTACAGTTTTCTGTCCCTAGAAAAAATGTTTTTTTTTAAGCACAATATAGCACAAGGACAATTCACTCACTGTCCTTCCAGGTCCCTGGAAACAAGGACTTGCACAGTGAAAGAAACTGACACTCTCCCTACCTACAGTTTTCTGTCCCTAGAAAAAATGTTTTTTTTAAGCACAATATAGCACAAGGAGAATTCACTCAATGTCCTTCCAGGTCCCTGGAAACAAGGACTTGCACAGTGAAAGAAACTGACACTCTCCCTACCTACAGTTTTCTGTCCCTAGAAAAAATGTTTTTTTTAAGCACAATATAGCACAAGGAGAATTCACTCAATGTCCTTCCAGGTCCCTGGAAACAAGGACTTGCACAGTGAAAGAAACTGACACTCTCCCTACCTACAGTTTTCTGTCCCTAGAAAAAATGTTTTTTTTAAGCACAATATAGCACAAGGAGAATTCACTCAATGTCCTTCCAGGTCCCTGGAAACAAGGACTTGCACAGTGAAAGAAACTGACACTCTCCCTACCTACAGTTTTCTGTCCCTAGAAAAAATGTTTTTTTTAAGCACAAAACACACTGACACTCTCCCTACCTATCCTTCTCTTTCCCTAAACTAAAGGAATCCAGGTTAAGCAAGAAAGAAATAAAAGTCACTGTCCCTGCCTATGCTGCTCTATCCCTGCTCCGGAACACACTACACTAGGCCGCCGTGCTGGCGGCCTTTTATAGTGTGGGGCGTGTACTAAACACCCTCAGCAATAATTGGCCACAGGCATCCTGCCTGTGGCCAATCATTGCTCTCCTCGCTGCCGGCGCTGTGATTGGCCAAGCATGCGGGGTCACAGTGCATGCTTGGCCAATCACAGCGCCTGGATGACACTGCGATGGCGTAGTGCATTGTGGGCCGTTCGCGTCACTCGAATTTGGCGCGAACGGCCCAAATCGTTCGATCTTCGTCGAACGATCGAACAGCCGATGTTCGAGTCGAACGTATGTTCGACTCGAACACGAAGCTCATCCCTACACATAGCAATGAAAACAAAAATGGTGAGGACAGCCGCACTCCAATCCAACGTATATTTATTGAAAAAAAGACAGGCACTACAAAAACCAGCCTAAACCAGGACAACTGACGCGTTTCACACTTGTTCAGTGTTTACTCATAGCTGTCAGTGTTTGTCAGCTGTTCAGTGTTTACTCATATGAGTAAACACTGAACAAGTGTGAAACGCGTCAGCTGTCCTGGTTTAGGCTGGTTTTTGTAGTGCCTGTCTTTTTTTCAATAAATATACGTTGGATTGGAGTGCGGCTGTCCTCACCATTTTTGTTTTCATCACTACATCATGGGTGCAATGCGCAGGCTCTTGTATTTTTTACCCCCCAGCCCCAGGTCCATACAGAGGTAAGAAACTTCTGTTACCGGGCTGGGGGAAGTTCTGAATGGACTATAAGTGTGGCGACACCATCACACTGCTGCCACCATGGCAGATGGGACTTGTAGTATCTTTATTGACTGATCCTGGAGATAGGAGGGTAGAGCCGTGCATTCAAATTTAAATAAACAGAATAGAGGATGTACCCCATAATTTAGATAAAGGAGAGAGGGTGTGTAGGGTTAGGGGGTGATCAACCCAAATATGTGTGTCACATAAAACATGGTCTAAAGCCCTGTACACACGACCGGGATTCTCGTCGGAGAAAAAAACGTTGGTTTTCCCGACGGGATTCCTGCCAAGCTTCCTGACATTCAAAATCCCGTCGGTCTAAAGCGCAGTGACGTACAACACGTACGACGGCACTTTAAAGGGGAAGTTCCATTCCAACGGCACCACCATTTGGGCTGCTTTTGCTGATCCTCGTGTTAGTAAAAGTTTGGTGAGAGATGATCCGCGCTTTTCAGCCTCGTGCTCTTCAGTCCGTTACAGCGTGACGAATGTGCTATCTCCATTACGAACGCTAATTTTACCAGAAGGAGCGCTCTCGTCTCATACTTGATTCTGAGCATGCACGTTTTTTTTTCCCCTCGGGCAAGTATACACACGAGCGGTTTTCACGACGGGTTGTCCGACGGGAATCACGATGAGAAAATAGAAAGCAGGTTCTCTATTTTTCTCGCCAGGATTCCCAGCAGTTTTCATGACAAGAAAGCGTACACACGAATGGTTTTCACGGCAAAAAACTCTCCCAGCAGTTTTCTTGTCGAGAAAACCGGTCGTGTGTACGAGGCTTAAGCCGTTAAGCTGGTGTCGCCATTTTTGGTGGACTGTGCACCATTGTTTAACTAGTTGCCGACCAGCCGCCGCAGTTACACTGCGGAAAGTTGACTCAGGTGCGCAAATCGACGAACTGGTACGTCGGTTCGTGCACTGGCTCTTGCGGACGTGCACGCGCCGCACGCCGCGGGAGCCCGCCCACCCACTGGTCCGGCGAATTTGAATCCGGGACAGAGAGCCAGAACGGGGATCTGTCAATGTAAACAAACAGATCCCCGTTCTGACAGGGGAGGAGAGAGATCTGCTGTTCCTAGTGATCAGGAACAGCGATCTCTCTCTTCTCCCAGGCAGCCCATCCCCCATACAGTTAGAAACACCTCCAGGGAACACAGTTAAACCTTTGATCGCCCCCTGGTGTTAGCCCCTTCCCTGCCAGTGCCATTTATACAGTGATCAGTGCATGTTTATAGCACTGATCGCTGTATTAGTGTCACTGGTCCCCAAAAAGTGTCACTTGGGGTCAGATGTGTCCGCCGCAATGTCGCGGTCCTGCCATAAATTGCAGATCGCCGCCATTACCAGTAAAAACAATAAAAAATAAATAAAAAGTCCCTAAATCTTTTCCCTATTTTGTAGACACTATAACTTTTGCGCAAACCAATCACTATATTAGACATGTGCGCCGTCAATAAATTTGTTTTATTTCATCTTGTTTAGTATTAGCCGAAAATTCGTATTTCGTAATTCGTGCCTGAAATTCAATTTGGATTTGTTTCGTACGAAATACGAATTTTCGTTAGATTCGTTAACTTTTCGGAACAATTACGAACATTCGTTATGATGAATTTAAAAAGCAAAAAATACCTTTCTCAATATGGCAGTCGTTGACTCATTATGCTCATTATGAGGGGCTCCCACCATCCCTGTGCTGTGCTCATTATGAGGGGCTCCCATCATCCCTGTGCTGTGCTCATTATGAGGGGCTCCCACCATCCCTGTGCTGTGCGCATTATGAGGGGCTCCCACCATCCCTGTGCTGTGCTCATTATGAGGGGCTCCCCCCATCCCTGTGCTGTGCTCATTATGAGGGGCTCCCTCCATCCCTGTTCTGTGCTCATTATGAGGGGCTCCCATCATCCCTGTGCTGTGCTCATTATGAGGGGCTCCCACCATCCCTGTGCTGTGCGCATTATGAGGGGCTCCCACCATCCCTGTGCTGTGCTCATTATGAGGGGCTCCCACCATCCCTGTGCTGTGCTCCTTATGAGGGGCTCCCACCATCCCTGTGCTGTGCTCCTTATGAGGGGCTCCCACCATCCCTGTGCTGTGCTCCTTATGAGGGGCTCCCACCATCCCTGTGCTGTGCTCATTATGAGGGGCTCCCACCATCCCTGTGCTGTGCTCATTATGAGGGGCTCCCACCATCCCTGTGCTGTGCGCATTATGAGGGGCTCCCACCATCCCTGTGCTGTGCTCATTATGAGGGGCTCCCACCATCCCTGTGCTGTGCTCCTTATGAGGGGCTCCCACCATCCCTGTGCTGTGCTCATTATGAGGGGCTCCCACCATCCCTGTGCTGTGCTCATTATGAGGGGCTCCCACCATCCCTGTGCTGTGCTCATTATGAGGGGCTCCCACCATCCCTGTGCTGTGCTCCTTATGAGGGGCTCCCACCATCCCTGTGCTGTGCTCAATATGAGGGGCTCCCATCATCCCTGTGCTGTGCTCATTATGAGGGGCTCCCACCATCCCTGTGCTGTGCTCATTATGAGGGGCTCCCACCATCCCTGTGCTGTGCTCATTATGAGGGGCTCCCACCATCCCTGTCCTGTGCTCATTATGAGGGGCTCCCCCCATCCCTGTGCTGTGCTCATTATGAGGGGCTCCCACCATCCCTGTGCTGTGCTCATTATGAGGGGCTCCCACCATCCCTGTGCTGTGCTCATTATGAGGGGCTCCCACCATCCCTGTGCTGTGCTCATTATGAGGGGCTCCCACCATCCCTGTGATATTCTTCTTTTAACCACTTGCCGCCCGCCCTATAGCGGATTGACGGCAGCAAAGTCGTTTCAAAATCCTGACTGGACGTCATATGACGGGGGCGCGCATCGCGGCGATCGTTGTTGCAGGGTGCCAGTCTGACACCCTGCAACACCGATCTAGGTAAAGAGTCTCAGACGGAGACTCTTTACCACGCGATCAGCCGTGTCCAATCACGGCTGATCACGATGTAAAAAGGAAAAGCCGATGATCGGCTTTTCCTCACTCGCGTCTGTCAGACGCGAGTAGAGGAGAGCCGATCGGCTGCTCCTCTGACAGGGGGGGTTTGTGCTGACCGATTATCAGCACAGCCCCCCCCAGGATGCCCACACTGGACCACCAGGGATGCCACTGGACCACCAGGGATGCCCACCACCAGGTATACCTCCCTAGACCACCAGGGATGCCAATCAGTGCCCCTAATGGATGCCAATCAGTGCCCACAATGGATGCCAATCAGTGCCCACAATGGGCATCACTGATTGGCAGGCATTATTGTTTGGCACTGATTGGCATCCATTAGTAACACATTACAGTACAGTGCCCCCTATCAGTGCCCATCCATGCCACCTATCAGTGCCCATCCATGCCCATCCGTGCAACCTATCAGTGCCCATCCATGCCGCCTATCAGTGCCCATCCATGCCGCCTATCGGTGCCCATCCGTGCCGCCTATCTGTACCCATTCGTGCCGCCTATCTGTGCCCATCTGTGCCGCCTACCGGTGCCCATCCGTGCCGCCTGTCGGTGCCCATCCGTGCTGCCTAACGGTGCCCATCCGTGCCGCCTCATCTGTGCCCATCAGTGCCGCCTTATCAGTGCCCGTCAGTGCAGCCCCATCAGTGCCCATCAGTGAAGAAGAAAACGTACTTATTTACAAAGTTTTGTAACTGAAACAAAAAAAATATGTTTTTTTTAATTTTCGGTCTTTTTTAAAAAATTTTAGCAGAAAATAAAAATCGCAGAGGTGATCAAATACCACCAAAAGAAAGCTCTATGTGTGGGAACAAAATTATAAAAATTTCGTTTGGGTACAGTGTAGCATGACCGCGCAATTGTCATTCAAAGTGCAACAGCGCAGAGAGCTGAAAATTGGTCTGGGCAGGAAGCTGTATAAGTGCCCAGTATGGAAGTGGTTAAAATCCCAATATTACCTTTATGACCAAACATTTGTTGGATTGGAGAAAAGGGTATTTTGCGTCTGGGATACGGTACGTATCTATTTCACCTATTTTATATTAGTACTTTTATTTTTTCACATGCTGGCCCAGCAAGCCAAGAAATCCAGTTGGACTTTGCACATCCCAACTCTTTTGCTGTTATTTTGGATTAAATACAGAAGGGACCCCCAGCGGTCACTTTGTGGAACTTCATTCCAAAAAGAGTTGATGGTTAAACAGTGATCACATGCCGCCCCCAACCCCAGATAGTGTACATTGTTTTTCCTTTGTGGTGGATGTGGGTAGCTTGTGTCTGTCACTTCACAGATTCATGACCGTCCAGAGGTCCTCTATACAAGAACTTGGACAGCTGCTAGGAGCCAGAAAACACATAACTGATATTACCGCTTTGATGGAAACCTCTAATGCCCTGTACACACGATCGGAATTTCCGATGCGATAAAATTCGATGGAATATTCCGTCGGAATTCCGTTCAAGCTGTCTTGCATACACACTGTCAGACCAAATTTCGACCGTCAATAACGCGGTGACGTACAACACTACGACGAGCCGAGGAAAATGAAGTTCAATGCTTCTGATCATGCGTCGACTTGATTCTGAGCATGCGTTTTTTTTTTTTTTTCCGTTGGAGTTCCACACAGACGATCGGAGTTTCCATCGGAAAAAAATAAAACATGTTCTATTTCTAAACTCTGACGGAAAAAAAACCCACACACGGTCGGAATATCCGATGAAAAAACTCCGTCAGACTTTTTTCATCGGCAATTCCGATCGTGTGTACAAGGCATTACAGGAATAGTGAGTGGTCAGCACTCTTCCTTTAAAGCTCTGGCTCGTGGATTTCAACCAGGGATTATGTTTTCTATACAAAAAACACAGTCACTTCCAGCGCTAATGGGTCTTCCAAGGTGTGGCGTAACAGATATCAGATAAAATGGTGGTGTGAAAGGTATATATGGTATCCCAAAATTAGGTGGATGCTGCCTTCCTTAGAGGGGGTAATCCAAAAGGAACTACAAGAAAAACAGAAATAGCATTACCAGAGGTAAATTAAATAATAAGACATTTTTGTGTAAAAGTGGGTACTCACAAAATGCAACTGACAAAAGGCCATCAACACAGTGCATGGACATGCACAGAACACGGGGTACAGTACCCAATATTTTTAGAAAGTCCATCATGATTACAGTAGTTCAGGTAAGACACCTTTTTAAAGTCCAACTCCGGACATAAAAACCTTAACAGGGTCAAAACAGTAATACATTCCTCTTCTTCAAAAGCAACATCCCATTATGTTGGCTTTCTCCTATGTGCTGTAAATCTGTATTTCCAGGACGCTTGCATGTAAGTGCAGCGCTGTGGTCAGGGCCGCCATCAGGAATTTTGGGGCCCCTTACACAGCTTCAGGCATGGGCCCCAGTGGAGAACCGGCGGGGGGGGGGGGGGGGGTGCTGCTGCCGCAAATTGAGAAGCGGGGGGTGCTGTTGCCGCAAATTGTTGAGATCGGGGGGGCTTTGGGTGCTGACGAACAAAAAAAAAACAAAAGGACAAAAAAAAGGGGGGGTTGCCATCCGGGGCCCTGGGGACCTCTGGGCCCCTTATAAAAAAAAAGGGGGGTTGCCATCCGGGGCTCTGGGGAATTCCAGGCCTCTGGGGACCTCTGGGCCCTTTACAAAAAAAAAAAAATACAAAAAAAATTGTTCAATTAAGCTTTGACAATAAAACCTGGAAGCTGATTGGTTTCTAAGCAGAGCTACACCAGATTTTGCAAGCTTTAGTGAATCCCTCCCATTGTGTAGCTCTGCAGAGCCCGTACCTAGCAAAAGGAGAATTTTATTGGCCGCTACTGCAGCTAGGCCGTGGATCCTCCAATTACTTGACCAGCTGACACCCATATGGAGAGCAGGCATGTTTACTGGATGTGCTGCTGTGAGTCCGGGAGGCCAAGGGCAAAGGGCTGCCGCCACCACCGTTTTACCTATAATCCTGAGAGAGGACTAAGTGCTGCTGGAGAGAGATGTGGGGCCAAGAGACTGCTTTCTAGTACTATGCTGTGTGCTGAGAGCTCAGGCTGGAGAGGTAGGTCCAAAGCTACTTTTGCATTTTAGCTAGGCCTTACTATTGCCAATCATCTGTACAACCTATTTATAGCCTGTACATATTGGATTTTTGATTAATATATGTAGCGCCCTGCTCCTGATGACCAGGTGCTATGTTAAAGTGTATTAGCTCAGACTTTGTAAATAATTAAGGCTAAATCAGCCTCTGTTCCGGCTATGGCTGTGTTGGAAGGACTTCCCACTGTTTGCCTGTAGGTGGCGTTACCACCCCAGGCCAGTGTTGGAATACAAGCAGGCCAGAGTGAATTGGGTACTTACCCTCAGGAACAGCGGGAATGGTCTCCCCGCTGGGCATGCTGAGGAAGGGTACTTAAGGGGCAGATGTCATTTTTACGAGGCTCTTAGCCTCGTGGCCTTCCTGGCTCGAGGTGTGTGTTACTGGAATTTCAGCCTCGGAGCCACGCTGGCCCGAGGCTGCTTCTATGCCAGGTAAGCCCAGTTGTCCTGACTGGGGCCTACACTTTGAAGGTGATCCTGTGCTGTCCTGAGGGAGGAACCAGGGGAGGACCTGTCCTGGAGAAGACCAAGCGGAAGGCTGGTGTCTTGGGGAAGGCCTGGGGACCTTATTGAAGGATGCACCATAGCTCAAGTTACCTTACAGTGTGCTGGGTCGGCTTAAAGGCTCTTAGACTGTAAGGCTGGATATCCGGGTACTAAAATCCTGTGGCAGAAGATACATGAACAGTTCAGCTTAATCGTTTTAAAGGTCTGTGGCAGAGACTGTTATTTCTTATTTGTTCGTGCATCATCCCGGCTGCTAGGCCAAGTGAGAGGGGCCTATCCGGGTGAGCAGTGCCCACTCGCAGGAGAGTGGTGAGTGTGACTTTGAGACTTAGAAGTTTTCCCCAGTGATCTGCTGTGTGTGCCTGAACCTTCCCCTAATCCTCCATCCCTCTACCCATGCAAGTTTGTTTGGAAATAAAGCCTGAAGAAAAGGGATTCATAACTTGTGTGGACACTGAAGATACTATAGACTCTCATCCCCTAGACAGTGAATGTTGAGGTAACGTGCAAGGCCCAAAATTAAACCAGCAGCTCCTACGGGGGTGTGCTACATATATATTGTTGTATTTCATTGTCTAATCCAAGCTTCCCTTTGAGGGCCTTTCTTTAATAAAGCCATTCCAACAGTTCCAGGTGTGTCAGTGTTTCTCCAGGTACCAGGACAGGTCATCACTAGTGCAGGGCAGGGGGACCCAAAGAAAGAAACTAGAGCAGGGCAGGAGGACCCAACTAGAGAAACTAGAAGACCCAACTAGGGCAGGGCAGGAAGGCTCAACCAAAGAAACTACAGCAGGGCAGGAGGACCCAACTAGAGAAACTAGAAGACCCAACTAGGGCAGGGCAGGAAGGCTCAACCAAAGAAACTACAGCAGGGCAGGAGGACCCAACTAGAGAAACTAGAAAACCCAACAAGACCCAACTAGAGCAGGGCAAGAAGACCCAAACAAAGCAATTACAGTAGGGCAGGAAGACCCAACCTGACCCAACTAAAGCAACTAGAGAACCCAACTAGACCCAACTAGAGCAGGGCAGGAAGACCCAAACAAAGCAACTACAGCAGGCCAGAAGGACCCAACCTGACCCAACCTGATCCAAGGAGAGAACCCAACTAGACCAAACTAGAGCAGGGTTGGAGGACCCAAACAAAGCAAGAGTAGGTTGACTCAAGTAGAGCAGGGCAAGAGGACCAAGAGGCTCCTCTAGGGTAGTGTTTAACTGATATGGGGAATTCTGACATTAGAGCTTGATTACAGAAATTGGCTTCCAGCTCAGTTGGTTGGACACAGAAAGAACATCAGGCAGTCAGTGCCGGGACAAGGTCATCAAGCGTCCAGGGCAAAGATGCCAAACTGCGCCCCCCTTTCCTTTAGGGTTAGGGTCTGGGTGCCCCCCAATCCCTGCAATAAACCATTGCGCCAGGGGCAGCCGCCCCTCCTGCCCACCCCTTGTCCCGGCCCTGCAGGCAGTACATCTCACATTTGCACTCTGGAAGCAACTACCATGCCTGATAACTTCCTCTATGCAACAGAATTTTTTTGATCTGATGACAGGCATTTTATCTGTGATCTTGCTGGTGTAGTTGGAAGATGTGGGTGTCAGAAGGCGTAACTGAGATAGGAGTCTGCAGAAGAAGGTGCTAAACCAACTTCCTGACGTTTCTACACTCAGACGGTGACACACTTTTTGTTGCATAATCCCTGCACGACCTGACTGAGACAACCAGGACCAGTGCTGCAGGACAGGTAAGACACAGCCCCTGCTATTATTGCACTATTACTCTTAATAATCTGTGTATCAAAGGTCTAGATGTACAGTATATTTAGGAAAATTTGCCGATATAACATTTGCTTCTATGTTACTACCATTAAAAAGGTTAATTTCCTGTTCAATAATCACCTTGCATCGTTTGTCACCTTTATGTTGCAATTGATAATTATTTAGAACTTCATCATCAACAAAGGAGACATTAAGGAAAAGGGGAAGATACTACTATTTCAAAGTTAAGAAATAAAAATGTAAATTATGAGTGACTTTATTTTTTATTTTTTTGCTCATAATACACAACTGCGTTTCTTGGCTTTATTACTTTATTTCTCAATTTCGTGATATATTGAGGCTAATCATTTTTGCTTTCTCGAACCATCCTATTGAAGGTGTATTTCTAGGCAAAGCTTTTTTTTTTTTTTTTTTGGATAGACTGGGGAAGGTTTAGACCAAACTTTAGTGCCTTCTGTGCCCTGGTTACCATAATCAGCGAAAAGAAAGTAAGGAGAAATCCGAAATTTTAGACTTGTCCCCAGAAAAAGAGATACGGGGGAACGACCATATGAAAAGTCAGCCAGCGGTTAGTAAGTTACTCAGCCGCCAAATATTTATTTTGCCTCCAACACGCATAAATATGCATGTTCGTGCTGCGATCCTAGTGCCAGTTCTTTAAGGTCTGGGAGGAGTGGACAGCAAGCTATCGGGTAAAACAATTCTAGTCTGGCCTATAGATTCAAGGGACACACTCACAATATTTCATCTTCAGTGCCTTGTAGGCCTCCCAAATCACAAGTGTTGGCCTTTGATGCTTACAAGCTCCTTAAAGCCATGGTGCTCAAACCTGCGGCCCAAGGGTCACATGTGTGCACGTTGGTACTTGTTGTGTGGCGCCCATATCCCAGGAGTCAGTAGAGGGAGCTTTGATATGCTAAAGTGACTTTAATGCCAGTGATCTCTTGCAATCCTCTGTTCCCAGTCTCTGCCGGTCTCCTGCGGCATGTCTTTAGTCTCCAACCACACACATCTACAGTCTCTGACCATCTCCTAGTATGTCCTCTACACCCACTGGGGATGTCAGTTGAGGTCCCTTATTGCGAAAGATCATTATAAAGCAATGTAGAAGTCTCTTTTGATTTTTTTATATTAATGCAGTCGCACAATAATTTTTTAATGCAGAAACATTTGTGAATTCGAGCATTCGAGACAAGGTGAATATTTCAACAAAAATGTAAACACATTCTCAAAACTAAAAAGTGAACTCCAGTACATCCAAGAGCTGATTAGTGTAAGCAAAAAAAAAAAAAAATAATATATATATATATATATATATATATATATATATACACTGTATATACGGTATATATGGTATAGATATATATATATATATATACAGATATATATATATATATATATACACATACACTGTATAAACGGTATAGATATATATATATATATATATATATATATATATATATATATATACACAGATATATCTATATATATATATAGATATATCTATATATCTATATATATATATATATAAACAATTTTAAATCTTGGGATTTTGATTCAGGCACTGAATTGGGTGCCATAAACTGAAGATTGCCATAAACAAGATATTAAACCGTTACACTGTCTGGGCCTTATAAATATTAGGTTTGAGTTCTTCCGGATGTGGCAGATGAGTGGAATATAATCCTTAGATTAAGGGGGATATGATCACTATGTATAAATACATAAGGAGGGATAGGATTGTCTTGTATAAATACATAAGGAGGGATAGGATCGTCATGTATAAATACATAAGGAGAGATAGGATCGCCTTGTATAAATACATAAGGAGGGATAGGATCGCCTTGTATAAATACATAAGGAGGGATAGGATCGTCATGTATAAATACATAAGGAGAGATAGGATCGTCATGTATAATACATAAGGGGGGATATGATCACCATGTATAACTTCATAAGGAGGGATATGTTTACCATGTATAATACATAAGGGGGGATATGATCACCATATATAAATACATAAAGTGGATATGATCACCATGTATACATACATAAGGTGGATATGATCGTCATGTACAAATACATACTGTAAGTGGTCCATATAGGGAACTTGGTGCTGAAGTATTCCCTTTCAGGTCATTACAGAGGACAAGGGGGCACTCTTTACGTGTGGAGGAAAAAGAGGTTTAACCTCCATGTATGGAAAGGCTTCTTTGCAGTCAGAGCTGTGAAAGCGTGGAATAGACTCCCTCAGGAACTAGTTCTGGCCAGCTCGGTAGATTGTTTTAAAAAAGAGCTGAATGAATTCCTAAAAGTACAGAATATATCTGGATACTAACACTTAATTAGTAATAACACTAGAGATTGTTAAACCAGGGAATATCTGATTGCCTTCTGGGGGGTCAGGAAGGAATATTTTACCCCTGCTGGAGCAAATTGGACCATGCTTCATAGATGTTTTTTTTTTTTTTTTGTCTTCCTCCCGGATCAACTGCGGGTGTAGGGTCCTTTATATGGAGGTTTTCTATTTATTTTTTTGGTTGAACAAGATCGACCCGTGTCTTTTTTTTCAGTCTGAATAACTATGTAACATATTACATTTAAGGGACTTTTGTTTTTTCCTGGGAGTATAAATAATGAAACATAGCACTCAGCAGGCACTTCATAAACTTTTGTGAGGATTTACTGGGAATATAATACGTCTCTTTATAGCCCAGCCTGGAGTTTGCCAAATGCCTGCCAACTGCTATCTAAATTTACAGGCAGTGCTTCATTTTAGGTCCATATTTACCAGTACTGGCCCAGAGGTTAGGGGTACTTAGAGCTCTTCAAGAAAGCAATTCAATCAATACCACATTAATCATAAATAAGAATACTAATGTGCAAACCAAAATGTATAGGTCACTGAGTGGCTGCCGACATGAAATGGTGTTCCCACACAATGCAAATAAATAATGTAATATATAAAGGTGGCGCTTACTCAATATAAACAATATAAAGTGCAACAGCTTCCAAAGTGACAATGCAATAATAATGAATAATAAATGTGCAAAGTATAAAAATGCTGGTAGATCCAAAATACGATCAATCCCAAATAAGGTGCTAATACAAAAAATGTGATCAGTCCAAAAATGACATGGATGAATAATAAAGTGCTTGTGCAAAAATATAAATATGGGACTTCAGTGCAAAAATTCAGCTCATATAATGATCAGCTTCCACCATCCGTGCACCAAAGATGAGCCCCAGCCTCTCACCTCAAATAAACACCTCTACAGGTCTAGTAGCGCTTCTGTTGTTGAATATCTCAAATATCGGGGCTCTTTTTCTTGGGGCATCCAGCCAAATTGGGTGTATTTTGGAAAGGAAACTCCACCGCAAATGATATCCTCCTTAATATCCTCCACTCTCCTCCATTAAAAGTTCACATGGAATATAAAGAGATCTCCATAGTGCAGTATGACAGAAAAAAATTGTTGGGACTTTAGATGAGGCCTTGACTCAACAGTACATAGGTCTCCATCCCTAATGGTAGATAAAGGAGGGGAAAAGGGGGAATGGGAGGTATTGGGACTTTATATGAAACACAACATTCGGGTAGATTGAATCATTAGGAGGTAAAAATAGTAATATTTATTAAAAAACATGATTGAGCATAGTGCGATACATGGCAACAATAGTAGATCAATATAAAGTACAAATTTGTAATACACATGATTGGTACATCACATAGTATAAATTCATAACATAATAAACATTGTTGCACATGATTGGTGAGAGGCCAATGATATACTCAAAAAATGTATAAGCATGATAGATAATATAAATGGTTGATTAATGATTCATGCGAGTCAAACCCATGGTAAACACATGATTGCTGTGGCATAGCATCAATCAAGAAAGGCTTGACACGTTTCTTGGACTGTCTCCACTCATCAGGAGCAGCTATGCAATAGGGTACCTATAATGAATATAAATTAGTAATCAATGGTAATTGATTATAATAGGGAAAGAGGGGACACAAAACTATAGTCCTAGCACTCTTACCATAGGTAATTACCATTGATTACTAATTTATATTGATTATAGGTACCCTATTGCATAGCTGCTCTTGATGAGTGGAGACCGTCCACGAAACGCGTCAAGACTTTCTTATTTGATGCTATGCCACAGCAATCATGTGTTTACCATGGGTTTGACTCGTTTGAATCATTAATAAAACCATTTATATTATCTATCATGCTTATACATTTTTTGAGTATATCATTGGCTTATCACCAATCATGTGCAACAATGTTTATTATGTTATGAATTTATACTATGTGATGTACCAATCATGTGTATTACAAATTTGTACTTTATATTGATCTACTTTTGTTGCCATGTATCGCACTATGCTCAATAATGTTTTTAAATAAATATTACTATTTTTACCTCCTAATGATTCAATCTACCCGAATGTTGTGTTTCATATAAAGTCCCAATGCCTCCTATTCCTCCATAGTGCAGTAATCCAATAAAATAATTTATTATAACAGCAGCAAACTTACATCTAAAAACGAGTTTCACGTGAAGCTGTTTATCTCGTTTTTAGATGTAAGTTTGCTGCTGTTATAATTAATTATTTTATTGGATTACTGCACTATGGAGATCTCTTTATATTCCATGTGAACTTTTAATGGAGGAGAGTGGAGGATATTAAGGACGGAGGATATCATTTGCGGTGGAGTTTCCTTTCCAAAATATACCCGATTTGGCTGGATGCTCCAAGGAAAAGAGCCCGGATATTTGAGATATTCAACAACAGAAGCGCTACTAGACCTGTAGAGGTGTTTATTTGAGGTGGGAGGCTGGGGCTCATCATTGGTGCATGGATGGTGGAAGCTGATCACTATATGAGCTGAATTTTTGCACTGAAAGTCACATTTGAATATCTATATTTTTGCACAAGCACTTTATATTTTGCACAAACACTTTATTATTCACGATTTTTGTATTAGCACTTTATATGGGCTTGATCATTTTTTGGATCTACCAGCATTTTTATACTTTGCACATTTATTATTCATTATTATTGCATTGTCACTTTGAATACCCCATTAATGCTCACAGCACCCAATTCTGTGCAGTTTTATTTTAATTTTAAGTAGAACTATAGGCAAAACTTTTTTTTTTCATTTTGGATAGAGTAAGGGAGGGTTATAACCCCTTTCAGTTTTTTGGACATCTGTGCCCCACTTCCCTTTACTTCCTATCCCCTAGTCAAAACAAGAAGTGAAAGGAAATCCCTCCAAACTGACAGAATTCCTAAAGCTAGTGCCCCCATTATAAGATTCCTCCTTTATTCCTGTTCTGGGGACAACCCAACATTTGGGATTTTCTTTCGGCTTCACTCTCAATGACAATGGCAAACAGGACAAATAGAGAAGGTTGATCTCCCTCATAATGGCATAGACGGCAATGAAAAACGTAAAAGGGGGTCTAATCCCTCTCCAATCTATTAGAAAATAAAAATGACCCTTAGTTAAACTCTAGAATCAAAATCATGCCCAGGGACTCAGCCTAAGGCTTCATCCACTTTGGTGGTGGAAGCTTATTTGGAACCTACATGATCCTTATCACATTCCACTTGTAGGGTCTCCCAGATACAAGTGGACCCACAGCATCAAAGGCTGTTCGGACATTTCACAATGTGTTGACTTAGAGCAAAGTGAACAAATCAATCCATACAGGGCTTGTGCGCCACATTGCTAAAAAACAAATGACTCGCCATTGAGGGGGTGCTTTAAAGGCGTTTTACATGTAAGAAACCTAGGCATGAGCTTCTGGAAGCTAAAACCCAGCCCAGAAACGTACTGCTAAATCAAGTGACATCTGAGTAATCTGGAACTAATCAGAAGGTTCTGCATGTAGAAAAGAATTTAAAATAAAATCTTTAATGGTTGGTCCAAACAGGTAAACTGTCCAAGCAGTCAACATGGGCCAACATCAATTCAATGACAGTAGATATACAGTATCTCACAGAGTGAGTACAACCCTCACATTTTTGTAAATATTTTATTATATCTTTTCATGTGACCCCACACACACCTCCAAAACGACCACTGCCTTGCTAAAGAAGCTGAGGGTAAAGGTGATGGACTGGCCAAGCATGTCTCCAGACCTAAACCCTATTGAGCATCTGTGGGACATCCTCAAACGGAAGGTGGAGGAGCGCAAGGTCTCTAACATCCACCAGCTCCGGGATGTCGTCATGGAGGAGTGGAAGAGAACTCCAGTGGCAACCTGTGAAGCTCTGGTGACCTCCATGCCCAAGAGGGTTAAGTCAGTGCTGGAAAATAATGGTGGCCACACAAAATATTGACACTTTGGGCCCAATTTGGAAATTTTCACTTAGGGGTGTACTCACTTTTGTTACCAGCGGTTTAGACATTAATGGCTGTGTGTTGAGTTTTTTTGAGGGGACAGCAAATTCACACTGTTAGAGCCCATTTACACAGGGGCAACTTTGGATCCGACTTCAAATCGCCCCAGATCGCCTCAAGTCGCGCTGCATGAGAAAATCAATGTAAGTGAATGGAGCCATCTTAATGTACACTACTACAGTCCTCTGACTTTAAAAAAGGTTCCTGTACTACTTCAATCCGACTCCTAGGCAACTGCTAGGCGACCTGTACCCATTGATTTCAATGGAAGTCGCTCAGAAGTCGGATCCCTTGTCTTAACAGGAGCTACTTTCCAGGAAGAAAACATACATTTCTCTGGCAAACCTCTCCCTTCCCCCTCCCACCCACAGAGCTGATTCTTGTTTGATTGGCCACTGGAATGTCTCCTGTCCTGCAGGCAACTTGAAGTTGCCTTGTAAGTAGCTCCAGGTTGCGCTGTGATTCATACTCAAGTTGTGTCCAAGTTGCCTGCCAAAGTCGTGCTGGAAGTCGTGTTGCCCCTGTGTGAATGGAGTCTTATACAAGCTGTACACTCACTACTTTACATTGTATCAAAGTGTCATTTCTTCAGTGTTGTCACATGAAAAGATATAATAAAATTTTTACAAAAAATGTGAGGAGTGTACTCACTTTTGTGAGATACTGTACAAATAAAGTGCATAAGAGGGTCAGTTCGCTAACCTGTACAGTATAGTGTTTCTTTTTCTGTATGTTATTTTATAGTTTTTATTATTACAAGAAAAAAATAACATTTTTATCAGCACTTTAAAGGTTAAATCCTCCAAATCAGCTGAATTTACCCCAATTACAGTATTTTATCAATTGTGTGACTTTTGGTTCTAAAAGGAAAGTCTCAAAAATGATGGCACATGTGAGTGTCTGTGAAGTCTCTGTAATTTTTACAAAAATGTTAAACAAAAAGACTACAAACCGTGATATGTGGGCACAGAAGTTTCCAGAACACACATGTTGTAATACACACATAGCAAATGTCATACAGGTTGAGGTTAAAGCTCAATACATACAATAAGGAAATGTAACAAAATATGCATGTATCCGTCTGGTTTCATCTTGACCTGTATAGGACATCTCAGTCCTACGTCTTTTATGCACGATATGCAAGGCTTACAGAAACCCTGGGATACCCCCCTGTGTTACTAATGAGGAAGAGGGAAAAGTAGTGTAGGCTTGAGGTAAGAGAGAAGAAGTGGAAGGCAGGTACTCCATCATTGCTCCTGAACAGTGCGCTAAACTCATTCAGTAATCCAGTCTTGGAAAGCAGACAAGAGGCAAAACATTGACCAGGATGCTCACATTGTATGGTGTTGTCCTGATCTATCGGTTTCCTGTGACAGCAGGCATTCCAAGTTCCAGATGGTGTCCAGTTCAGAGACCCATTCCACAAGGGAGGGTGCGGTTGTTGATTTCCAGTGGCAGGGGATAAAGTGACGTAGGACATCTTTCTTGGCTATGAAAATTGAGCCCAGGATCAAGGAGTGCAGGGAAATCTAAGGGGATAAAAGGTATTTGTGTTACTATTATTTTACAATAGATGGCAAAAAATGTCATCCATAAGGGTTGGATAGAGGGACAGTCCCACCAAATATCAGTCATAGTCCTTTTAGAGGTGTGACATCGCCAACAGATATTGGAATAGGAGGGGGAATACATGCTTTAGGATAACTGGGCATCTATACCACCTAGTGATGAGTGTGAACCCCTTTTCTTGTGTCTTTATGGCCATCGAGAGCTTATGAGTCAACATAAAGCATTTATTCAATTTTTATGGAGAGATCGCAAGACTCTTGTCTGTAGGGGTAAGTTTGATGGCAGTGGCAACCTCCTCTTAAGTAGCGGCTTTACTATCACTTTAGTATGAAGACACCACCATGCTCAAAATAGGAAGGAGCCAGTTGTAACGTCGGAGAGCGGGGTCTGCACTACAGGCGGCCGTGCCAAAATTTTTTGCTTTAACATTTTTCAAGTGCCTTTTAAAATAAATTGATTTTTTATCAAAAGATAACGCCCTATAATGCCCTGTACACACGATAGGAATTTCCGATGAAAAAAGTCAGACGGAGTTTCCATCGGAAATTTTCAAATACAACATGTTCTATTTTTTTCCGATGAAATTCCGTTGGAATTCCAATGGGAGTTTGATCGGAAAAAGGTCCGATCGTGTGTACGGGGCATTAGTCTTCCTCCAATTTTTTTTACCATCTATCACGAGCTGTTAATCGGGGAGCCCTCTGAGGAAGTTATAGAGGAATCCATTTCATCACCTGCAGATGAGCGTCCATGCTTACTCATCCATCCGTGTCTGCTGGGAGATGTTGTCCATTGTGAGTCTCTGAGACTTGGCAGACAGGGGAATGCATCCCTAAGCTGTGGATCAGCACACATGCTTGTGACCCATGTGGGTCTGGTAAGCAGCCAATTTTTTATTACTTTTGAGCACAGTGGTCTCTTCATACTAAAGTGTCCATACCCCTTGGGATCAGCATTTGTTCGATTTGGGACGTAATAATTGGATATGTTTTCAATTCAGCCCATTCACTCTGTTGAACTTGATTTGTTTTCACTCTGCCTTTTTGGAACCTGAGAGAGACTGTTGATATATATTTACTCTCTTGTCAATTTCTGCCACATTTGTCTTTGGATATATATTGATAAACAGCCAGCTTATTATTATACAAGACCACTGAAGCCTCATATAATTCCTTCAAGTGGGTTCTGGTTTTGGAAATATCTGTAGTGTGGCCGTGGAAGAATGTTTATGGGTGGTTTCCAGTTTGTGGAGTTTGTCTAAAGTAGAGGATATGGATTTGGCACATTCTTCCCTTGGACCAGTCCTCCCCTCAAAACTGTGTTCATTGCTTCCCATTGGTACGGGAGTGGGGGGAGTGGGGTGGTGTCTGAGGTGTGCTCCTGTAAAAAATGTTTGATAATTTCTGTAAGTTTAGAGTGGCAATCCTGATTCCACAGAAGGGACTCATTGAGATGCCAGGTCTCCATTCTCGTGGAGGAATATGAGGGATCGTAAGAGTAAGGTATACGGGAAATGATCTGACCAAACATAGTGTATATGTCACAAATGGAAGCCCAATCAAGACACTTGTGATCTATGAAGAAAGAGTCAAGGCAACTATATGTTTCGTGGACTGGGTAGAAAGAAGTGTAGTTCCGTATCAGGGGATGAAGCATCCTCCAGACGTCAATCAAGTGGAGATCATGAATGGGGAGTTTAAAGTCTATTTGCGATAAGACTGAGCATGAATTGATGAATGTGGATGAGGCTCCCGTGGGGAGACTGAAGTCCCCTCCCAAGATTATCCTACCTTCCGCAATCTGAGCCAATACCTGTAAATACTTGATAGCTGCTGTTGGGCTTAAACTTAGCAACTGTGATTTTGGTGCCCCATACTGAAAACATCTCTCTTGTGGGTCTCTTGAGCGATTAGGGTAACAGAAAGAGTTTTGTGGAAAGCAATTGCTAAGCCTTTGGACTTCTGCACTGGGTTCACGCTGTGGTACCATCTGGAGAAATACCTGTGGCAAGAAGGGAGAGATTCAGTAGAAGAGTGTATCTCTTTGAAACAATGCTATGCCTACTTTTTTTGTGTGAAGTTGATAGAGAATCTGACCTCTCTTGGAGGCAATATTTAGGCCTTTGGTATTGTAGGAACAGAGTTTTAGCATTTAGTTGTGCCTTAAAAGTTTGGGTCATGATGGTGTAATAGATTTATCCCTGGTCCAATTCCAGGATGTATGTTATATTCTGCCTCTGACCCAAATTCAAGGTGATGTGAATGCATGCATGCAAAAAGGATCACACTGACACACACTGTTCAGTGTGAGCTCTTCTCATCAACAACAGGGGTTTATTCAGGTCACAGCCCCTTATATAAACAAAGTGACATAAGCAAACGTCATCACATATGTGTGTATATCATTGGTTCATCTGTATATGGTCCTTTTGCTGACGACATCTGTTTTGGCACCAGGTTTTCACATTCCTTAGCTCAGCGCCATATTTGCTTTGCACGGTGGGAGGGGCAGAAAGCAGGGGGTGAAGGAGTATGGAGTGGATATAACATCTGTTTCTCGTTTTAAGGAAACTTACTGCTGGCTGGTTATAAGATTACTAAAACACACATACATACACACACAGAGAAAAAGAAAGTGGGCAGGGGGAATCAAGTTTATGGAGGCACACTAGGGTGGGTGTCTAGACAAAAGCTAAATAGCCCATGAAGAATATGAGTCGTACGTGTGATTACACACTTAAAAGTACTCAACATGCTAGACCTAATCTGGGGAAGAGGTTGGAGAAGAAGAAACATGAGACGTAACTTTGTGCAGCAAACCAGACTGAAAAAAGGCGTAAATGTGGGACAAGAAAATATAAAAGCAATGCAAGAAAGATTTTAAAAAGTCTTGGGAAGGTGGCTGCATTATCCAGTAGGTACCACAATTAAATCAGGAGTAATCTGTATAGGAATCAATACATGTACAAGGCAAACCGGCATAGGCAAAATTAACAATTTCCAAAATTGTGAGATGTGACAACATTTTCCAATGCCAAGTATCGAACATGGCCATGACTAAGGACTAACGTCCGAAACGCGTAGGTTATTTTACAGCATTGTACTTATTTACTTCATAAAGAAATACAATTTTTTTGGATGTCATCCTGAGTGCTGACCATCCCTTTCCTTACTTTGATTACCAATTATAACCCAGTTATTGCAGATAAAAAACAAAGAAACAAGAAATA
The DNA here is from genome assembly GCA_029206835.1 of Rana muscosa. Taxonomy (NCBI): domain Eukaryota; kingdom Metazoa; phylum Chordata; class Amphibia; order Anura; family Ranidae; genus Rana; species Rana muscosa. The sequence goes on from CM055127.1 coordinate 164,514,005, forward strand.
ACTTTTTACATGATAGTTCTATTTGTACCGCTTGGACCATACCTGGGATCCCTGTGGAAGCTGGAGATCACTGTAGTAGGCACTGCTACTACAGTGATCTTTGCTCTCTTCCGAGGTCCTATGTTGAGCAGCTGCTTTGGGGTCAATCACTCGCCTCCCTGATGGTATGGCATGATGAATAAGTATCTGCCTGTATTCATCAGCATTGGGGACACCATTCATCCTGACCAAATCTTCAGCTCCATTTGCAGAAATTCAGCCCCAAACTTGCAAGAAACCTTCACCATTCTTCATTGTTGCCTGCAGGCACTCAATATTGTATCGCTCTCCAGCCCTTCGGTGAACAAACTGCCTCCTGCTTCCACAACCTCACCTTAGTAGCAGAGTTTGGCTGTTCCTCACCCAGCTTTAAGCCTCCTACACAGCTGTTTCTGTTTCAGTTAAAGTTGTTGTACACCCTGTACAACCATTTTTACCTACAGGTAAGCCTAGATTAAGGCTTACCTGATTGTGTTGGAAATATCTCCTAAACCTCCACGGTTTAGGAGATATTTACAATTGAGACGAGCGCCGATGTCTACGGTGCATGCGCCGTAGACAGCGGCGCTGGCGCACTTTAGAAATGGCGATCGTGCTGTTTCTAAGGGAAGGGCATGCTATGACTGGCGGCTCCCGCGCGTATGAGCTAGAGTGACGTCACGCGACTCCGGCTAGTCACAGAGCCGGAGTTTACGGCCCCGGAAGTAAGAGGGGTGAAGAATGGACGCTTCCTGCAACAGGGGACAGCGGTGACATTGCAGGCTTCGGTTTCAGGTAAGTGACACATAATGGGCTACAATGCGATGCATAGTAGCCCATTATGCTTTACCTTTGCAGGGAAATAAAGAGGAAGTAAAACCCATCAGGGTTTACTTCCTCTTTAATGACTGTGGGGTTGATTTACTAAAACTGGAGAGTGCAAAATCTGGTGATGCTGTGCATGATAGGCAATCAGCTTCTAATTTACTTCAGCTTGTTCAATTAAGTTTTGCACTCTCCAGTTTTAGTAAATCAACCCCTATGTTTCAACCTATGTATGAAATTGATGATCATTAGTTCCTTTCTGGTATAATTGGTTGATCGTAGAGTCACCTAAACTCTAATCCTACAAAATCCCTCACTTTGTGCAAGTGTACAAAGTGTGCAAGTGTACAAAGTGTGCAAGTGTACAAATTGATGCTGGTTTGAAGCCAAAGGGTAGTCACTCCAAAGAATAATATGATTACATTTTTTTGCTCACTTTGCATTTTGTAAATTGATAAAATATAAACAATTAAAATATATATATTTTGGAAGCATTTGTATCTTTACAGCATTTATTCACACCTGCCTAAAACGTTTTCACAGTACTGTGAATTCTTACATTGGTCTAAGCTGGTGATGATGGGTCCAGGCACTGGTCAGCGCTGTGCCATCTCCGCTGCCAATTCTCCACGGTCCCTCAACAATGCTCTTTGGCTATTGAGCAACCACTGATGATGCAGCGCCTGCACATAAGTGCAGGTGTTACATCCTCTCTGGCACCTGGCCAATTCCTGGCATCTTACAGATGCCGGAAATGAGCCCACAGTGTACAGGCAACAGCACATGCACCACAGAGTGTACACAGAAAATAAAACATTGCTGGGGGAAAGAGGAAGACTTTGCATGTTTCTCCTGGCAAAAGTCCCTAAGTCATAGCATTTTTTTTTTATTTTACCTACAGATTTTTTGTTACACTGGGCAGACTTTGAGCCGCCATGCACTGTAATGTCTACAAAAAAAATAAATAAAATGGGCAGACTTGATGGACTACTCTGTCTTTTTTCTCTCTCACTTTTCTTTGTTTCTAATGCCTCGTACACGCCACCGGTTTTCCTGACATGCCAAAAACCGACGTTTTTCCCGACGTGATTCCTCTCAAGTCTGCCTTGCATACACACGTTCAGGCAAAAAAACGCTCGACCAAAGCGCGGTGACGTCCAACACGTACGACGGCACTATAAAGGGGAAGTTCCATTCAAATGGCGTCACCCTTTGGGCTACTTTTGCTGATCCTCGTGTTAGTAAAAGTTTGGTGAGAGACGATTCGCACTTTTCAGTCTTCGTGCTTTTCAGTCCGTTAAAGCGTGACGAATGTGATAGCTCCATTACGAACGCTAGTTTTACCAGAACGAGCGCTCCCGTCTCATACTTGATTCTGAACATGCGCGTTTTTTCCCGTCATTAAAGCTTACACACAAGCGGTTTTCGCGATGAGAAAAAGACAGACGGGAAACACAACGGGAAAAAAGAGAGCAGGTTCTAATTTTTTTGCGGGCAGTTTTCTCGTCAGGAAAACTGCTATGGAGCCTACACACGACCGGTTTTCTCGACCAATCTAAAAAATGGCAGTTTTCTCGTCGGGAAAACCGGTCGTGTGTACGAGGCATATGTTTCTACATCTCAGGTCTGTGTAATACTTTGCATGTTCTCCATGATTAGAAGGGCAGGAATGGGCACATGTAAAATCTGTAGATGCTCTATAAAAGCTGAATCCCAAGAAAGGATATATAAATATACCCGCCGGCCACCCGCGATCGCTCCTGACAGAGACAGAACGGACATCTGTCAATGTAAATAGACAGATCTCTGTTCTGTCAGGAGAGAGGAGACAGATCTGTTGTTCCCACTGATCAGGAACAGCGATCATTCTTCTCCTCCAGGCAGTTACACCCCCCTCACAGTTACAATCACTCCCTAGGTAACACATTTAACCCCTTGATCGCCCCCTAGTGTTAACCCCTTCCCCGCCAGTGACATTTACACAGTAATCAGTGGCTAATTTTAGCTCTGATCGCTGTATAAATGACAATGGTCCCAAGAAAGTATCAAAAGTGTCCGCCATTACTAGTAAAAAAAATGTAAAAAATAAATAAAAATGCCATAAATATATTCCCTATTTTGTAGACGTTATAACTTTTGCGCAAACCAATCAATATACACTTATTGCGATTTTTTTTTTACCAAAAATATGTAGAAGAATACATATCGGCCTAAACTGATGAAAAAATTTGTTTAAAAAAAAAAAAATTGGATATGTATTGTAGCAAAAAGTAAAAAATACAGTTTTTTTTTTTCAAAATTGTCGCTCCTTTTTTGTTTATAGCGCAAACAATAAAAACCGCAGAGGTGACCAAATACCACCAAAAGAAATCTCTATTTGTGGGGAAAAAAGGGACATCAATTTTGTTTGGGCACAGCGTCGCACGACCGTGCAATTGTCAGTTAAAGAGACGCAGTGCGGTATCGCAAAAAATGGCCCGGTCATTAAGGGGTCAAATCCTTCCGGTCCTTAAGTGGTTAAAGCAGCCAAAATCAACATGATGAAAATGAGCAAATAAAAGGTGCAGTTCTTCAATAAACACAAAATGACCCCAATAATTGTGAAAATGATAAGCCTACAAAATCATCAAAATAAATAGCAGTATTAGAATGTAAAATGTCCAAAAGTGCTACAGAAATTCCCTGATAATTAAAAAGACAAATTCATTCAAAATAAATAAATAAATAAAAATTCTACCATAAATTGATGAGAATGAGATAACCACAAAAATTGGGTGAGCGCAGTTATACTTTATTTTGTGCAAGAAGAAGCCAATACGTTTTGGAGGCTCTACACTTAACATTCCTGCATCATCAGGAGACTTAGAAACCTAATTGATGTATCATAGGTGATGGGGTATGTTAAGGTTTTTTATAATATCCATTTTTTATACCTTCTATAAATCCTTTAGCTTTTAATTCATAGCATACAATTATTTATATTTATGTTTAATTGATTATCATTATGATTTTTTGTATTATTCTATTTTTTTATATATTTTTTTTTACATAATTACATATTGCAAAATTACATATGATATAATTACATCTCATTGCTATTACCTCTCTGTATTTTTCTGATCATGCTTAACCATAAAACTTCAAAGACATGCTGGTAGGTAATTGGCACCTGTCTAAATTTGTCCTAGTGTATGTATGAATGTGAGTTTAGGGACCTTAGATTGTAAGCTCCTTGTGTGCAGGGACTAATGTGAATGTACAATGCAAAGCCCCAAATAAACTGATGGCGCTATATAAATACCTGTAATAAAAGAAATAAATAATAAAACGATACAACTATTATTTAATACATTTTTTTTTTATAGTTTTTATTATGACTATGATCATGTTCTATTTATGGTAAAAAAAATGTCATTATTCTTACCCTATCATATCTCAGTAATGAACCACATAGAAGAGAAAACAAAACAGAGTTGTTTTCCTTCAAATGTTGCCACCATCCCAAAATAGTAGGAATAGACCCTAAAAGGGCATAAGTACCCCCTCCGGTACAGTGGGATTTTAAGGGCAAAAAAAAAAAAAAGGGATATATAAAAATATTATTTCTTAAAGAAAAATCTTATTATTTTTTAAAAAAGGTTTGCTGTATGCAAATATAATATTATGTCAAGCATATAATAATTTTCACAATATACATAGAATGGTACAATCATAAATTGAAACATTGAAACATTTGTACAGATTTCCAGTGAGAAAAGTTTTCCTCCTTTAGCCTAACGTGTTTCAGGAATAGCAATCCTTTCTTCAGAGGCTCTTGGTAGGAGAAAGTACAAATATATTCTGGAATGAAGCAAGAGAAAAAACTCAGAGAATAATTCCAAAAATCAGCATCATTGAAGCCACAAACACATCCAATATACATACCAATCACTGAATTTGTAGATTTATCTGTCAGAATGTTTCATTATTATTAAAAATAGAGGACACAGGGTCCTAAGAAAATAGAGCAGAGCTGCCATTGCCATTCATAGAGGGACAATGATCCCCATCCCGGCTCGGATCGGCCCACACAAAGGGTCCCAGCGGAGCACTCCCAGCATCCGAACACCCAGAGGCCTCAAAATAAAAACAGATATCCTAATGTAGAAAAACCAAAAAGGAAAAGACCTTATATGAACTGCACAGAGTGAACTGACATTGGATATGAATTATACAATGTCACAAATATTTAGGCAATTTACCCAAATTATTCAGCCAAAAAAGGAAAGGGAAAGGGGGGTAGACGGTGCTGACCCATGAAAAAAGGGGGGGAGGAGGTCATTGGGCATGTGTGTCTAAAAAAAGGGGAGACACATGCCAATGTCTCAAAAACATATATGTCAACCATTACAGATTGCATAGGATGTGGAGAGTAATGTGCAGTGACTAAATCAATTGAGTGGGTGAAAAAGAGCTCTAAATAACAGAATATATGATTAAACATCAAATTGAAACAATAATAAAATAGCCTAAAATAAACCCATAAGTGGTGCTTGTGAGATCTTTAAAATGGTTAAGAACAAAATAGGGGAAGTAGGGAAACCTTCCTACTTACCAGAAGGAGCATACAGCAAACTTAAAAAAAAATAAAAATACGATTTTTCTTTAATAAATAATATTTTTATATATGCCTGTTTTGTTTTTTTGCCTTTTTGTTTGCCCTTAAAATCCCGCTGTATCAGGGGGGACTTATGCCCTTTTAGGGTCTATTCCTATCCTATCTCAGTAGGTATTTAGGTTATGTTTTTATATATATATATATATATATATATATATATATATATATATATCATACTTTGTAAAGGCAATAACAACATTACTCTGTGTTTATATACTTACTTAATTTAATTTTATATAGCATGTATACCATGATTATCAAATACATAATTATATACTATAGAGAATATTAATCTTGATCCTATATATTAATATATAATAATAGATCCTAAATAAAAATAGCACATTTATGCTTACAAGACTGTCCAAATACTCAATTATTTTATTCCATTTTATTATATTATGTATTTTATTTATTTATTTATTTTATTCTATATTTTATTTTAAACCATTTTATACAAACTAACAGGCATAATTAAATCACATGCGCATCAAAGATATAACATATTGCAGATCAATTCTATTATAGATAAATATACAAATCCTTTCAAGTCAGAATTCTTCTTATATAAATCTAATGACGATACAGACTTTGACCTCTGGCGTCCTGGCTGTTTAGCCAAAAAGTAAACAGAGAGAAAAATGTTTTTTTATTATTTTATTTATTTTATTATCTAGTTGGGTTTTTTATTTTTATTTTGAATTTTGAATTTTTTTATTCTATGTTATATTTCTTAGCCCAGATAAAGGGTGGAGTGTTAAGCCCACAAAATGTGTTGGCTTCTTCTTGTGACCACTTGTTGCACAAAATAAAGATTAACTGGACCTACATAATTTTTGTAGCGCTCTCCTTCTCTCTACATTTCTTTAACCACTTAAGCCCCGGACCATTTTGTAGCTAAGGGACCAGAGCTGTTTTAACTTTTTGTTATAAGAAAAATCGAATAAACTCAATTTTAGTCATACATTTAGGCCAAAATGTATTCAGCCACATGTCTTTAGTAAAAAAAATGTCAATAAGCGTATATTTATTGGTTTGCGCAAAAGTTATAGCGTCTACAAACTAGGGTACATTTTCTGGAATTTACACAGCTTTTAATTTATGACTGCCTATCTCATTTCTTGAGGTGCTAAATGGCAGGGCAGTACAAAACCCCCCCAAATTACCCAATTTTGGAAAGTAGACACCCCAAGGAAATTGCTGAGAGGCATGTTGAGCCCATTGAATATTTTTTTTTTTTGTCGCAAGTGATTGAATAATGACTAAAAAAAATAAAAAATTACAAAAAGTTGTCACTAAATGATATATTGCTCACACATGCCATGGTTATATGTGGAATTACACCCCAAAATACATTTTGCTGCTGCTCCTGAGTACGGGGATACCACATGTGTGGGACTTTTTGGGAGCCTAGCCGCGTACGGGCCCCCGAAAACCAAGCACCGCCTTCAGGATTTCTAAGGGCGCAAATTTTTGATTTCACTCCTCACTACCTATCACAGTTTCAAAGGCCATAAAATGCCAAAATAGCACAAACCCCCCCAAATGACCCCATTTTAGAAAGTAGACACCCCAAGGAAATTGCTGAGAGGCCTGTTGAGCCCATTGAATATTTTTTTTTTGTCCCAAGTGATTGAATAATGACAAAAAAAAAAAAAAAATTACAAAAAGTTGTCACTAAATGATATATTGCTCACACATGCCATGGTTATATATGGAATTACACCCCAAAATACATTTTGCTGCTTCTCCTGAGTACGGGGATACCACATGTGTGGGACTTTTTGGGAGCCTAGCCCCGAAAACCAAGCACTGCCTTCAGGATTTCTAGGCACAAATTTTTGATTTCACTCCTCACTACCTATCACAGTTTCGAAGGCCATAAAATGCCAAAATAGCACAAAACCCCCCCAAATGACCCCATTTTGGAAAATAGACACCCCAAGCTATTTGCTGAGAGGCATGGTGAGTATTTTACAGCTCTCATTTGTTTTTGAAAATGAAGAAAAAAAAATTTTTTTTTTTTTTTTTTAATTTTCAAAACTTTGTGACAAAAAGCGAGATCTGCAAAATACTCACCATACCTCTCAGCAAATAGCTTGGGGTGTCTACTTTCCAAAATGGGGTCATTTGGGGGGGGTTTGTGCCATCTGGGCATTCCATGGCCTCCGAAACTGTGATAGGCAGTGAGAAGTGAAATCAAAAATTTACACCCTTAGAAAGCCTGAAGGCGGTGATTGGTTTTTGGGGTCCCGTACGCGGCTAGGCTCCCAAAAAGTCTCACACATGTGGTATTCCCGTACTCAGGAGAAGCAACAGAATGTATTTTGGGGTGTAATTCCACATATGCCCATGGCATGTTTGAGCAATATATCATTTAGTGACAACTTTGTGCAAAAAATAAAAAATAAAAAAATAAATTGTCTATTTTCCGCAACTTGTGTCAACATATAAAATATTCCATGGACTCGACATGCCTCTCAGTATATAGCTTGGGGTGTCTACTTTCCAAAATGGGGTCATTTGGGGGGGTTTTGAACTGTTCTGGCATTTTATACACAACATTAGGAAGCTTACATCCACTCTTCTAACCACTTGAAGGCAAAGCCCTTTTTCACACTTTTTTGCAAGAAAATTATGTTGAACCCCCAAACATTATATATATTTTTAAAGCAAAGGCCCTACAGATTAAAATGGTGGGTGTTGCAATTTTTTTTTCTACACAGTATTTGCGCAGCGATTTTTCAAACGCATTTTTTGGGGAAAAAATACACTTTTTTTAATTTTAATGCACTAAAACACACTATATTGCCCAAATGTTTGATGAAATAAAAAATATGATCTTAGGCCAAGTACATAGATACCAAACACGACAAGCTTTAAAATTTCGCACAAACGCGCATTGGCGACAAACTACATACATTTTTAAAAGCCTTTAAAAGCCTTTACAGGTTAAGCCGTTAGATTTACAGAGGAGGTCTACTGCTAAAATTACTGCCCTCGATCTGACCTTCGCGGTGATACCTCACATGCATGGTGCAATTTCTGTTTACATATGACGCCAGACCGACGCTTGCGTTCGCCATTGGGCAAGAGCAGGGCAGGACAGGGGTGCTTTTTTTATTTTTTATTATTAATTTTGCTTTTTTATTTTATTTTTAAACTGTTGCTTCCATATTTATTTATTTTTATCATTTTTATTGTTATCTCAGGGAATGTAAATATCCCCTATGATAGCAATAGGTAATGACAGGTACTCTTTTTTGAAAAAAACTGGGGTCTATTGGACCCTAGATCTTTCCTCTGCCCTCAAAGCATCTGACCACACCAAGATCGGTGTGATAAAATGCTTTCCCGATTTCCCAATGGCGCTTTTTATATCCGGGGGGGGGGGACATTCCCTCCCACTGCTTGTAAAAGCAGTCCAGAGGCTAATTAGCCACTAGGATTGCTTTTACATGAAAGCCGGCCGCTGGCTGAAAAGAATGATATCAAGATGATACCTAAACCCACAGGCATCATTCTGGTATAAACATTCAAAGTCCAGCAACATACCAGTACGTTGCTGGTCCTTGTTGGACATGTATTGTAATCTTTTTTTTCATGCAGCCTGTTGGCTAAACGAAAAAAAAGATTGATCGGTGGGTAAGCCCACCATTAGAATACCGCCCTTCATCCACCCACTTCTAATGATGGGCATACATGCACCATTTATATATGCCGAAGCATGGGGGCACCTTCCCGCAAAAGTTATGCCGCACACACATGGTCAGACTTTTCCACGGGCAAGCCTCCGTCGGAATTTTGACCGTATGTACGCGGCATTAGGAGCAAAATCGCTCCTCCGCCCCTGCTGCCCCAATGCTTCGGCATATATGCTTTTTTTTTTTAAACTGCGGTGGTGAAATCACCTCCTACAGCACTGGAGTCGCAGGGATCAGGCCTGTCTCTGCGAACGCTGCAGTTATGTGTGTTGTGTTTTGTAAGTGACAGTGATCGATCGATACTGCACTTGGGTGGCCTGGGCTGGACGGAGGGGCAAAACGCAGGTGCCAGCAGGTATCTGGGCTGATCCCGCTAACACTGCGTTTTTGGGAACCCTAAACTGCTGGGGACGAAAGTATAGATCTAATCAGATCAGATATTGATCTGTTCAGATACTATACCACTAAGGGGGGTGTATGCTTAACGCGTGGGTGTTAGCGCTACTGGCACTAACCTGACGCTGCCTGGGGTGTGACGCAGACCCTCTCTGACGCTAAAACCTAATTGATATCACCCGCCGGGCGATCAGGGGGTTAAAACCTTTATTGGGTTATATTCGGCGGTTGCCCTGACACTATAAAAAGCAAACTAACTAACCAGCGTCACCCGTAATACTTATATGGTGATCACTGGTGAAAGGGTTAACTAGGGGCAATTAGGGGGTTAAAACCTTCATTAGGTAATATATGGGGGTACCTGACGCTATATAAAAACCTGACGGCGAACCTAAAAAAAATTACTGGCTACCTATCGGCATCACCGACACTAAGACAACGATCATAAAAACGATCGCTTAGCGACAGTGGTGAAAGGGGGTGAAAGGGTTACCTGGGGGGCGATCAGGGGGTTAAACCTTTATTAGATAATATATGGGGGTACCTGAAGCTATAAAAACCTGCGGCGAACCTAAAAAAAAATACTGGCTACCGATCAGCATCACCGACGCTAAGACATCGATCAGAAAAATGATCGCTTAGCGACGGCGGTGCTAGGGGGTGAAAGGGTTACCCGGGGGGTGATCAAGGGGGTTAAACCTTTATTAGGTAATATATGGGGGTACCCGACGCTATAAAAACCTGCGGCGAACCTAAAAAAAATTACTGGCTACCGATCAGCATCACCGACGCTAAGACATCGATCAGAAAAATTATCGCTTAGTGACAGTGGTGATAGGGGGTGAAAGGGTTACCTGGGGGGCGATCAAGGGGGTTAAACCTTTATTAGGTAATATATGGGGGAACCCGACGCTATAAAAACCTGCGGCGAACCTAAAAAAAATTACTGGCTACCGATCAGCATCACCGACGCTAAGACATCGATCAGAAAAATGATCGCTTAGCGACGGCGGTGCTAGGGGGTGAAAGGGTTATCTGGGGGATGATCAGGGGGTTAAACCTTTATTGGGGGGGTTAGGGGGCTACACTGGACCTAAAACTAAATGTACTGACACTTTTACAGTCACAAATGTCACTGATTGCAGTGATCACTAAATAAATGGTCACTGCAATCAGTGACACTGTGACTGGGGGCTGGGGGGTGATCTGGGGGGTGATCTGGGGGGGCGATTTATGTGCCTATGTGTCCTGGTGTCAGTGTGCTGCTTTGTGCACTAACCTGCATCTTCTCCTGGACGGCGCTCGGTATATGTGAGCGCCGCAGGAGAGATGACATCACTTCCTCCTGCCTGTGTAAACAGTACACAGGCAGGGGAAGCTCTCTCATTCGCCGGGAGCGATCGAGAGGGGGGGGCCGGAATCGAACGGCCGTCCCCTCATGCCGGATCGCTCCCGAAGGTAAAACGACCACCCACTGTAAAGAAGGGGGGTCCGATCGGACCCCCCAACTATACAAAGGCAATCACGTATATGTACGTGATTCTGCCTGTCGGTGCCATTCTGCCGACGTATATTTACAGTGGGCGGTCGTTAAGTGGTTAAATACTCTGCAATTCGCCAAGGATACCCTGGCTGATAGAGAGCCGACACCAAAACTCAGATCCTTCCTACTTTGGGTCCAGAGAGTGCTCCACCAACACACTTGTTGTCAAAATCAACATGACATTGACGACCAATACAGGTCTTACTTTCTGGAAGCATTGTCAGAGACATTTTTTAGCAAGGGGCCGCTGTGATAAAAAAGTCAGAGTTGATTGGGGCACTCAAACTTGAATGATGTTACGTGTAGAACATTTATTATTATTATTATTATTATTATACAGGATTTATATAGCGCCAACAGTTTGAGCAGCGCTTTACAACATCAGGGGAGACAGTACAGTCACAATACAATTCAATACAGAGGGATCAGAGGGCCCGGCTCGTTAGAGCTTACAGTCTAGAAGGGAGGGTCAAGTGAAACAAAGGGTAGTAGCTGTAGGGGACGATCAGGTGGACAAAATGAAAATACAGTTGTTAGGTGTGGGTAGGATAGGCTTCTCTGAAGAGGAGGGTTTTTAGGGATCCTCTAAAAGCTAATAGAGAAGAAGATAGACGGACAGATTGGGGTAAGGAGTTCCATAGGCTTGGAGAGGCTCTGGAAAAGTCCTGGAGACGAGCATGGGAGGAGGTGATGAGAGAGCTAGAGAGCAGGAGGTCTTGAGAAGAATGAAGAGAACGATTCATGAGTAGCAGAGAGTAGAGTTAGATAGAGGAAGGAGTCCTCTAGTAGAGCAGAGAATTTCAGGAGAGGAGAGTTATATAGGAAATAGATCTGCGTCCCCCAGCAAAGCAGAATATTTCGGAAGAGGAGAGTAATGCCCTGTACACACGATCGGGATTTCCGATGGGATAAATTCCGATGGAATTTTCCGTTGTTATTCCGTTCAAGCTGTCTTGCATACACACTGTCAGACCAAATTCCGACCGTCAAGAACGCGGTGACGTACAACACTACGACGAGTCGAGAAAAATGAAGTTCAATGCTTCCGAGCATGCGTCGACTTGATTCTGAGCATGCGTGTTTTTTCTCCGTCGGAGTTCCACACAGACGATCGGAATTTCCGATATAATTTTTTTCCATCATGTTCTATTTCTAAACTCTGACAGAAAAAAGTCCGATGGGGCCCACACACGGTCAGAATATCCAATGAAAAAATTTCATCAGACTTTTTTCATCGAAAATTCCGATCGTGTGTACAGGGCATTAGTGTCATGTACCAGGTGTGACCAGACTGTGTGGACTGCAAAACGCATGTAAAGTGAATATAAATGTTTATTAACATTAGTGATATATAAGTACACAAACACCTCCCGTACCAAACAGTGACAATAAACCCAACAGTGACCTACAAATAACAAATAACTATATACATTAGCTGGGGAATACCGTAATCAAGAACGTAAGCCAGGCTAGGGTCATACACAGGGAATCAGCAGATGGGGGAAGGTGAATGAGATAAGGGCACAAGGCAAGGATGAAAGGTAATAGGAACACAGGAGGGACTGGATTAGGACGGGCTCGGGATCGGGATCAGGTTCAGGGTTCAGGGTACAGGATAGCAGGTCAGGGCACAAGGACGATACCAAGGCAAACATGTGAGTGCTTGCCGGGTATTTATATGCATGCCTGTATTTAGCTTTAAGGGACACCTGAACGCAGGAGGTGCTATCTGCTCCACACTGCCAGGGAGACACCCGCTGGTGGACATCGGTACTACAGCTCAAGGATCTAACAGTGCCATCAGCAGGTGAATCTCTCCACTACAGATCCTGAGTGTTGGAAGAAACCCGCTGGTGGACGCTGGTACTGCGATCCAAGAGACCGACAGCGCCACCAACGGTTGAACCCTTTCCTGACAGTTAGTTAGAGGAAAGAGCAAAGTCCTCCAGCAGAACACCGATGAAGGGGAAGTGTTAAGCCCCTGAAAAACGTTGGCTTCTTCTTGTGACTTGTGCAAAATAAAGATTTCCTGGACCTACAAATTTTTTGTGGCACACTTATTCCTTCTACATTTCTCTGACTACTCTGGAGTTCACCAAAGATACCCGGCTACCTCGAAGGTGTGACCCTTCCTACTTGGGGTCCAGGGCTCCACTAACACACCTACTGTCTAAATCAACATAATGACAAGTACAGGTCTTACTTTCCAGGAGCATAGGCAGGGACATTTTTTTTTTTTAGATAGGGACTGCTGGGATAAAATAGGGACTGCTGGGATAAAATCGGGGCTGCTGGGATAAAATCGGGGCTGCTGGGATAAAATCGAGGCTGCTGGGATAAAATAGGGGCTGCTGGGATAAAATAGGGGTTGCTGGGATAAAATAGGGGCTGCTGGGATAAAATAGGGGCTGCTGGGATAAAATAGGGGCTGCTGGGATAAAATAAGGGCTGCTGGGATAAAATAGGGGCTGCTGGGATAAAATGGGGGGTGCTGGGATAAAATGGGGGCTGCTGGGATAAAATGGGGGCTGCTGGGATAAAATCGAGGCTGCTGGGATAAAATAGGGGCTGCTGGGATAAAATCGGGGCTGCTGGGATAAAATCGGGGCTGCTGGGATAAAATCGGGGCCGCTGGGATAAAATAAGGGCTGCTGGGATAAAATCGGGGCTGCTGGGATAAAATCGGGGCCGCTGGGATAAAATAAGGGCTGCTGGGATAAAATGGGGGCTGCTGGGATAAAATCGGGGCTACTGGGATAAAATCGGGGCTACTGGGATAAAATCGGGGCTGCTGGGATAAAATCGGGGCTGCTGGGATAAAATCGGGGCTGCTGGGATAAAATGGGGATTGGGGCGCACAAACTTGATTGGCAGTCACATGTAGGGCATTTATGAGTAACAGAGACACAGAGGTGACTTTGAAGACACCTATATCTGGTGCAGGTTGTGTCTCTTCATGTTCCTGTGTGATCCTATCTGCATGCAGCGAGTTTGTCATTGACTCCTCGGAGGAAGCCGTTATCTCCACATTAACGCTACAAACAACAGCTTGCTGCGGTTCAGCTCAACACACTTCAGTTCAACTGTTCACTGTCTGTTCTAAAAATGTGAGGGGAGGGTTCGTGTACTCGCAGCTTCTAAACTTGGGTTTAGGAGCTTTTTCCCTTTTTTTTGTCAAAGCTCCTCAACTCAACTTCATAAAAGCCTCCCTGTCCATGTACACATAGGCTTTTTCCAGAGTTTAGGAGCTGCTGCAATTAGAGGAGCTTCAACCTCCCTCTTCTGAACCCAGAAGAATTGTGTTCAGGATAGGAACGCAAACCACGGCAAAATTGTTGCGTTTTCCCACTTCCGAAGTAAATGCAGGTTGAAAATGAAGCTGTAGGGTGATTATTGACATTCATGAACTTTTACCTACCATCCTGACCATGAAGAGGAGCAAAAGAGACACAGAGGAAGGGGCAGAGTCCTCCAGCAGTGCAGAGTATTTCAGGAGAGGAGAGTTATAGAGGAAGGAGAGGAGTCCGCCAGCAGTGCAGAGTATTTCAGGAGAGGAGAGTTATAGAGGAAGGAGCAGAGTCCTCCAGCAGTGCAGAGTATTTCAGGAGAGGAGCGTTAGATAGAGGAAGGAGAGGAGTCCGCCAGCAGTGCAGAGTATTTCAGGAGAGGAGAGTTATAGAGGAAGGAGCAGAGTCCTCCAGCAGGGCAGAGTATTTCAGGAGAGGAGAGTTAGAAGAAGGAGCAGAGTCCTCCAGCAGTGCAGAGTATTTCAGGAGAGGAGAGTTATAGAGGAAGGAGCAGAGTCCTCCAGCAGGGCAGAGTATTTCAGGAGAGGAGAGTTAGAGGAAGGAGCAGAGTCCTCCAGCAGGGCAGAGTATTTTGGGAGAGGAGAGTCAGATAGCGGAAGGAGCAGAGTCCTCCAGCAGTGCAGAGTATTTCAGGAGAGGAGAGTTAGATAGAGGAAGGAGAGGAGTCCTCCAGCAGTGCAGAGCATTTTAGGAGAGGAGAGTTAGAGGAAGGAGCAGAGTCCTCCAGCAGAGCAGAGTATTTTGGGAGAGGAGAGTCAGATAGCGGAAGGAGCAAAGTCCTCCAGCAGTGCAGAGTATTTCAGGAGAGGAGAGATAGATAGAGGAAGGTGAAGAGTCCTCCAGCAGGGCAGAGTATTTCAGGAGAGGAGAGTTATAGAGGAAGGAGCAGAGTCCTCCAGCAGAGCAGAGTATTTCAGGAGAGGAGAGTTAGAGGAAGGAGCAGAGTCCTCCAGCAGTGCAGAGTATTTCAGGAGAGGAGAGTTATAGAGGAAGGAGCAGAGTCCTCCAGCAGTGCAGAGTATTTTGGGAGAGGAGAGTTATAGAGAAAGGAGCAGAGTCCTCCAGCAGTGCAGAGTATTTCAGGAGAGGAGAGTTAGATAGAGGAAGGAGAGGAGTCCTCCAGCAGTGCAGAGCATTTTGGGGGAGGAGAGTTATAGAGGAAGGAGCAGAGTCCTCCAGCAGAGCAGAGTATTTCAGGAGAGGAGAGTTATAGAGGAAGGAGAGGAGTCCTCCAGCAGTGCAGAGCATTTTAGGGGAGGAGAGTTATAGAGGAAGGAGCAGAGTCCTCCAGCAGAGCAGAGTATTTCAGGAGAGGAGAGTTATAGAGGAAGGAGCAGAGTCCTCCAGCAGTGCAGAGTATTTCAGGAAAGGAGAGTTATAGCGGAAGGAGAGGAGTCCTCCAGCAGTGCAGAGCATTTTAGGAGAGGAGAGTTATAGAGGAAGGAGCAGAGTCCTCCAGCAGTGCAGAGTATTTTGGGAGAGGAGAGTCAGATAGCGGAAGGAGCAGAGTCCTCCAGCAGTGCAGAGTATTTCAGGAGAGGAGAGTTATAGAGGAAGGTGAAGAGTCCTCCAGCAGGGCAGAGTATCTCAGGAGAGGAGAGTTATAGAGGAAGGAGCAGAGTCCTCCAGCAGTGCAGAGTATTTCAGGGGAGGAGAGTTATAGAGGAAGGAGCAGAGTCTTCCAGCAGTGCAGAGTATTTCAGGAGAGGAGAGTTATAGAGGAAGGAGAGGAGTCCTCCAGCAGTGCAGAGTATTTCAGGAGAGGAGAGATATAGAGGAAGGAGCAGAGTCCTCCAGCAGAGCAGAGTATTTCAGAAGAGGAGAGTTATAGAGGAAGGAGCAGAGTCCTCCAGCAGGGCAGAGTAATTTGGGAGAGTGGCCAAAAATGCGGTATACCTCTCTGAGAAAATATGCTGCATTTTGGCCACTAGATGAAGCTGGCGATATAGGAATTAATTTATTAGAAAAATTACAGGGCAGTTTCAGCACGCTTGCATTATTACTTCTGGCCTTTCGGTCAATTGATAGACCCAATTAGTGTTCTTTGTATTTATTTATTTTTTTGTGAAACTTCATCTTAATGTATTATTACATTATTTTTCTTTCTGTGAAAAAAATAAAAATAGTTAGGCAAACAAGGGACCAATATTTGGCGCAGGAAGAGGTCCAGCAAGGGGAATGGAGCTTCTGTAACCCAAGGGAGCAATTTAAATCACATTGCAGCTTTTTAAAATCAGGAAGTAACCTTAAAGTAGCATTAAATCCTCAGCGTTTTTAGATTAACCGCCTGCCGACTTGCTCACCGTACTTTTACGGCGAGCGGGCGGCATCTACAGGCTCAGCGACGTACTGGTACATCTCTGAGCACATGCGCATTAGAGGACACTTCGGATCACGGAACTCGGTACCGGGCCGCTGTGAGCAGTCGGGGCATCATGCGATTTCTATGATTGGTCATAGCGATCGCATGAGTACAATGTATACAAAACAGTCATAAATGGCTTCCATTCGTGACTGTTTTGCTTACTATTGTGATGCTGTGATTGGCCCACAGCTGTCACATGGTACCTGGGCCAGTCACAGCACCCTGCACCATGTGATTAGCTGTAGCCAGTCTCAGAGCACAATAGTAAGCAAGCTCTCATGAATGAAAGCCATTTTTGACAGCTAAAACTATTGCTTATAGCAGCGATCATCACTGTTATAAGCAATAATAGTGTAAAAAAAAAAAAAGAGTCCCTGATAATCTCCCCAGAGTAGTACATTGTCACTATGGTGACACTGAACTACTCTGATGACAGGTTGTAAAATAAAAAATAAAAGTAAAAAAAATAAAAGAAATGTTAAAAAGAAAGAATGTTTTAAAAAAAAGTTTTTTTAAAAGGTAAAAAAATATTAATTTTTTTAACATACAGTCACCAGTCAGTGAGTTATATGATGACATACTACACTGTAGTACTTATTGTTTTAACATACTAACTGTTAAAAGTTAATAAAAAAAATAAATGTTAAAAAGAAAGTATGTTAAAAAAATTTTTTTAAAAACGTAAAAAAAAAAAAATATTTTTTAACATACTGTCACCTAGTGAGTTATATGATGTTTACTGTATGTAAAAAAAATATATATAATAATGTAAATAAAAAAAAATAAATGTTAAAGGGGTAAGGTTTGTTTTTTATTTTCTAAATAGGTTCCTTTAAGCTAGTGCATTGTTGGTTCACTTACCTTTTTCTTCGATTTCCCTTCTAAATGTTTTTTTTTCTTTGTCTGAATTTCTCACTTCCTGTTCCTCCTCAGTAAGTTTGCCCCCATTATCTGAGCCATTCTGGCTGAGGGGTTAGTCAGCGTGCTCGCCCCCTCCCTTGGGACTACATCCCTGCGGGGAGACACACACCAGTGCCAGTGTAATTTTAACAGTAAACAGTGCATTTTTATAGCACTGATCGCTGTAAAAATGACAATGGTCCCAAAATGGTGTCAAAAGTGTCCGATGTGTCCGCCCTAATGTCGCAGTCATGATAAAAATCGCTGATCGCCGCCATTACTAGTAAAAAAATTATTAATAAAAATGCCATAAAACTACCCCCTATTTTGTAGACGCTATAACTTTTGCGCAAACCAATCAATAAACGCTTGCATTTTTTTTAAACAAAAATATGTAGAAGAATACGTATCGGCCTAAACTGAGCAAAAAAATGTTTTTTTTATATATTTTTTGGGGATATTTATTACAGTAAAAAGTAAAAAATATTGAATTTTTTTCACAATTGTCGCTGTATTTTTGTTTATAGCGCAAAAAATAAAAACCGCAGAGGTGATCAAATACCACCAAAATAAAGCTCTATTTGTGGGAAAAAAAGGACGCCAATTTTGTTTGGGAGCCACGTCGCACGACCGCACAATTGTCAGTTAAAGCGACGCAGTGCCGAGTCGCAAAAAGTGGCCTGGTCTTTGACCAGCAAAATGGTCCGGGACTGAAGCGGTTAAAGGAACCTATTTAGAAAATAAAAAACAAACCTTTACAACCCCTTTTAAAAAAAAAAAGATTGTTTTAAAATAAAAAATAAAAAAAGGTAAAGTTTATTTTCTTTTTTTAACATACTGTCACCCAGTGAGTTATATGATGACATACTACACTGGTGACTATATGTAAAAAAAAAAAAGTAAAAAAAAATATTTCTTAATTTTCCAAATAATTGTGACATAACATTTTAATTCCAAAATACCCGCCATGCCTTTTACTAAATACCTCGGACTGTCTACTTTCCAAAAAGGGGTCATTTGGAGGGTATCTGTACTGTCCTGGCGTTTTAGGGCCTCAAGAAATGAGATAGACTGTCAGTACATCAGGATTGATCAATTTTCATATGTATATATATATATATATATATATAGATCTATATCTATATATACCATAGTTTGTGGACTCTATAACTTTCCTTTCCTACAGACTAAAAAATTACACTAATGCCTTGTAAACACAATAGGAATTTCCGATGGAAAAAGTCAGACGGACTTTTTCCATCGGAAATTCCTACCGTGTGTGTGCCCCATCGGAGTAATTCCGATGAATTCCATCAAAGTTTAAATATCGAACACGTTCTATTTTTCTCCGATGGAATTCCGTTGGAATTCCGTTGTGGGTTTGGTCAGACAAAGGTCCAATCGCGTGTACGCGGCATTATTTGGCCTCATGCCCACGGACATTTTTACAGCCGCGTTTTTGAGCGTTTTTTACAGCTTAAAAACGCCTGTCCATGTTAGTCTATAGCTTCATGCCCACCTAGGCGTTTTTGAGCTGCAAATAGCATAGACGTTTTTAAGCTGTAAAAAAAAAACAGGACCAGTGCGTTCCTCGGCGTCGGCGTTAGGCATAAAAAAACGCAAAGCGTTAAAAAAAGCACAAAAACACGCGAAAACGCAGCAATTGCGTTTTTGAGCTCCGGCGTTTTTTTTTTTTTCTAAAAAAATACGGTCTAAAAATTTATACAATAACATGGACATGCGTTTTTAAGCTGTAAAAAGCGCTCAAAAATGCGGCTGTAAAAACGTCCGTGGGCATTTGAGTTATTTTTTACCAAAGAAATTTAGCAGGTTACATTTTGGCCTAAATTCATGAAGAATGATTATTTGTTTGCAACATTGTATAACAGAAACTATCAAAAAAATTGTTTTTATTTTTTTTAAATGTTGCTATTTTTTTGTTTATATCGCAAGCAATAAAAAACCCAGTGGTGATTAAATATCACCCAAAGAAAGCTCTATTTATGTAAAAAGAAATGCTAAAAATGTAATTGGCGTTCAGTGTTCTTATTCATTCCTCTTTTTCCCAGGCCCGTGCCATGGACTCTGTAGGTGCCCTGTGGGCTGTGGCCTTAGTCCTTCCTGTCATTTTCATCACCGCTCTGTGTATCGGCTGCAGAAGGAGGATCCCAGGTATGAGGTTTTGTCTATAGGGGTCTGTGGGGGTAAGTAATTAGGTAGTGGGTATAATACTTCCTGTGGTGAGCAACCTTTTTAGGCACTGATATCAGTCTAGTAGCCCACTGACAAATTATTGGTGCCATAGGTGTGTGCAGCCTATTACATTAGGGTGTGCACCCCAAAGCTCAAACACACGTGTCTTTCTCTGTAGCTTCAGTTGCACTGGACAGTGAATGAATGGGACGTGCTCTGTGCTGAGTAGCTTCTGTTTCATTCACAGACAGAAGCATAGTAAACACAGTTTACTATGCTTCGGTTGTGAATGAAAACAGGGAGTGAGTGTGCTCACTGTGTTCATTTAGAAAAGGAAGGCACGTGGTAAATGACTTCCCCCACTCTTCACCCTGAAAAATGCCCCGTAGTACGTCTGGTACGTCTCTGAGCATATGTGCATTTGTGGACACAGCAGATCACGGCACTCGGTACTACGGTGACACTGAACTACTCTGATGACAGGTTGTAAAAAATAAATAAAAAATATATATTGAGAGTGCTATGGATAGAAAATATATAGAAACTGGTGCCTTCGTCCCATTTGAACATTATATAAAGGGAGAAATGAGGCTGGTGTGGACTGTGTGGGCACCATATGTGAACTGATAAACAGTAGAAGATAGAAATGTAAAAGGTTTTTATTACAAAAATGTTTATATAGATAATTCATGTATTTCATAGAAACAATATTAATTCCGTGACATTCAATATATCATACCATTGCGATTAATGGAGACAAAACAACTGTACAAACATAATATGTGGTGCTCTACATGTTTCACGTTGTCACACCGGTTGTGTGTATCAGTAAATGGATGTCATGGGAAATCTCTGTGTTACAGCTGCGTGCAGCCTGGAGGACACATCCACACCCATCTCGTTGGCAAACAAGCTATCACCATATAACACAGAGATTTCCCATGACATCCATCTACTGATACACACAACCGGTGTCTACTGTATCCAGGAATACTCTAAAGCCTCGTACACACAGTCGGACTTCCATCGGACTTTTCCGTGGATTTTTGTCCGAACGGAGTTGGTTGGGAACACCCATAGCATACACACGCTCTGACTTTTCTGCAAACTTTCTTAAAACTTCTTACAACATTGCATGTTTTTTCTGCTCTTTACTGCCACCCTTTGGTCAACTTCTGCTATTGTTAGTTGATTTTAACATTAGTTGTTTTGTCCATCGGACTAAAGTCCGATGGTTTTCTGTACACACGGTCGGACTTTGCTCCATCGGACTTTTGTTGGGCAAAAGTTTGTCCGTTTGCAGACCCAACTTTTGTCCGATGAAATCCAAAACCAAACGAAAAAAGTTTGTCCGATGGAGCGTACACACGGTCGGATTGTTGGTCCAACTTGCTTAAAACGAAGTTTGTTGGGCAAAAGTCTGACCGTGTGTACGGGGCCTTAAGATACCTTCCCACATTGAGAGGGGTCCACCATACACCTGACTCCCCTATATACCAATATCTACTTGCCAATTATCTATGAGATGTTCCTGGATGTGTCCTCCTAGGAGATTGCCTACACCTCCTGGGGTTCTGTGTCTATGATAGGGATATTAACTCCATACGACACACCCGGAAAAAGTGATCCGCACGCTGGTCTCTTTATCTGGCCCAGCACCCTTGTCACGTGACAACATACTTTCCATATATCTACTGAATATCAATATACATATATAAATATAGGTCCTGAAGAAGCGGATTCAAAGAAAAAAATATTTTTTTGAATCACAACGTGAAACATGTAGAGCACCACATATTATGTTTGTACAGTTGTTTTGTCTCCATTGATCGCAATGGTATGATATATTGAATGTCACGGAATTAATATTGTTTCTATGAAATACATGAATTATCTATATATACATTTTTGTAATAAAAACCTTTTACATTTCTATCTTCTACTGTTTATCAGTTCACATATGGTGCCCACACAGTCCACACCAGCCTCATTTCTCCCTTTATATAAAAATAAAAAAAAGAATAAAAAAATTTAAGAAATGTTAAAAATTTGGGGTGAGAGGAGAGGAGGGAAGCAAGAAGCATTAAGGGTGGGAAGACCAACATGGGGGAAGCCCAGGCAGTAGGGGGAATCTGCACTGCACGTAGTGATTAGGGGTGAGCTCCGGTGTGTTGGTACAGTCCACGTGCAGATCCCACCAGGAAGTCGGCACGGCACTGCGCTAATCACAGACAGGGAGACATGTCCCGATGCGCGGCTGCAGAGATCGGGACAATGTCTCTGAGCTTGGCCCCTGTTCGGGAAAGATATCCCTCCGGGCGGTCTCCAGAGGTTCACCCGTGTTACGGACCTATTCATACCTCGCTTAAATGCTTAAAATAAGTGATTTAAATCCTTTTGTTTATATATATCAAACGATAGCGGTGCAAAAAGAGAAAACAATTACATTTATTTATAACGATAAGAAACTTGTATTAATCCGATAACATAAAGGATACCACCTTCAAAACAAAGATGATACCGATAATACAAATAGGAACATTGCCATAACATAAATGATACACAATAATACCAATAGGAACAAGAGAGCAAAAGAGAAGTAAGATTAATCTTCTTAAAAATGGGAGAGAGAGAGAGAGGCAGGGAGAGAGAGAGAGAGAGAGAGAGAAGCAGAGGGAGAGAGAGAGAGAGGGAGAGAGAGGGAGAGAGAGAGAGAGAGGGAGAGAGAGAGAGAGGGAGAGAGAGGCAGAGAGAGAGAGAGGCAGAGGGAGAGAGAGAGGGAGAGAGAGAGGGAGAGAGAGAGGCAGAGGGAGAGAGAGAGAGAGGGAGAGAGAGAGGGGGAGAGAGAGGCAGAGGGAGAGAGAGAGGGAGAGAGGGAGAGAGCTTACTACGTCACCATGTCGTCTGCATCAAGACATCATTCGCAAGGGCCTAATCATGGCTCTGGCTGACTAATTTATACCCCTTTTATGCCTACCCCCCCATCAACCAGAATCCAAAGTCCGGTGGTCTCATTGGTTTAAAGCTGACCACCTGATTGGTTGAAATCTCAAGCCTCTTTACTTAGCCTGCCAAATCTAAACCAGAAATACTTGCTGCTTTATCAGATAGAGGTGTGTTCCTTTGATGCTCAGTTCAACCAATTCTCACATTAGCATGCTAAGGGCCCCTGCGGTGACCGGCCCCCCAAGACAAAGGACACTTAAGTATCACCTGAAACCTAATCCATATTCTCAGTAGACTGCAAAACTGTCCTTCTAGAATATAACGTGGCATTATATCACAATATATATATATATTCCTGTAACATCCTATACGGTTATACCCATCCCCCTACATATACATCCATTGGGGGCATGGTGCTTTATTTAGAGTCCCGGATATGAATATGAAATGTTCAAAATATCCACCACACCCGGCACTGGCAATATGCTGCACCAGATCTTCGGATGAGTCCCTCCTCCGGTCCCTTACGCCTCTGGATTCGGGAGCCCCACTCCCGGGGCCCCCTAGGACAATCCCTCCCTCGCGGGACCCAGTGGAAGGTGCTGGGCCCCAGGCCCCCGGCTGAGTACCTCACCCCAGACTGAAGGCCTGGACACCGACCACGCACAGCAGCCCTCAGGCTGAAGGTGCCTGGGACTCCAACCCTCGTGGCGAAGATGTCCGCCCCTTTATACCCTCCCCCAACAAGCACAGCGGGTTCCCCGCCCCACCGTACAACTGCTGCGAGAGGTCACAAAGGGTACGGCACTGCAGCAATGGTTCCACCCCGGCCCAGAGTGACAGCGCCACCTGCTGGGCCGCAGGGAACTATACATCACTGATGTCTTTACCAGATTTAAAAATATATGCCCGCTACACTCTCCCCCCGGTTATTGGACACTGGTCCCCAGTGTCTGGAGCAAACCATGCCCAAAAAGGGGCCAACATAGCCTGATCCAGAAACCGACTAACAATTTCAAAAATACAAAAAAAAAATAAAACTAACTAAACAGTTGTGCCTGAACCTGACATGAAAGGGGAGGGAAGGGAAGCAAACAACACATAACAACATTTTGCATCACATGTTCACATTAACATTTTCCCCCACCCATCCTGACTAAGACCCACCCCATTCTCAGTGGTCTTGATGGGATGCTCTCCCGCAGAGGGGAAAAGAAATGTTAAACACACAAATCCCTGACACATATGTTTGTGTGAGAACGAAAAATCCTCCCCGCAGAGAAGTCCTTTCCTTCTCTAAGTGTGTGAGTGAACAGTGAATATCGGTGCGCAACACTGCCACCTGGTGACAGTGCCGCGGTAACTGCACTGGTTGAAGAACCTCTTTTTTTTTTTCTGGCACTAACTACCCCAAAGTCCCTGATCACTTTGTGGGATGGAAGAATGAAGAACAAACAACGGCAACAGTCCTTCAATTCCTCCAGAGAGCACAAACACCCATTAACACGGGCACAGTCACTGGGTTTTCCCGGGGAACAACCCCGGAAAGTTCAGCAGCAACAAGGCAAAGCAAGAACGGAGTCTTTTTTTTTCTCCTACAAATAGAACTTTGGGTGCGGCAAGACAAGGGGTTTTAAGTGCTGGTCCATTGTCTCTACATGGTATTCGACATC
Source organism: Rana muscosa (assembly GCA_029206835.1). Taxonomy (NCBI): domain Eukaryota; kingdom Metazoa; phylum Chordata; class Amphibia; order Anura; family Ranidae; genus Rana; species Rana muscosa. Next base: position 164,538,533 of record CM055127.1, read on the forward strand.
CTCCCCTTCTTTGCGCCGAATTAACACCTTGTCTGCGTGGATGTGCCGACCCAGCATCCATTCTGCCCTGCAGTCCTTGAAACGCTGAGAGGCTTTGGGGGAACACGCGAGGTACCTGCGGGTGTGTGGGACCTGAATGTGCGTCCACACCAGGGGCGGATCCAAGGGGGGGGGCAACAGGGCAATTGCCCCCCCCCGAGACCATCTGTCACACTCAGTTGCTTGCTCTGTTTTTTTTTTTTGCGCCTGATCTCCCGGAATTTGGGGACCTAGTACCGGCCAGTCATAGGTCCCCTGGACCGCAACCTTGGCACACATGTAGCCCCATGTCTTCTCTACAAGTGTGCAAAGTTTGGTGTCTGGGAGACCTACGGCCGGGGAGAACCGATTTTTCAAAGCCGGGCACTCCTTCCATAGACTCCAATGTTAAACGGTCATTTCTCCTGTGACTTTGCGGACCCGGTACCGGCCGTTCGTAGGTCCCCTGGACCCCAGACTTGGCACACATGTAGCCCCATGTCTACTCTACAAGTGTGCAAAGTTTGGTGTCTCGAAGACCTACGGCCGGGGAGAACCGATTTTTCAAATCCGGGCACTCCTTCCATAGACTCCCATGTTAAACATCAGTCTAGTCATGGGCACAGTGAAGCATGGGCACAGTGAGGCATGGGCACAGTGAGGCACAGTGAGGCATGCAGATGGACACCCTAGGCTTATACTCGAGTCAATAAGTTTTCCCAGTTTTTTGGGCTAAAATTAGGTGCCTCGGCTTATATTCGGGTCGCTTATACTCGAGTATATACAGTACTTGTTCTGCGGCTGCCGCTGCCTCTCTGAGTCTCTCTCTCAGTTTCTCACATCAGCCGATCAGCGGCGCCGAGAGAGAGACTCGTCTAATGTAGTTACGCAGCGCACTGACACGATACCAGGAGCGGAGGAGGAGGTGGGTGGAGCCTCTTTCCTGCACTCGTTGCTAACGCCTGGGCCGCTTGGCGTCTAGCAACGAGTGACATCAGTGAGCCACATCGGGCCGCTCTGCGGGCAGGTGCGATAGCGTGCGGCTCCACAGACGGGAAAGAAAGCAGGCGGCTCCGCTTGCGGCGCGGTTTGTGGGCGGGCGGCGCGGTTCGTGGGCAGACCGTGATGCTCAGTGTGTTGACAGGGCAGGTGAGAGTGAGAGAGCAGGCTCATCTCTCACCGCCCCTGCCTGCCCTGCATTCCTGCAGTGACTTCCGCCCTCACTGTGTAGGCAGCAGAGAGATTACATTATCTCTCTGCTGCCTGACTCTGGGAGTCTGGGACACAGCAAGAGACAACCAAAACTACACCTTAGCAGGCAAGTTAGTGACAATCTGCAAATTGTGTCAGGTGACGTGGCAAATGACAATCTGCATCTGGTGGCAGGCAAGTGACAATCAGCAAGGTATGGCAGGTGAGTGGCAAGTGACAATCTGCAAGGTGTGGCTAGTGAAAATCCGCAAGGTGTGGCAGTTGATGTGGCAAGTGACAATCCACAAGGTGTGGCAGGTGACGTGGCAAGTGACAATCCGGATCGTGTGGCAAGTGACACGCTCAGGGCTCCCACTAATTGCAGGCGACGGTGGCAAGTGACACACTCGGGGCTCCCACTGATTCTGCATTGAACTATTTAATTTTATATTACAATGTAATAATAGAAATAATGCGCTTCAATCATCCTGACACCATAACAACCTTGGTGCCGGGATGATTGAAGCGCCGACACCAGCCATTTCCCCGATAAATTTCCCACAAAAAAAACATATTTTTTGGCAGTGCCCCTCCCGAGAAAAGACTCTGGATCCGCCCCTGGTCCACACAAAATCGTTGTACCAGCGTTCCCGACAGACTTCCACTTCATATAAAAGCTCCTTAGGTAAGTACGGGTACTCCCACCCGTACTCGTTAGCAACTTTTTGGCAGAAGAGGCGCTGTAGTCTCACCAGCGGAGGCATAGTGGCCCGGTCTCCCTCACCCGGTAGGACAATGGCGTCCGGGTGACGAGGTGCCTTGATCACCTCCATCCTGGGCATAGGTGCCCAGCAACAGTCTCTTTTCCCCGGTGCTAGATGCAGGCGGCACCGGAGGTAGAAGGGCAGAATGGGGACGGGATCCCACCTCAGGCGCTGGTGCCTCCACCCGGGGTGTACTATCCCCTGTAGACATGGGTGGATCCCTGACTCTGCGGGACGAGGAGAGAGGCATCTTGTCCCAGCCCTTCTTAGCAAAAAGTTCATCTATGATGACGTTGTCTCCCGGATCGGAGAGCGACTCTAGGTCGGAGATGTCACACTCCTCCGCGGGCTTGTAGCCTGTAGTAGAGGCTGAATTGCTACTTCCCGCAGGCACACAGGGCCGTGAATCCACGACACCTCCGCCCCAACACCAAGTCTCTCCGCCCGGCTTACCTGGGCCCAAAGTTGAGAAGGGATGTCCGGGACTCTTCCGACCGGATCCATCCAGGGCGGGCGTAGGCGAGCAGGGTGATCCACCGCGACCGCTGGACGGGGCAACCAAGCCGGTCTTCCTCTTTGGCGGTGGACGCTGGGAGACTGTGGTGACCGAGTCAGCATCCTCGGATTTCTCCCGTATCTCTGTGATTGCGACCTCCCCTGCGGTCGCTGCAGTGCGCACAGGGATGGCTGTAAAAGCAGCGATTCCTCCTTCTTGAGTGGTGTGGCCTGTTGCGCGGTTGAGGTGGATGGTTCTGGGTTTCTCAATAGGTGGCTACACCTCAAATAGGAACTCTCCGCAGGCCTCGCAGCGCCCTAATGGCTTCAGCTGACACACCAGTCCCGAACAGCAGGGACAAATCAAACCCAGGGCCTCAACGTCCATGCATGAGTACAGGGCGAATCGTCCCCGGGGCTTTAGCTGAATCCTCGTATCCGTTATCGGAGCAGCAGTAGTAGTCAGATTCGTGGTAGTAGGATGAATTGGAATCCACGATGCTTTGCTGAACATGGCGACTCTCTGCTGATCCATTGCGCACTGCCTTGTTGGCGCCAAAGTCCCCACGTGGACTCCTCCCCTCTTGCACTCCAGTTTGCGGGCTTTCTCCTTCCCTGGGTCACGCCCACGAACTGAGCAGGGAGGGTGTGTCTCGTCAATATGGCCGACCTACTCGGAACTCTTCCGGGCAGACACTTTCAAATTCCAGCAACCTCAGCTCCATTGTAGCACAAACACATCCCAGACGAGCCCCCATGTGTAGCGCCCCTCCCCTCACTCTCCCTCTCGGTTTAGTGGCTGGTGTCTAGGGGTACCTGGGAGACAAGAGTACAGGAACACTACGCCAAACTCTCCCCTTGTATGTGTATGAGGATTGAGCAAGTTAGTTGAATTACCTCTGGGTCTGTTCACTGCATACGAAGCCTCAGTTGTTCCATGGAGATGTGTCTGCCAATAATAGAGCCCCACACCAAACAAAAGTCCAACACTCCTTTATTTCTCTGTTTTCAGGTTGAACACGATTAGTTGAAATTTTAGTAGCAGACAAACAGGGGTGTGGGTACTAGTAGGCCCAGGCACAAATGAACTCTCCTATTCCTTTGCTAGCGAATAGGCCTGGCGCACGGTCTCTGCCACCGACCGTGAGTTTTGGTCGCTGCCACCGACCGGATGAACTGTTGAGGCCCCTGCCACAGGCCTAATAGCAGGTCTCTGCCACTGACCTGAGTTGAATAGTTGGACCGCTGCCACCGGTCATAGAACGTGAACTTCCTTCCTTTCTGAGCTTGGCCCCTGTTCGGGAAAGATATCCCTCCGGGCGGTCTCCAGAGGTTCACCCGGCACTGGCAATATGCTGCACCAGATCTTCGGATGAGTCCCTCCTCCGGTCCCTTACACCTCTGGATTCAGGTGCCCCACTCCCGGGGGCCCCCTAGGACAATTCCTCCATTGCAGACCCAGTGGAAGGTACTGGGCCCCAGGCCTCCGGCTAAGTACCTCACCCCAGACTGAAGGTGTCTGGGATGGAACACGAACTCCAAGTGTCCAGGCCTAGGCCGCCTGGACACCGACTGCGCACAGCAGCCCTCAAGGTGGAAGCTGAAGGTGCCTGGGACTCCAACCCTCGTGGCGAAGATGTCCGCCCCTTTATACCCTCCCCCAGCAAGCACAGCCGGTTCCCCCCCACCGTACAACTGCTGCGAGAGGTCACAAAGGGTACGGCACTGCAGCGATGGTTCAACCCCGGCCCAAAGTGACAGCGCCACCTGCTGGGCCGCAGGGAACTATACATCACTGATGTTTTTACCAGATTTAAAAGTATATGCCCGCTATATATATATATATATATATATATATATATATATATATATACATAGATATATCTATCTATCTATATACATGTGTATATATATATATATATATATATATATATATATATATATATACATATGTATATATAGAGTGAGAGAGATATAGATAGAGATATATATAGATATCTATATATCTATGTTGTAAAATCTTTTTATTGAAGTTTTATAGACACACACATTTTGCCCACACATAGGCACAACATCTGCCCACGTAGGGGCCGTTACATATCTATAGATATATAGATATATAGATATATATATCTATAGATATATATATAGATATATATATATATATATATATATATATATGTATATATACCAAAAAATTATTATAATATTGATGTGGGGGAAGGGAGGTACCAGGGACGGCAAAATATAAGCAGCTCGATCATCCGCTTTCATTTAATAACTTTCTCTCTCTTTCAGTTCATATAACGGAGACCAGTTACTACGATGACAAGTAAGTTCATCTATCACCTGTCAGATTGGGGTTCACAATATGCAAGAATGATTTGTATCTCAAACCAAACTTTAATCACAAATGTGATAACAACAAGTCAACAGCGAGAGACTACTGACAAATGACTATAAGAAACTGATTTATATATAAAAAAAATGCATAGCCATTTGCCCAGTAAAAGAGCATGTACATTCGTTCTTTGCGCAAAAAATAAATAAATAAATAAAACAAGGCCATATACTGTGCTGTTCGAATGTGAATGATTTAAAATGAAAATACCACATTTGGCCTCTAGATGGACATAAATATTACAGGTGATTCCTATAATACCTAGCCCCATCTAGTGGTCAAATGTGATATTTTTCTCCTGCCTGTTAGATGCAGGGTGGCCCCTATAAAGCTTGACATTTTTTTGTCAACGCCATCTAGAGGTCAAAAAGGTTAAGGTTAGAAGGGAAATCGAAGGAAAGGGTAAGTGAACCAACAATGCACTAGCTTAAAGGAACCTATTTAGAAAATAAAAAAGAACCTTTACAACCCCTTTAAATTAATAGGAGCATTTCCCCCTAGAGGAACACCTGTAGGAGCTCCTGTAACCTTTCCGGTCTCGATTTTGAGGGCCGCCTCCCCCATACATTTGATGCGTATTTTGCACCTCGTTTTACCCCCTTTCCTTGGAGGTTACTTTGAAATTTTTTATTTTCTGTATGTTATACTCCTTACCTACAAATAAAAGTATTTGAACAAGAAAAAATGCATAAAATAAGATGATCAGTGATCAGCTATCAATAGTCTAGTAACATTAGCAGCTAAAGTTATATGCTAAGCTTACATTTTTTTGGTCAAAGTCAATTGGCCCCGCCCCCTCTGTCTCCTCGCTTGTCTGAATTTACTCATCACATTTGAAGGACCAATGGTGAGGCTCGGGAGGCGGAGTGAACATCAACCTTCACAGGGGAAAGCTGAGATCGGCATGTAACTTCAGCTGCCTATATCTTTGGATCTGTTGGAAGTTTTGAAGTGCAGTTTTCACTGTAGGTAACCTCTGCAAGTGTCGTTTTTTTCATTATTTGGTCGGTTTAGATTGCCCTGGCTTATCCACTTAAGCCCCGGACCATTTGGTAGCTAAAGGACCAGAGGTGATTTCAGAATTTTGCACTGCGCTGCTTTAACTGTAAATTGTGCGGACATGCAATGTTGTTCACAAACGAAATTTGCGTCCTTTTCTTCCCACAAATAGAGCTTTCTTTTAATGGTATTTGATTGCCTCTGCGATTTTAATTTTTTGCGATATAAACGGAAAAAGACCGAAAATTTTGCAAAAAAAATGATATTTTCTACTTTTTTTATAAGAAAAATCGAATAAACTCAATTTTAGTCATACATTTAGGCCAAAATGTATTCAGCCACATGTCTTTAGTAAAAAAAAATTCAATAAGCGTATATTTATTGGTTTGCGCAAAAGTTATAGCGTCTACAAACTAGGGTACATTTTCTGGAATTTACACAGCTTTTAATTTATGACTGCCTATCTCAATTCTTGAGGTGCTAAAATGGCAGGGCCGTACAAACCCCCCCCAAATGACCCCATTTTAGAAAGTAGACACCCCAAGGAAATTGCTGAGAGGCCTGTTGAGCCCATTGAATATTTTTTTTTTGTCTCAAGTGATTGAATAATGACAAAAAAAAAAAAATTACAAAAAGTTGTCACTAAATGATATATTGCTCACACATGCCATGGTTATATGTGGAATTGCACCCCAAAATACATTTTGCTGCTTCTCCTGAGTATGGGGATACCACATGTGTGGGACTTTTTAGGAGCCTTGCCGCGTACGGGACCCCGAAAACCAATCACCGCCTTCAGGATTTCTAAGGGCACAAATTTTTGATTTCACTCCTCACTACTAGAGTTGAGCGGGTAGCTGGATATTCGGGTCTGGCGGGTTCGGCCGAACTTCGGAAAAAAGTTCGGATTCGGGACCGAACTTTAGCCCGAACCCGGACCCGGACCCCATTGAAGTCAATGGGGACCCGGACTTCTGACGACTAAAAAGGCTCTAAAAAAGTAATGGAAAGGGCTAGAGGGCTGCAAATGGCAGCAAAATGTTGTTAAGAACATGGCAAGTGCTCTGCAAACAAATGTGGATAGGAAATAACTTAAAAGAACATAAAAAAATAAAAAATAAAAAAATATGCTGGAGGCCCCCTTTTCAGCAGAAGAGGTACAGGAAGTCATTAAGAACCTCAGAAACTCAACGGCACGATGCCACACATATGGTGGGAATGCCCCAGAATACGCCCTTTCTGGAATAAATTATTTAATTTAATGGATAAGCTAGTGGGAAAATAAAATACTTTGAAATAAAAATGTAGCGGGGTGCTAAATTTAAGGAAAGTGTTTGAGTGGTAAATAGGCTCAAATACCCTAATTCTGTAGGATTCATGGACCATTTTGTCCTCGGGGGACAGTATTGGTGTGCAGTTCCCTGCGGCCTACAGGTGGCGCCTTTTGTGTCCCCTCTTGGCAGTAGTACAGCGGGGCGGGGAACCTGCTGTGCATGCCGGGAGAGCATATAAAAGGGGCAGACCTTTGGCCTGGGGGCTGATGTCCAGTGGGGTCCGCGCCCAGGTGCCTTCGGCCTGGGTGCATGTGTTCCTGTTCCATCTCGGGCACCTTTAGCCCGGGGTGAGGTACTATCCTGGAGTTCTTGCTGCCCTGGGTATGGAGGCCTAGGGGCGGGAGTAAAGCCTGGAGTCCAGAGCCGCCTCGTGTAGGGGACCCTGTTCCAGGGAAGGGAGGATCATTCTGATGGACCGATGCGGGAGTCACGGTGAAGGAATGGTCTGTTGACTCCCTGGAGAGATGTCTTCCCCTTGATATGGGCTAGGTTCGTAGAAGGAGAAGCTCAAGGTCACCTTGGCTGTATCAGAGGCCTTATTCAACCGGCCCGTGGCAGGGGCCTTATACACCCTGGTCTGTGGCTGAGACCAAAGTTCTCCAGGCCCGTGGCAGGGGCCTTGTACACCCGGTCTGTGGCAGAGACCAACCTCAATGTCTGTGGCAAAAACTGTTTGAGAAACCTAAGCAGTGAAGTGAATGTGCTACGTTTGTGCCTGGACCCCCTCCACACCTTAAGCTGTCCTGTTTCTTTGCTCTAACCTTTTCTATCTGAGTACAGTTTATTTTGCCATGAGAGAATAAGAGTTGGAGTTTCAGCTGGTGTGGACATTGACTTTACTGGCAATTAAAGGACTTGCCTCTACCTACAGTAGAGGTGAGAATCATCCTCTGGAGGAGTTTTGACTCCGGCTGTGGACACGGCCCGTCAAGTACACCGCTCAACCTCTTTATATAGGAGTATACGGGCTGGTAGTGCGGTGTGCCTTTCTCCCTCCTGCGAAGAGCCAACAACATAAAGGCAGGTAAGGGGGAAAGGATCTGTGCGCTACAAAAAAATAAAATAAAAATTTTAATCTTGGCCTAGCAGGACGAGGTCCATATGGAGTAGGAGGTTGAGGTGGCGGTGGATGTGGCTGTGTAGGTGGAAGCGGCGGTGGAGGAGGACGAGGTAGCCAACACTGGTTCAAAAATACAACAATGGCTGGGTAAGGCCGGTGATGTGTCGAATTCTGTCCCCTGTCGAATAGTGTCCGCCCTGTACTGCGCTTGCTGAGTATGTAGGACAAGGGGATTTCAAAAATCTCCCAAGACTAACGGCGCCTGCGTGTTGAGTTCAGGTGAAGGCCACACCATCCGTGGTTCAAGCCGAGCCAAGCAAGGCCGCGATCGAAGCGAGCCCGTGAGGGGCCCTGTTACTATGTGCTACCGTATGTCCTCTTGGATGGTGGGGCTTGAACCTGCACTCACAGCGCAGGCGCCGTTCATCTTCGGAGATTTTGTGAATCTCCTTGTCCTCTGTACTGCGCAAGCGCTGCGCCTGCGCAGTACGGGCCGGGCACAATCCGATGGCCGGACAGTTTTTGTCACAACACCGGTATACATGTCTATTCTGCACAAGGTACGGACAAGTCCTGTGGGATCCATGCCTGGTTCATTTTAATGAACGTGAGCTTGTCCACATTGGCTCTGGACAGGCGGCTGCGCTTGTCTGTGATAACGCCCCCTGCCGTGCTAAATACACGTTCAGATAATACACTGGCTGCAGGGCAGGCCAGCACCTCCAAGGCATAAACGGCAAGCTCAGGCCATGTGCCCAATTTGGAGACCCAGAAGTTAAAGGGGGCAGACCCGTCATCCAGTACGTGTAGGCCTGTGGACACATACTGCTCAACCATGTTGGTGAAATGCTGCCTCCTGCTAAGACGTTCCATCTCAGCTGGTGGTGCTGGTTGTTGTGGCGTGCTGACAAAGCTTTTCCACATTTCGGCCATGCTAACCCTGCCTTCTGAGGTGCTGCCGGTGCCCCGGCTGCGTTGGCGACCTCTTCCTCCTCCTCTGCCTTCGCCTTGTGCTTCCACCGTACGCCCGCTGTCAGGTGGGAATGCCACCAGCAGCGCGTCTACCAGCGTGCGCTTGTACTCGCGCATCTTACGATCCCGCTCCAGTGAGGGAATTAAGGACGGTACGTTGTCCTTGTAACGGGGATCCAGCAGGGTGGCCACCCAGTAATCAGCACCAGTTAAAATGTGGGCAACTCGGCTGTCGTTGCGGAACACTGCAGCATGTAATCGCTCATGTGTGCCAGGCTGCCCAGAGGCAAAGAAAAGCTGTCCTCTGTGGGAGGTGTATCGTCTGTGTCCTCTGTATCCCCCCAGCCACGCACCAGTAATGGCCACGAGCTGGTCTGAGTGCCACCCTGCTGTGAACATGGCTCCTCCTCCTCCTCCTCCTCCTCCTCCTCCATCTCCTCCTCCACCTCGTCATCCTCCAGAACTGTGCCCTTTCTGCCGGACAATTGTGTACCTGGCGTTTGTTGGTGCAGGAACCCACCCTCGTAGCCACTTGTGAAAGACTGCCCTGAAAGCCTTTGAAATGATCCCGCTTCCTCCTCCTCCTCCTCATCCTCCTGTGCCACATCCTCTTCCATCATCGCACGAAGTGTTTTTTCAAGGAGGCATAGAACTGGGATAGTAACGCTGAGAACGGCGTCATTGGCACTGGCCATGTTGGTGGAGTACTTGAAACAGCGCAACAAGGCACACAGGTCTCGCATGGAGGCCCAGTTATTGGTGGTGAAGTGGTGCTGTTCCGCAGAGCGACTCACGCGTGCGTGCTGCAGCTGAAACTCCACTATCGCCTGCTGCTGCTCGCACAGTCTGGCCAGCATGTGCAAGGTGGAGTTCCACCTTGTGGGCACGTCACATATGAGGCGGTGAGCGGGAAGGCCGAAGTTACGCTGCAGCGCTGACAGGCGAGCAGCAGCAGGGTGAGAACGCCGAAAGTGCGCACACACAGCCCGCACTTTCTGCAGCAGCTCTGGCATATTGGGGTAATTTTTAAGGAACCTCTGGACCACCAAGTTCAGCACATGCGCCAGGCAAGGGATGTGCGTCAAACCGGCTAGACCCAGAGCTGCTACGAGATTTCGCCCATTATCGCACACCACCAGGCCGGGCTTGAGGCTCACTGACAGCAACCACTCATCGGTCTGTTGTTCCATGTCCCTCCACAACTCCTGCGCGGTGTGGGGTTTTTCCCCCAAACAGGAAAGTTTTAAAACTGCCTGCTGTCGTTTACCCCTGGCTGTGCTGAAGTTGGTGGTGAAGGTGTTACGCTGAATGGATGAGGAGGCGGTAGAGGATGAGGAAGCGGAGAAGGAGGAGTTAGCAACAGGAGGCAAACTGAAGCGCCCTGCAATCCTCGGTGGTGGAAGGACATGCGCCAAACCGCTATCTGCCTCAGGCCCAGCAGCCACTGCATTTACCCAGTGTGCTGTTAGGGAGATATAACGTCCCTGACCGTGCTTACTGGTCCACGCATCCGTAGTTAGGTGGACCTTGCCACAGATGGCGTTGCGCAGTGCACACCTGATTTTGTCCCCCACCTGGTTGTGCAGGGAAGGGATGGCTCACCTGGAAAAGTAGTGGCAGCTGGGCACGACGTACTGCGGGACAGCCAATGCCATCAGGCTTTTAAAACTCTGCGTCTCCACCAGACGGAATGACAGCATTTCAAAGGCCAGGAATTTTGAAATGCTGGCATTCAGGGCCAGGGATCGCGGGTGGCTAGGGGGGTACTTCCTCTTCCGCTCCAATGTTTGGGAGATAGAGAGCTGAACGCTTCCATGGGACATTGTGGAGATGGTCGGTGACCCAGGTGGTAGTGTTGCTGGCAGATCCTCTGTTTGCGGGGTGACAGGTGCCACTGTCACTACAGAGGTGGATGAAGAGGCCGAGACTGCAGCAGAAGAGGAAGCAGGAGGAGCCAGAGACCTTTCTTGGTTTTTGAGGTGTCTACTCCACTGCAGCTCGTGCTTTGCACTTAGATGCCTGGTCATGCAGCTTGTGCTCAGGTTGAGAACGTTTATGCCTCGCTTCAGGCTCTGATTGCACAGCGTGCAAACCACTCGTGTCTTGTCATCAACACACTGTGTGAAGAACTGCCACGCTAGGGAAGTCCTTGGACCTGGCTTTGGTGTGCTCGGTCCCTTGCTGCGTTGGGCAGTAGCAGATGTACTGTCTAGGGGACGAATGCTCCGTTTTTGCACCCTGCTCCCTCTTCTGCTGTGCTGGTGGCTCTGTGCGACCACCGCCTCTTCCTCCGAACTACACTGGTCACCTGCATAACGTTGATTCCATGTGGGGTCGAGGACCTCATCGTCCTCCACATCATCTTCCACCCAGTCTTCACCCCTGCCCTCCATGTCTGTCTGCACAATTGCGAAAGCAGCAGCAGTTGGCACCTGTGTTTCGTCATCATCCGAGACGTGCTGCGATGGTCCTCCCATGTACCCATCATGAAACATAAGTGGTTGGGCATCGGTGCACTCAATCTCTTCCACTTCTGGGGCAGGGCTAGGTGGATGGCCCTGGGAAACCCTGCTAACAGAGTCATCGAAAAGCAGAAGAGACTGCTGCATGATTTGGGGCTCAGACTGCTTGGCTGATTTGCAAGGGGGTGAGGTGAAAGACTGATGGACATGGGCTTCAGGTGCCAACTCTGATCTTTCAGCAGAAGAGTGGGTGGGAGACAATGTGAAGGAACCCGAGGCACTGTCAGCAACCCAATCTACTATCGCCTGTACTTGTCCTGGCCTAAACATTGGTACAGCCTCATTAGGCGCGACAAAATACCGCCGCAGGCTCGGTCGCCTACTCGCACCTGAGGAAGGTGTTTCACTTGTGCGTGTAGCTGGCACAGATCCACCACGTCCTCTCCCTGCAACAGGAGCTCCACCAGCAGCACCACGACCGGGGCCACCATGTCCCTTTGACCTTCCCCTCATATTTTCCAAATTTAGGATCTTGCCCTAAATGGCGTTTTTTGGAAGACCACAACACACCCACAGTACGTAATGGCTGAAACGCACAGCTACAGAACTGCAGAAAATGCTATTCAAAAAAAAAAGGTTGTTTTTTTTAGTATAGCACAGTACAAGGAAAATATATAGAAATTGTTTTTTTACACACACCTCCAGATGTGTATTTCACACTGCAAAATATTTTCTGTGGCCCTAAATGGCGTTTTTTGCCAGACCACAACACACCCACAGCACGTAACCGCTGAATCGCACAGCTACAGAAAATGCTATTCAAAAAAAAAGGTTGTTTTTTTTAGTATAGCACAGTACAAGGAAAATATATAGAAATTGTTTATTTTACACACCTCCAGATGTGTATTTCACACTGCAAAATATTTTCTGTGGCCCTAAATGGTGTTTTTTGGAAGAGCACAACACAACCACAGTATTTAACCACTGAATCGCACAGCTATAGAAGTGCAGAGAATGCTATTCAAAAAAAATTTAGTTTTTTTTAGTATAGCACTGTACAATATATAGAAATTGTTTATTTTACACACCTCCACATGTGTATTTCACACTGCAAAATATTTTCTGTGGCCCTAAATGGCGTTTTTTGCAAGAGCACAACACAACCACAGTATTTAACCACTGAATCGCACAGCTATAGAAGTGCAGAGAATGCTATTCAAAAAAATTTTTGTTTTTTTTTAGTATAGCACTGTACAATATATAGAAATTGTTTATTTTACACACCTCCACATGTGTATTTCACACTGCAAAATATTTTCTGTGGCCCTAAATGGCGTTTTTTGCAAGAGCACAACACAACCACAGTATTTAACCACTGAATCGCACAGCTATAGAAGTGCAGAGAATGCTATTCAAAAAAAATTTTGTTTTTTTTAGTATAGCACTGTACAATATATAGAAATTGTTTATTTTACACACCTCCACATGTGTATTTCACACTGCAATTTATTTTCTGTGGCCCTAAATGGCGTTTTTTGCAAGAGCACAACACAACCACAGTATTTAACCACTGAATCGCACAGCTATAGAAGTGCAGAGAATGCTATTCAAAAAAAATTTTGTTTTTTTTAGTATAGCACTGTACAATATATAGAAATTGTTTATTTTACACACCTCCACATGTGTATTTCACACTGCAAAATATTTTCTGTGGCCCTAAATGGCGTTTTTTGGAAGAGCACAACACACCCACAGTATATAACCGCTGAATCGCACAGCTGCAGAGAATGCTATTCAAAAAAAAGTTTTTTTTTTTTTTTTAGTATAGCATAGTACAAGAAAAATATATAGAAATTGGTTATTTCACACAACTAGAGATATACACTGCAAAATATTTTTTTTGCCCAAAAATAGGTCTTTTTTGCGCACAACAAAGTGCCTTTTTTTTTTTTGCAACAGCACAATAAAGTGCCTTTTTTTTTTTTGGGGCCCAAAAATGGGTCTTTTTAGCAAAAGCACAATAAAGTGCCTTTTTTTTTTTTTTTTTCTGACCGAAATAGGTCTTTTAGCAAGAGCACAATACAGCCACAGTATGGAATAGGTGTATCACTCAACGTAATGCAGTGCTGGTGCACTGAGCTTGCAACACAAACAGATAAACCTATGCAGATCGCTGAGCTATTATATCTCTCAATCTGGACTCCTATCTAAATCTCTCTCCCTGAAAGCACAAACAGGATCCTGCCCCTACACTACACTACACTACACTGTCTCTCTATCTTTTCTATCAGTAGATTGCAGAATCAGGACTAACTCCTATCATATAATTCTCTCCCTCACAGCAACAGCAGCCAGGATCCTTTCCCTACACTGTCTAAAAGCAGAGTGACGATCTGTGCTGTGTGCCTCTTTCTTATATAGAAGCTGGTCACATGCTGGGTCACATGTTGCACTGACCAATCACAGCCATGCCATTAGTAGGCATGGCTATGATGGCTTCTAAGGGCACACCAGCTAATCAAATGGTGATTGGCTGGCCCCTGAAGCATTTCTAACTGCGCCATTAAATTCCCGAATCCGGACCCGAACCCGGACTTTAGCGCAAAATCCGAGTCCGGGTCCGGGGTCGGGAAAACGCCAAAATTCGGTACGGACCCGAACTTTACAGTTCGGGTCCGCTCAACACTACTCACTATCTATCACAGTTTCGAAGGCCATAAAATGCCAAAATAGCACAAAACCCCCCCAAATGACCCCATTTTGGAAAGTAGACACCCCAATCTATTTGCTGAGAGGCATGGTGAGTATTTTACAGCTCTCATTTGTTTTTGAAAATGAAGAAAGAAAATATATATATATTTTTTTTTCAATTTTCAAAACTTTGTGACAAAAAGCGAGATCTGCAAAATACTCACCATACCTCTCAGCAAATAGATTGGGGTGTCTACTTTCCAAAATGGGGTCATTTGGGGGGGTTTTGTGCCATCTGGGCATTCCATGGCCTCCGAAACTGTGATAGGTAGTGAGAAGTGAAATCAAAAATTTACACCCTTAGAAAGCCTGAAGGCGGTGCTTGGTTTTTGGGGTCCCGTATGCGGCTAGGCTCCCAAAAAGTCTCACACATGTGGTATTCCCGTACTCAGGAGAAGCAACAGAATGTATTTTGGGGTGCAATTCCACATATAACCATGGCATGTTTGAGCAATATATCATTTAGTGACAACTTTGTGCAAAAAAAAAAATTAAAAAAAATAAATTGTCTTTTTTCCGCAACTTGTGTCAACATATAAAATATTCTATGGACTCGACATGCCTCTCAGTATATAGCTTGGGGTGTCTACTTTCCAAAATGGGGTCATTTGGGGGGGTTTTGAACTGTTCTGGCATTTTATACACAACATTAGGAAGCTTACATCCACTCTTCTAACCACTTTTAGACAAAGCCCTTTTTGCAAGAAAATTATGTTGAACCCCCAAACATTATATATATTTTTAAAGCAAAGGCCCTACAGATTAAAATGGTGGGTGTTGCATTTTTTTTTCTACACAGTATTTGCGCAGCGATTTTTCAAACGCATTTTTTGGGGAAAAAATACACTTTTTTTAATTTGAATGCACTAAAACACACTATATTGCCCAAATGTTTGATGAAATAAAAAAGATGAGGCCGAGTACATGGATACCAAACACGTCATGCTTTAAAATTTCGCACAAACGCGCATTGGCGACAAACTACATACATTTTTAAAAGCCTTTAAAAGCCTTTACAGGTTAACACGTTAGATTTACAGAGGAGGTCTACTGCTAAAATTACTGACCTCAATCTGACCTTCGCGGTGATACCTCACATGCATGGTGCAATTGCTGTTTACATATGACGCCAGACCGACGCTTGCGTTCGCCATTAGGCAAGAGCAGGGCAGGACAGGGGTGCTTTTTTTTTTTTTTTTTTTTTATTATTAATTTTGCTTTTTTTTTTTTTTTTTTAAACTGTTGCTTCCATATTTATTTATTTTTATCATTTTTATTGTTATCTCAGGGAATGTAAATATCCCCTATGATAGCAATAGGTAGTGACAGGTACTCTTTTTTTGAAAAAACTGGGGTCTATTAGACCCTAGATCTTTCCTCTGCCCTCAAAGCATCTGACCACACCAAGATCGGTGTGATAAAATGCTTTCCCAATTTCCCAATGGCGCTTTTTATATCCGGGGGGGGGGGGACATTCCCTCCCACTGCTTGTAAAAGCAGTCCAGAGGCTAATTAGCCACTAGGATTGCTTTTACATGAAAGCCGGCCGCTGGCTGAAAAGAATGATACCAAGATGATACCTAAACCCGCAGGCATCATTCTGGTATAAACATTCAAAGTCCAGCAACATACCAGTACGTTGCTGGTCCTTGTTGGACATGTATTGTAATCTTTCTTTTCATGCAGCCTGTTGGCTGAACGAAAAAAAGAGATTGATCGGTGGGTATGCCCACCATTAGAATACCGCCCTTCATCCACCCACTTCTAATGTTGGGCATACATGCACCATTTATATATGCCGAAGCATGGGGGCATCATCCCGCAAAAGTTATGCCGCACACACATGGTCGGACTTTTCCACGGGCAAGCCTCTGTCGGAATTTTGACCGTATGTACGCGGCTTTAGGAGCAAAATCGCTCCTCCGCCCCTGCTGCCCCAATGTTTCGGCATATATGCTTTTTTTTTTAACTGTGGTGGTGAAATCACCTCCTACAGCACTGGAGTCGCAGGGATCAGGCCTGTCTCTGCGAACGCTGCAGTTATGTGTGTTGTGTTTTGTAAGTGACAGTGATCGATCGATACTGCACTTGGGTGGCCTGGGCTGGACGGAGGGGCAAAACACAGGTGCTAGCAGGTATCTGGGCTGATCCCGCTAACACTGCGTTTTTGGGAACCCTAAACTGCTGGGGACGCTAGTATAGATCTGATCAGATCAGATATTGATCTGTTCAGATACTATACCACTAAGGGAGGTGTATGCTTCACGCGTGGGTGTTAGCATTACTGGCACTAACCTGACGCTGCCTGGGGTGTGACGCAGACCCTCTCTGACGCTAAAACCTAATTGATATCACCCGCCGGGCGATCAGGGGGTTAAACCTTTATTGGGTTATATACGGCGGGTGCCCTGACACTATAAAAAGCAAACTAACTAACCAGCGTCACCCGTAACACTTATACGGTGATTACTGGTGAAAGGGTTAACTAGGGGCAATTAGGGGGTTAAAACCTTTATTAGGTAATATATGGGGGTACCTGACGCTATATAAAAACCTGACGGCGAACCTAAAAAAAATTACTGGCTACCTATCGGCATCACCGACACTAAGACAGCGATCAGAAAAACGATCGCTTAGCGACAGTGGTGATAGGGGGTGAAAGGGTTACCTGGGGGGCAATCAAGGGGGTTAAACCTTTATTAGATAATATATGGGGGTACCTGACGCTATAAAAACCTGCGGCGAACCTAAAAAAAATTACTGGCTACCTATCGGCATCACCGACACTAAGACAGCGATCAGAAAAACGATCGCTTAGCGACAGTGGTGATAGGGGGTGAAAGGGTTACCTGGGGGGCAATCAAGGGGGTTAAACCTTCATTAGGTAATATATGGGGGTACCTGACTCTATAAAAACCTGCGGCGAACCTAAAAAAAATTACTGGCTACCGATCGGCATCACCAACACTAAGACAGCGATCAGAAAAACTATCGCTTAGCGACAGTGGTGATAGGGGGTGAAAGGGTTACCTGGGGGGCGATCAAGGGGGTTAAACCTTTATTAGATAATATATGGGGGTACCTGACGCTATAAAAACCTACGGCGAACCTAAAAAAAATTACTGGCTACCGATCGGCATCACCGACACTAAGACAGCGATCAGAAAAACGATTGCTTAGCGACAGTGGTGATAGGGGGTGAAAGGGTTATCTGGGGGGCGATCAAGGGGTTAAACCTTTATTAGGGGGGTTAGGGGGCTACACTGGACCTAAAACTAACTTTAGTGACACTTTTACAGTCACAAATGTCACTGATTGCAGTGATCAGTAAATAAATGGTCACTGCAATCAGTGACACTGTGGCTGGGGGCTGGGGGGTGATCTGGGGGGTGTCTGGAGGGGCCTGGGGGGGCGATTTATGTGCCTATGTGTCCTGGTGTCAGTGTAGTGTTGTGTGCACTAACCTGGCATCTTCTCCTGTGCGACGCTCGGTATATGTGAGCGCCGCATGAGAGATGACATCACTTCCTCTGCCTGTGTAAACATTACACAGGCAGGGAAGCTCTCTCATTCGCCGGGAGCGATCGCGAGGGGGTGGCCGGAATCGAACGGCCGTCCCCTCATCCCGGATCGCTCCCGAACACTTAACCACCGCTCACTGTACAGAAGGGATATACGTGATTCTGCCTGTCGGTGCCATTCTGCCGACGTATTTTTACAGTGGGCGGTCGTTAAGTGGTTATAAAAGGATCACTTTAAGGTTTCTGCTTTTTTATTTGCATTCACTTTTCTTCCTTTTCTAGAGTCCAGTACCATCCCCCCTCATCAAGTTTTATAGTCATGAAGGGACCATCGGGAAACATAAGTATGTATCCAATATTTATTTATAACTTTACTGACTTTACTGGCATACTGTTTACAAAATATGGGATATTTTTTTTCTTTATGTTTTATTTTTTACTAGTAATGACAGTGATCAGCATCTTATAGTGGGAACTGCAATATTGCGGCGGGCAGTCGGACACTAACTGACTTTTTTTGGGGACCAGTGACACTAATACAGTGATCAGTGCTAGAAATATGCACTGTCACTGTACGAATGACACTGGCTAGGAAGGGGGTC
The DNA here is from genome assembly GCA_029206835.1 of Rana muscosa. Classification (NCBI taxonomy): domain Eukaryota; kingdom Metazoa; phylum Chordata; class Amphibia; order Anura; family Ranidae; genus Rana; species Rana muscosa. The sequence continues at coordinate 164,557,103 of CM055127.1, forward strand.
AAACATCAGGGGCAATCAAAGGATTAAATGTGTGCCTAGCCAGTGTTTTAGTGTACTGTGGGGGAGGTGCAGTGTCTCCTTTCATTTGCGGAGGGCGGAGACCGCCGGCCTGACACCCCCCCAGTGTGTGGCACCTGGTGCGGCACGCCCCCCGCCCTCCCCTTAGTATGCCACTGGGTGCTCTTACTAGGGGAAGAGATGGATCCTAGTCAATGCTTTGTAGAGACACAGGATCCATGCATTCCCTCCTGTCAGAATGGTGATCTGCCTTGTTTACATAGGCAGACCGTCGTTCTGGCTCTATGCCTAACGATCAGTGGGTGTCAGCGGACATCGAGTCCACGGTACCCTCAGATCAGCTCCCGCTGTGTATATTTACAGTGGGAGCCGGGCCACCAGCGGCGTGCATGCACGCCCCCCTACCCTGGAAGTGTCAGATCATGTACTGGGTACGTGATCCGGTGCAGCAGAGCCACCCTGCCACCATATATGTAAGTTATACGGCCGGCAAGTGGTTAAGTGATAAGAGATTATTTTAGGGTTTGAGTGTCAAGGTTAGGGGAAGGGTTAAGTGTTAGAGTCAGAAATAAGTGTTAGGGTTAAATGTTAATGGGGGTTTTAGAGTTTAAGTACAATTTAAGAGTTAAGGAGACCCTTTAACCAACTTTAAAAATCCCAGGTAATAGCACAGCATTTGAAATATTTTCGAGGCTCTCCGGCGCCCCCCCCCACCTCTGGCCACATACAGTATTGCATGCCATAGAAGTCAATGCAGAACAAATTATCTTTGTTTCCATTGACTTCTATGGGGAAACTCGCTTTGATATGCGAGTGCTTTGGATTACAAGCATTCTCCTAGAATGGATTATGCTCGTAATCCGAGGTTCCACTGTGCTTTCTTGCAGTGTTTTTCCTTTCCAATAATATTTTTTTTTATATATTCACTTGCAATGGCCCCCTGACGTAGCTAAAAAATGTGTCTAATCCTTTCCCCTGGCACAGCCCCTGTTCCCACTTTTCCCTCTCCTCTCCTGGGAGTGTCTTATTACTGTCTGTGCTGGCCCAGCTCCTCAGCCCCTCCCCTCATCTCCCTATATAATCTTTTATATAGGAGCCAAGAGAGAAGTGAAGGAGAAAACTAGGGAATGTCACAACCCACCACCCTGATTTATACCAATAAATATTTTGCATTGATATTATCATTTTATTAAAGAAATGAATGACAGGTTCCGCTTTGAGGATTTTCTAACTTGCTTTGATCTTCCATAGTTTTGCCTCGAACGTCAACCTCCCACACCATCATGTCTACCCAGGAAATGTCCCTCACCGTCCCGTACGTAACGCTATTTCATTTTGTATTGAGATGCACTTTTGCAGCTTTTCTAAAAATGACTGTTGTATTATGCTTTGCAGCTATTTTAGATGCAAACAGCAATAAGTATAGCTCTTTGTTACATTTATGAAAGCTTGATGATAAAATGCAAATTGTGTATGTGATTTTATAAAAAAAAAATATATATAGAGCTATTTGTCCACTGAAACAGCTAGTACATTCGTCTAAATCTAATGTTCTCAGGTTATTTCCTCTACAGATTGAATGTTACTCTTTCCTGAGTGAATGGGACAATACAGCATTACTGACACTAGATGGAGCTTAGGATCACAGAAAATAAATACTTATTTCCTATGATTGTCAGCTCCATCTAGTGGACATAATGTTGTATTTTTATGAGCCACTTTATTTTATTTTTTATGAAAGAGAAATATTTGAACTGTAGCAGAAAACGTAAGAACGTTCGATTTTGCCACATTTGCACTAAACAAATGTAATACAGTGGAACCTTGGTTTACGAGTGTAGCCACCTCCTCACCCCGTCCTCTTTAGCTAGGGGTATGTCACGCGACATAACTGTGGGTGAGGTGAAGGCCAATACCTGATGTTTCCTCGGGCCGGTGTGTCCTGGGCATGTACCGAGTCTGTTGTGCAGAAACCCCCAAACCACCCTTTGCTCCCATTAACAGAGTCCATACACCGATCACAATCCAACGGTTGGTTTATTTCGTATCTCCACATACAGGCAATGCGATGGCATGATACGGTGAGATGAACAGGTCGAGGCACTATACTGATCTGGGTCCCTACACCCCCTGTGCTATGACCAAGGGTTGTAGGAGTCTTGACATGAATACCTCCGTTGCGTTGCGGCCCCTATCAGGGGAAGATGTCCTCCAAGGGAGTTACCGAAGGCCCATCCGTCACCGGGTTGACACTACACTGGGTCTTCGAACGAGTGACCTCCCCAGCCTCCTCACCTCAGATGCGGGCCCCCTCGCAAGAGGCGCCCTGGAGCAACTTCACCCTCGCGGGACCCAGTCGGAGTCACCGGGTCCCAGGCCTCCTCAATAGTACCTCACCCCAGGCTGAAGGTGCCTGGGATGGACTCCATCTTCATTCCGGCCAGGCCTAGGGCGCCTAGGCCGGAACCTTGAACCGCCCGCACCCAGGCCTAAGGTGCCTGGGTGCGTGAAGAGATGATCCCCGAAAAGACCTCGTGGCGAGGGCGTCTCCCCCTTTTATCTCCTCACATCGACACCACGGCGGGTTCCCCGCCCCAGCCGTACCATCTCCGCAAAGGGACAAAAAAAGGTAGCACTGTGGTAGTGATTCTACTCTGAGCCAGTAGGTACACTGACACCCACTGGTCAAGGAGAATATCGCACCACCCAATCCTCCACAAATAACAAAAAGGGGTCTGAACCCTAACACAATTACACACTTGGGTCACACTACCCCCAGGTGTATCCCACTAAATTGAGGACCCCGCTACACACTCCCCCCTGTGATTTGACGCTGGTCCCCAGCGTCAGGTGCACACCCATATCTCCCAAGGAGTGGTGACATGAAGTGGGCCCCAGAGGCTATCCCTCAAATTTTTGGATACTGTGTGTGCCAAGACCTGCTCCAGGGAAAGGGAACTGTAAAACAATAAACTTTTGCATAAGACATCTATTCTGTACACATGTACAATCCCTCCCATCGCTGTCTAAGAACCACCCCACTCTCAGTAGTCTTGACCGATGAATCTCCTGCAGAAGGGAAACAACAAAAGAAAACACATCCTAACACTCTGTGTTAACTTGGCATGAGTGGGTCCGTCAGCCGAGAGACCCGCTCACTCCAATAAGTAAGTAATGCATGTGTAGCATTTCGAACAACCGTTGCACAACACTGCCACCTGGTGACAGAGCTGCAGTAATGACACTTGGTGAGATCTTCATTCTTCCTGCTTTCCTACTCTGACTCTACCCCAAAAGTCTCTGCCTTTGGCACATGAAGAAAAGGGAGAACAAAAAAAAAACAACAGCTCCCAAGTCTCCAGTGAGTGAAAGAAAAGCCCAAATCAAAACAAAAGTAGGGCACAGTTCTAGGCGTCTGGGAATGTCTCTTCCAGAAAGTTTCAACAGCAACAAGATAGGAGCTCACTTCTCCTATAAGTAGAACCTTGGATCCGGCAGAAACAGAGGCTTCAGGTGCCCGTCAAACACTTCCACCGAATACTCGACATCCTCTCCTTCTTTCCTGCAGATGAGCACCTTATCGGCATGAATATGGCGCCCAAGTCTCCAATCAGCTCTGCAGTCCTTGAACTTTTTAGACACAGGCGGCGAACATGACAGGTATCGCCTGGCATGGGGTACTTTAAGCTTTTCCCATACAAACTCGTCATACCACCTTGGTCGCAGGACCTCGACTTCATACAATAAGTCCCGAGGCAAGTAGGGGTACTCCCACCCATATTCACGGGCGACTCTCTGGGAGAAAAGTCTCTGCAATCTGGCTAGAGGCGGCATCACATCTCGCTCACCTTCTCCTGGCTGTACGATGGCCTCCGGGTGCCGAGGTACCTTCACCATCTCGGGTTGCTTTGTCTTTGGTGCCCGCAACGAAGCACGCTGCGTCCCCTCCATCAGAGCGGGTGATGTAGTCGAATGAGGAAAATTGGTCGGAGGATTAGATTTCCTCGGGAACTCCGGGGCCTGCGCCCGGAGCGTACTGTCTTCTATGGACATGGGGGAATCCTGTGGTTTACTCAGCACAGGTAGCGGGCGTCTGTCCCAGCCCTTCCGGTGAAACAGCTCGTCTATTTCCCCGTCATCCCCACAGTCTGACAACGACTCTAGGTCGGAGGTGTCATACATCTCGGCGGGAAGGTAGTCTCTAGTAGACGGAAGGCTACCCTCCCTTTCGGGCTCCACCGACTGTGGACCCCCGACACCTCCAACCAACACCACAGTCCCAGGCCCTAGCTCACCTGGACCTTCTGAAGAACTGGGATGTCCGGGAATCTCTTCTCTACCGGCGCCATCCAGGCCAGGCAAGCGGCGGGGCGAAGCTCGACCATGACCACAGGATGCCTGCACCAGGCCTATCTTCCTCTTCGGGGGTGGCAGCAGGGAGTCTGTGGTGACCGAAGCAGTGTCCTTTTTCTCTCTCAGTCTCTGGTTGGGCAGTCACATCGCCCTGGTCAGCGTGTACGGGGACTTCCGCAGAGGCCTGGATCTCTCCCTCCGGAGTGGCGGTTCCTGTGATGCAGTTGAGGCGTAGGGCCCGGGGCCTTTCCGTGTATGGTTCAACCTCAAAAAGGAACTCCTTGCATGCCTCACATCGCCCAAATGGCTTTAGTTGGACCACCAGTCCCGAGCATCCGGGACAGATCACACCGAGGCCTCCGTGTCTCTGCATGAATACAGAGCCAACTGTCCTCGGGGCCTAAGTCTTATCCCCGTGTCTGTCAGGGGAGCAGCAAATGCAGTCATCTTCATAGGGTAAGATACCGGCATCCACGGAGAGCTTGAATTCATTCCGACCACTTGCTGTTCCATCACGCGCTGACCACGCGCCGGAGTCTCCACGTGTATCTCCACACGTGGCCAGACTCCTCCCACGACTTGTACGTTTTTGCGGGCTTCCGCCAGCCTCCGCCCACGGATTGCACAGTCATGGGGTGCCTCGTGGCGCAGTGCATTAACAGTCCCCACATGTAGTACTTCACACGGCTGGACCTCTCCCTTTTTACGTTCTTCCGCGTGGGCCTTTCCCGACTTAGGGTCATGTCCACAACTCCGAGCAGGGATGCACTTTGGCCAATCACATGGCCGACCTGCTCGGAACTCCTCCGGGCAGCAAAGTTCAAACACAGACGTTCTCAGTCTGCCTGGGTGCGTGAAGAGATGATCCCCGAAAAGACCTCGTGGCGAGGGCGTCTCCCCCTTTTATCTCCTCACATCGACACCACGGCAGGTTCCCCGCCCCAGCCGTACCATCTCCGCAAAGGGACAAAAAAAGGTAGCACTGTGGTAGTGATTCTACCCTGAGCCAGTAGGTACACTGACACCCACTGGTCAAGGAGAATATCGCACCACCCAATCCTCCACAAATAACAAAAAGGGGTCTGAACCCTAACACAATTACACACTTGGGTCACACTACCCCCAGGTGTATCCCACTAAATTGAGGACCCCGCTACACGAGTAACACGGTTAACGAGCATTTTGAATAATGAGCGACTTTTTTTTTTAAATTCTGACTCGGTTTGCGAGTGTTGTTTCGCAAAACGAGTAGAATTCAAGCTAATGGGGTGTGCAGTACTGCATTTGGCCAGAGGTGCGGGAGTGTCGGTGACACTCGGAACGGTTCTGAGCCGTTCGTAAATACTTGGAATCACTCGGAAATACTTGGAAATACTCCGTTCCCGAGTGTTTCCGAACCTTTCCGAGGGATTCTGAGATCAGCCGAGCTGTCCCAGAGTATTTCTGAGGCTCTCCGGCGCCCCCACCTCTGGCCACATGCGGTATTGAATGTCATAGAAGTCAATGCGGAACAAATTATCTTAGTTTCCATTGACTTCTATGGGGAAACTCGCTTTGATATGCGAGTGCTTTGGATTACAAGCATTCTCCTGGAATGGATTGTGCTCGTAATCCAAAGTTCCACTGTACCAGTTTCACTGGATAGCTATGATTTTTTTATTTATAAATACACCCAATAGCGTGCAGGTAAAAGGTGAGGGGCAAAGTTCAACAGTAAGGTGTCTCTGGAAACTGTTTCAATGTACTAGAGACCATAATGCCATTGCCGTCCCTTAAACTTAAAGTGGTTGTAAACCCAACCACACAACTTGCACCTACAGGCAAGCCTAGATTAAGGCTTACCTGTAGGTGCAAGAAATATCTCCTTAACCTACACTGTTAAGGAGATATTTGCTGTAAAGCACAGCACCGATGACGTCACACGCATGCGCACTAGTGGGCCGGCATCGTTGCCGGGTTTCTGAATGGATCTTTCCGGCCCGAGCGCGCATGACGTCATCGCCGCTCCGAGCCAATCACAGCGCCGGAGCGGTGATAACAGGAAGAAGATCGTCGGAGACATGGCGGCGGCGGGGAAGGCACGGGCTTCGATCTCAGGTAAGTCGATCATAATGAGCTAGTATGCTATGCATACTAGCTCATTATGATATTCTCTTGCAGGGTTCATTTAAAAAAATAAAAAAATTAATGAGGGTTTACTTCCTCTTTAAAAAGCTCTTCTAGTTGAAGAATATAAAGAGACTGTTATTTTGATTGCAAGCTTCTGGGAGCTTAGCTTCTAAATCTTTTATGCCACCGCTTCTCCCTCCCCCCCCCCCACCCCTCATTAGGAGGAGCCTGCACCTTAGTGTGCGTCTATCTTTATTTGCCAGGGGATTGGGTGGCAGGCCTCTTGGCCAAGCACCCATCTAGTCTGTGGCGCCTTGCTCCGGTGTGCGTCTGTCCTGTCCATGCACAGTTTGGCCACTAGATGGTGCCAAGGAGCATATTCATGCCACTATGCCTTCACGTTTTCATCTGTGCCATCAGAATGAGTTGCTCCCTAGACAAGTTCTCCAGGAAAGAAATTACGTTTTTTGCATCTATGTGCAGAGAAGGCTGATATGCCATATAAATCCTTGAGCTAATTAATCTTTACAGGTGATCATGATCATTAAGCTTTGTAGATAAGGTGTGCAGGGGAGTTTCTGGGGGGGGGGGGTCTGGTTTTCTAATAAGGGGTTTCCTTGGAGCAGAAATGAAGGGGAATGTTAATAAAAAGTTTATATTTTCTACCTACAGGAGGTCTCCCATTCCCCCCGACAGCCGCAGGAGTTCAGTGGGAAGAGATAATAAGGGTGCGTATGAGACCAGAACATGTATTTTAGCAATTTGTATATACCTAGTGCTGTACAGAGAGCACTGAGCCAGTCACATCAGTCTCTGCACTAGAAGAGCTTACACTCTAATGCCCCCCCCCCAAGTCACACACTATTATTATTATTATTATACATTTACAGTAGGTGCCGCCGATATTGTGTCAATCTCGCCGCTTCTAGCGGCGATATTGACACCCTATGAGCTCCGTCGCGAGAGCCAGCGCCGAGCTGTCTCGTCATCGGGAAAGGAAAAAATGTTCCTTTCACAATGAGCGACACGCATTGCGGATAGGCAGGGATCCGACGTGGATTCCCGCCAATACCAGGCACTGTGTTTGGTATGAATCCTGAGCGGGAACTCCACGCCAATTTTTAAAGAAAAAAACGGCGTGGGGTCCCCCTCCAGGAGCATACCAGGCCCTTGGGTCTGGTCTGGATATGAAGGGGAACCCTACGCTGAAAAAACGGCGCAGGGGTCCCCCTCAGGATCCAAACCAGACCCTTATCCGAGAACGCAACCTGGCAGGCCGCAGGAGAAGAGAGGGGGACGAGAGCGGCCCCCCCTCCCTCCTGAACCGTACCAGGCCACATGCCCTCAACATGGGGGGTTTGGTGCTCTGGGGCAGGGGAGCGACCTGCGGCCCCCCCACCCCAGAGCACCCTGCCCCCATGTTGATGAGGACAGGGCCTCTTCCCGACAACCCTGGCCGTTGGTTGTCGGGGTCTGCGGGCGGGGGGCTTATCGGAATCCGGGAGCCCCCTTTAATAAGGGGGCCCCCAGATCCCGGCCCCCTACCCTATGTGAATGAGTATGGGGTACATCGTACCCCTACCTATTCACCTGGTGGAAAAAAATGGCAATAAAAACACAACACAGTTTTTTAAAAGTATTTTATTGCACCGCTCCGGAGGTCTTCTTCCGACTTCGGGGGTCTCCGGTGTCGTCGCCGCGCTCTCCGGTTCCTGGTATGCTCCTAGAGGGGGACCCCACGCCGTTTTTTTCTTTAAAAATTGGCGTGGAGTTCCCGCTCAGGATTCATACCAAACGCAGTGCCTGGTATTGGCGGGAATCCACGTCGGATCCCCGCTCAATACAGTGTAGTACTGTAGTGTACTATTGCAGCGAGCGCGACACGTGTCGCCACCCTGCTGCCGAGATCTCGGCACTCCTGTCGCCGAGAATCTCGGGGATGGGAGCGCGATAGATATACAATATCGACGGCACCTACTGTATATACAGTGTATTTGGAAAGTATTCACGGAGCCTAACTTTTTCCACATGTTGTTATGTTACAGCCTTATTCCAAAATTCATTATTTTCCTAAAAAATTCTACAAACAATCCCCCATAATGACAACGTGAAAGAAGTTTGTTTGAAATCTTTGCAAATTTATTAAAAATAAAAAAATCACACGTACAGAAGTATCACAGCCTTTGTTCAATACTTTTGTTGAAGCTCCTTTGGCACCAATTACAGCCTCAAGTCTTTCTGAGTATGAGGCTACAAGCTCGGCACACCTATTTCTGGGCAGTTTCTCCCATTCTTCTTCTTTGCAGGACCTGGCCACTCAAGGACATTCACAGAATTGTACCATAACCACTCCTTTTTATCTTAGCTGTGTGCTTAGAGTCATTGTCCTGTTGGAAGATGAACCTTCGCCCCAGTCTGAGGTCCAGAGCACTCTGGAGCAGGTTTTTATCAAGGATGTCTCTGCACACTGCTGCATTCATCTTTCCCTCTATCCTGACCAGGCCCTAATTTACTCCCTTTGCGGCCCCAAGGCCGGGTCCTTCAATGCCGCCCCCCTCCCCCCCCACACACACACCATCAGTGGCATCACTAGGGTTGGTGTCACCCCCCACCAACTATAGTCTCCCCTCAGTACAGACCCCCCTCCCACAGTACAGACCCCCCTCCCGCAGTACAGACCCCCCTCCACTAACTACAGACTCCCCTCCCGCAGTACAGACCCCCCTCCACTAACTTCAGACCCCCTCCACTAACTACAGACCCCCCTCCCTCAGTACAGACCCCTCTCACTAAGTACAGACCCCCTCCCTCAGTACAGACCCCCCCACTAAGTACAGACCCCCTCCATCAATATAGACCCCCTCCCTCAGTATAGACCTCCCCCTCAGTATAGACCCCTCCATCAGTGCAGACACCCCATCAGTACAGACACCCCCACCCAAGTGCAGACCCCCCATCAGTACAGACACTCCCACCCAAGTGCAGACCCCCCATCAGTACAGACACCCCCACCTAAGTGCAAACCCCCCATCAGTACAGACACCCCCACCCAAGTGCAGACCCCCCTATCAGTACAGACACCCCCCCTCAGTGCAGACCCCCCTCAGTGCAGACCCCCCTCAGTACAGACACCCCCCCTCAGTGCAGACGCCCCTCAGTACAGACACCCCACAGCAGTGCAGACCCCCTCAGTACAGACACCCCCCAGAAGTGCAGACCCCCTTCAGTACAGACACCCCCCTAGTGCAGACCCCCCCAGCATTACAGACCCCCCCTCAGTACAGACACCCCCCCTAGTGCAGACCCCCTTCAGTAGTACAGACCCCCCAGCAGTATAGGCGCCCCCCCCTTAATACCTCAGAACAGTGCTGACAGATACACACACTGTGTGTCCCTCGAGAACAGGCTCCTCCTCCTCTGTGGATGTAAACAGAGAGGAGGAGGCGGCTTCGGTCCACATCGCTGAGGTACACAGCGGCGCGAGTCACAGCTAATCAGGGCAGCGGGCCGTGTTAGAGGTGCTACTACCCACGGGTGTCACCCCTCTGGCGGGTGTCACCCAGGTGCAGCCCGCACCCCCTAGCAACGCCTCTGCTCTGCACATCAATAGAAAACTCGGCCTCTTCTGTAGCTATCTACCCCTTAGATGATAGGACACCAGCCAAGACAAAAGGAGTTTTTCACCCCCCTGTTGCCGCGGCGCCGCCCCTGCACCCACTGCCGCCCGGGGCCTGGCCTTGGTGGCCTTGTCTGGAATCCGGCCCTGATCCTGACTAGTCTTCCAGTTCCTGCTGCTAAAAAACATCCCCACAGCATGATGCTGCCACCACCATGCTTCACTGTAGGGATGGTATTGGCCAGGTGATGAGCAGTGCCTGGTTCGCTCCAGACATGACGCTTGCCATTCAGGCCAAAGAATTCAATCTTTGTGTCATCGGACCAGAGAATTTTGTTTCTCATGGTCTGAGAGTGCTTCAGGTGCCTTTTGGCAAACTCCGGGCGGGCTGTCATGTGCCTTTTACTGAGGAGTGGCTTCTGTCTGGCCACTCCCCCATACAGGCCTGATTGGTGGAGTGCTGCAGAGATGGTTGTTCTTCTGGAAGGTTCTCCTCTCTCCACAGAGAAACACTGGAGCTCTGTCAGAGTGACCATCGGGTTCTTGGTCACCTCCCTGACTAAGTCCCTTCTCCCCCCGATCGCTTAGTTTGGCCGGGCGGCCCGCTCTAGGAAGAGTCCTGGTGGTTCCAAACTTCTTCCATTTACGGATGATGGAGGCCACTGTGCTCATTGGGACCTTCAATGCTCCAGACATTTTTCTGTACCCTTCCCCAGATCTGTGCCTCCATACAATCCTGTCTCCGAGGTCTACAGACAATTCCTTGGACTTCATGGCTTGGTTTGTGCTCTGACATGCACTGTTAACTGTGAGACCTTATTGCGTGCCTTTCCAAATCATGTCCAATCAACTGAATAGACCCACAGGTGGACTCCAATCAAGTTGTAGAAACATCTCAAGGATGATCAGTGGAAACAGGATGCACCTGAGCTCAATTTTGAGTGTCATGGCAAAGGCTGTGAATACTTCTGTACATGGGATTTTTTGTTTTTTTATTCTTAATAAATTTGCAAAGATTTCAAACAAAAGTCTTTCACGTTGTCATTATGGGGTTTCCCTCAAAATAGAATTTTGTCAGGATGGGACTCTACTACGACTAATGGGGTTGGGGCAGATTTATATTTGTGCATTCTATCCATTTCTTTGTAATTGATGACATTGTTTTCTCTTGTTGCAGAATTCCCACCTCTTTTTGACACTGCGCCCATCTCTCCAGGTAAGTGCCCCTCCCCCATCATTTCCAACTTTTTCCAAATAATCATCCAAAACACCCTAGATCACTGTATTATTATTATTTTTATTTGTTAGTTTATTTACCCAGTTATTAAAAAAATAAATAAAAATCTGCAGAACAGTCATATAAAAAAGTAAAAAAATTACAAAAATGTAACATTGCCGATTTCCAAGCCTTAAATGTGGTGGTTGCATTTGTTGTTGTTTTTTTCCATTTTTTTTTATTTATTTTTTTGATCCTGCCAGTAACCCACTTTCTGTCCTAGGGTGGCTACTTTTACTTTATTGTATCTATGGAGGAGCAGCGTTGTCAGCAGAACACCTCTCTACATAACATAAGAGGGAAGTGTTCTGTAGTCCTCAGAGATAGCCAAGAGCAATGTAAGAGTGCTGAGGAAGTCATCAGCTGACACACACATATATACATACATACATACATACATATATACATATATACATACACACACTTACACATATATATATATCAACTCCTTACCAGGCCAAATCTGACACTTCTCAAATACATGTAATAATCGACTTTTTTTTTTTTGCTAGAAAACTACTTAGAACACCCATACATTATATATTTATGTTTTAGCAGAGGCCCTAGAGAGTAAAATGGTGGGTGTTGCAATTTTTTATGTCACACGGTATTTGCGCAACAGTTTTTAAAACACAATTTTTGGGGGGAAAAATTCACTTGAATGAATTTTAGTGCACACAAACCCAATATAATACCCATTTTTTGGTAAGATATAAAAGATGATGCTACAGTGATAAAGTACAGCCCTCAAAAAATCAACTCGCCTGCATTTTGCGAGTGCATTTTTGGGCTGGCGAGGAAGGGCTGCCTTGGAGTCGGGGGGGGGGGGAAGGGGCGAGCACCGCCGGCAGCCTGTGTGGAATGGGTGTCCTTCTCCCAGTGATCGCGGAGAGGAAGAAAGAGAGAGCCGCCTGGATGTTTAGAGCGCAGTGCGGGGAACAGTGATAACAGTTATAATTTCAATTGCCGTGTTCCCCGCCGCTCGCTGTCAGATACTGCCCCGCGTCCTGGTCTTTGATAGACAGATCACCCGTCCAATCCTGGTGACGGGTGATCTGTCAATCAAAGTTCCCTGGCCAGGGTTCGGGGCTGAATATGACGTGGAGCGGCGGGTACACGGCAATTGAAATGAAAACTGTTATCCTGTGTTCCCTGCGCTGCGCTCTGATCACCTGGGCGGCTCTCCTGTTCCTCTTCTCCTCTGCACAGGTAGGCTGCATAGTGGACACAGGCTGAATGGTGGGCACAAGGCTGAATGGTGGGCACAAGGCTGCATGGTGGACACACAGCTGCATGGTGGACACACGGCTGCATTGGTGGGCACAATGCTGCATTGGTGGACACAAGGCTGCATTGGTGGGCACAAAGCTGCATTGGTGAACACAAGGCTGCATTTGGTGGACACAAGGCTGCATTTGGTGGACACAGGCTGAATGGTGGGCACAAGGCTGCATGGTGGACACACGGCTACATTGGTGGGCACAATGCTGCATTGGTGGACACAAGGCTGCATTGGTGGACACAAGGCTGAATGTGGTGGACACAAGGCTGCATTTGGTAGACACTAGGCTGCATTTGGTGGACACAAGACTGCATTGGTGGACACAAGGCTGCATTGGTGGACACAAGGCTGCATTGGTGGACACAAGGCTGCATTTGGTGGACACAAGGCTGCATTTGGTGGGCACAAGGCTGTATTGGTAGGCACAAGGCTGCATGGTGGGCACTGGGCACAAGGCTGCATTGGTGGGCACAAGGCTGCATTTGGTGGACACAAGGCTGCATTTGGTGGACACAAGGCTGCATTGGTGGGCACAAGGCTGCATTGGTGGACACAAGGCTGCATTGGTGGTGTGAGGGGGTTAGCTCGGTAGCGGGTGTGTGTGACCCCCTGGATGGGCTCCCCACACAAAAACAGGCCCAGCAGACGGAGGTTGTGGTTTTCAAGATCAAAAGGTGCGGTTTATTTCTCTATTTACAGTGACAAAAACACAGCAAAGCAAAAAGAAACATAAACAAAATAAATCCTGGTCAGCTTGACCTCTGACTAAACGTGCAGGTTTCCCTAACTAACAACTGGGATCAGCCTGGTGCTGTCCTAGTCCCTAAGTCCCTGGTTTAGTAAATGTCCAAACAAATAGCCACACAGGCTTTGTCTCACCGCACAGGGGTTCACTCTCCCTAGACAGTCCACACAGGTCTGGGTCCAGGCATGAGCAAACACCTAATGAAGCTGGGAGTTTTTATAGAGGCCTTAAACGAGCTGACAAGCTTCAGCTGGTCTCATCAACTCCCTGCCTGCACGACGCCCAGCACTCTCCCTAGAGGTATGAATCATCCATGAGCCCACTAGCCTCAGCTGGGCTTCATGAACTCTCTCCCTAGTTGTATAAGTCGGCATAAAGCCTGAATCTGGGAGAAATATACCTACCCCCCTGGATGCAACCAGGTGACTTTACCTTCCTGCTGTCACATACCCCCCCCTCTTGTTTTAACCTTGGGGTTGGAACACCAGCAATCAGGCATTCATGTACTCGAGACAAAGCATCCACATTCCCCATTTGAACGCCAGGGCGATGCTTTACTGTGAAGTTGAATTCCTGTAGGGCCAGGAACCACCTATTTACTCTTCTATTTGTCTCCTTGTTTTGAGCCATCCACTTTAACGGAGCGTGATCCGTAACCATGTCAAAGTGCCTACCTAGCAGATAGTACCGAAGGGAATCTAGAGCCCACTTCACCGCTAAACACTCCTTTTCAACCGTGGCGTAATTTACCTCATGGGACTTCAACTTCCTGCTGAGGTAAATGACTGGGTGCTCTTCCCCGTTCCAGACCTGGGACAATACTGCTCCTAACCCCACATCTGACGCATCACTTTGTACGACAAAGTCTTTAGAGAAGTCGGGTGAGTACAACACTGGCTGGCTACATAAGGCTTGTTTCAAGAATTGGAATGCTGCCTCAGCCTCGGGGGTCCATTTAATCATGACCGACCCTTTCCCTTTCGTCAGGTTGGTTAGGGGCACAGCCTTAGAAGCAAAGTGGGGAATGAAGCGCCGATAATAACCCGCGATTCCCAGAAAGGCTCGTACCTGCTTCTTGCTGTTGGGACGTGGCCAACTCTGGATGGCCTCGACTTTGTTGAGTTGGGGTTTTATTACTCCCCTGCCAATGGTGTACCCAAGATATTTGGCCTCCTCCTGCCCAATGGTACACTTCTTGGGGTTAGCCGTAAACCCCGCTTCCCGGATAGAGTCTAGGACTGCTTGCACTTTTGGCAGATGTGAGGCCCAATCTGTGCTATGGACAATTACGTCATCCAGGTAAGCCGCAGCATACTTCCGATGGGGCCTCAGTATCTGGTCCATTTTCCGCTGGAATGTGGCCGGCGCATTCTGTAACCCGAACGGCATTCTCTTATATTGGAACGCCCCGTCTGGGGTTACAAATGCGGTTTTCTCTTTGGCCGACTTGGCCAGGGGAATTTGCCAATACCCTTTTGTGAGGTCAAGAGTCGTCATGTATCGGGCTGTTCCCAGCCGGTCGATCAACTCATCTATACGTGGCATGGGGTAGGTGTCAAATTTTGTAACTTTGTTCAACTGACGAAAATCGTTACAAAATCGCCAGCTCCCATCCGGTTTAGGCACCAACACAATGGGACTAGACCAATCACTTTGGGACTCCTCTATCACCCCTAAGTTCAGCATTTTCTGTACTTCCTCCCGTATTGCCTCCCGTCGGGCCTCTGGGATCCGATAGGGTTTTAACTTCACCCTTTCACCGGGCGGGGTAATAATATCATGCTCTACCCCAGATGTTTGTCCCGGCAGCTCAGAGAACACCTCCTTGTTGCGAAGCACAAACTCCTTAACCTCCTGTTGTTGGGGTTGTGACAAGGTGGCTGCTATTCCAACCTCCGGAATCACGCAACCAGTTTGAGCTGGTGACCAAGTTTCTGCGACTAGGGACTCTCTATCCCTCCAGGCTTTCAACAGATTAACGTGATAGATCTGTTCGGGCTTTCGCCTTCCTGGTTGTCTGACCTTGTAATTCACTTCGCTCACTTTTTCCATTATCTCGTAGGGGCCTTGCCATTTGGCAAGGAATTTACTTTCAACCGTAGGGACAAGTACCAATATCCTATCCCCCGGGGAAAAGGTACGGGTCTTGGCTCCACGGTTGTACACTCTCTGCTGTGCCAACTGCGCTTGGGCCAAATGTTCCTTCACGATGGGCATTACCTGTGCAATTCGATCTTGCATCAGGGCGACATGCTCAATCACACTCCTGTGGGGAGAACTCTCACTTTCCCAAGTTTCCTTGGCAATATCCAACAGCCCTCTTGGGTGTCTCCCATACAGTAACTCAAAGGGGGAGAATCCCGTAGAGGATTGGGGCACCTCCCTAATAGCAAACATCAAATAAGGAAGTAGACAGTCCCAATCCTTTCCATCTCTATCCACCACTTTCTTCAACATTTGTTTTAGGGTTTTGTTGAATCTTTCAACCAGCCCATCGGTTTGGGGGTGATACACAGACGTACGCAATTGCGTCACTTTGAACAATTTACACAGCTCTTTCATAACCCGGGACATAAAGGGTGTACCTTGGTCCGTAAGCAGTTCTTTACAAATACCCACCCGGCTAAAAACAAGAGATAGCTCTTTGGCTATGGTTTTGGCCGAGGTATTTCGGAGAGGGATCGCTTCTGGATAACGGGTGGCATAGTCCATTATAACTAATATGTACTGGTGCCCCCTAGTGGACTTGATTATAGGACCTACCAAATCCATTGCGATCCTCTCAAACGGGACCTCAATGATGGGTAGAGGGACCAGCGGGCTACGGAAATGTGGCATCGGGGCCGACCTCTGACACACAGGGCAGGAGGAACAATAATTTTCTATGTCCTTCATCACCCCAGGCCAATAGAATCTCTGTAATACCCTCTCTCGGGTTTTCTCTGTCCCCAGATGACCTCCAAGAATGTGCCCATGGGCCAACTCCAACACCAACTTCCTGTAAGGTTTGGGCACCACAAGCTGCTCAACGGTTTCTTCTGCCCTTTTTGCCACCCGATACAGTAGGTCCTTCTCTACGCTGAAGTATGGGTAAGTGCAGGTATTATCTGGGTTCACTAACTCGCCATCTATTTCCACTACGTTTTCCCGTGCCTTTATTAGGGCGGGGTCTTTTAACTGTTCTGTGGCAAAATTTTCCCTGTGAACCTCAAGATCAGAAAACTCCACAGACGGTAGGTTTTCGTCTGAGGAGGTGGGCTCCTCTCCAGTTTCTTGAGTCTCGTCTGCCAATACTGACAAGGGAAATTCTGGAGAGTCCTCACCACTCTCAGAGGAGTTCTGGCTATCACCTTCCTGGTACATAGGGGCACCAGTGGGGGGCTCAGGATCATCCCACAGTTCCCAGAACTTCGGAAAATCCCTTCCCACAATGGCATCATGCGGTAGTTGAGATACTAACCCCACTGGATGAGAGAGGGTACCTTTGGGGGTCTTGAAACACACTGTAGTCACTGGATACTCTCGGGTGTCCCCATGCACACAAATAACAGCTACCTTGCTATTCCCAGAGACCTCTGTTTTAACTAATTCAGCCTTTATCAGGGTCACAAGGCTACCTGAATCCAGTAATACCACAACATTTCTACCATTAATACACATTTTGCATAAATGTTTCTCAGTTCCCCGAATGGCAGTGCATGCGACTGTCGCACACAGCGACTGACGTCTGTCCGTCAGAAAGTCACATTGCATGGGTTCCTCCACAACCGGGCAATTTGCTGCAATATGTCCCGCTTGCCGGCAGCGGTAGCAAACAATCCTTTTGGCTGCCTCTTGAGCCCCCGACTTCCCAGGCTGTTCTCGCCAAACCCTGGGCAGAGCTCCCACCCTCTCACTCTCTCCACCCTCACCCCTTGGAATCATCTTATCCGCCCCTGGGGATGGTCTGGTCTTAGGGTGGAAAGTCCGAGAGTCTCTGGAAGAGGCCGTCAGGTTCTCTGCAGCCAAGTATCTCTCTACACGATCCACAAGTTTACCGGCCGTTTCTGGGTCTCCATGGCTTACCCACTTTTGAATGGCGGTAGGAAGAGCTCTCAAGAAACGATCCATCACAACACGTTCCACAATCTCCGGTGCGGACAAAGTGTCTGGCTGTAGCCACTTCCTGCTCAGGTGAATGAGATCATACATTTGAGACCTGGGGGGTTTTCCAAGCTGGAAAGTCCAGTTATGCACACGCTGAGCCCGGACAGCCAGGGTGACACCCAGCCTTGCCAATATTTCAGCTTTTAGCATCACATAGTCTTTTGCTTGGTCAGGCTCTAGGTCATAGTAAGCTTTCTGCGATTCACCAGTTAACAGAGGAGCCACCAGTCCAGCCCACTGCTCCTCAGGCCACTTTTCTCTTTCAGCAGTCCTTTCAAATGTGGTCAAAAATACCTCTGGATCATCCTCTCCAGTCATTTTTGTCAATAAACGACTCACCCCAAAGGACGCGGTATTAGTGGGACGGCTTTCCTCACTGGTCTGCGGACGTTGCTGCATTACTGCTTCCATCTGTTGTTGTAGTCTCTGCTCTTGCTTCTGCAACAGGTCTATGAAGCGGGCCTCAGATTGCTGCTGGGCTTGTTGCTGGGCTGCGAAGCTCTGTTGTTGAGCTGCAAGGCTCTTTTGCAAACCTGCATTTGTCTGCTGTTGATTGGCATTTGCTAGAGCCAGCTGTTTCAGTATCTCCTCCATGCTGGCTTAAAAAAAAACTGCCCGCATTCTCCACCAACTGTGAGGGGGTTAGCTCGGTAGCGGGTGTGTGTGACCCCCTGGATGGGCTCCCCACACAAAAACAGGCCCAGCAGACGGAGGTTGTGGTTTTCAAGATCAAAAGGTGCGGTTTATTTCTCTATTTACAGTGACAAAAACACAGCAAAGCAAAAAGAAACATAAACAAAATAAATCCTGGTCAGCTTGACCTCTGACTAAACGTGCAGGTTTCCCTAACTAACAACTGGGATCAGCCTGGTGCTGTCCTAGTCCCTAAGTCCCTGGTTTAGTAAATGTCCAAACAAATAGCCACACAGGCTTTGTCTCACCGCACAGGGGTTCACTCTCCCTAGACAGTCCACACAGGTCTGGGTCCAGGCATAAGCAAACACCTAATGAAGCTGGGAGTTTATATAGAGGCCTTAAACGAGCTGACAAGCTTCAGCTGGTCTCATCAACTCCCTGCCTGCACGACGCCCAGCACTCTCCCTAGAGGTATGAATCATCCATGAGCCCACTAGCCTCAGCTGGGCTTCATCAACTCTCTCCCTAGTTGTATAAGTCGGCATAAAGCCTGAATCTGGGAGAAATATACCTACCCCCCTGGATGCAACCAGGTGACTTTACCTTCCTGCTGTCACAGTGGGCACAAAGCTGGATTGGTGGACACAAGGCTGCATTTGGTGGACACAAGGCTGCATTTGGTGGACACACAGCTACATGGTGGACACACAGCTGCATGGTGGACACACAGCTGCATTTGGTGGACACAAGGCTGCATTTGTTGGACACAAGGCTGCATTGGTGGGCACAATGCTGCATTGGTGGGCACAAGGCTGCATTGGTGGGCACAAGGCTGCATTTGGTGGGCACAAGGCTGCATGGTGGGCACTGGGCACAAGGCTGCATTGGTGGACACAAGGCTGCATTGGTGGGCACAGGCAGCCTGCATTGGTGGGCACGGATACAGTTGTCGTTAATATTAATTTTTATAACTTATTTCTGCATAAAACATTTAAGTGTCATTTCATGAGATAATTTAGGAGGGCGTGTTTAGGGGCAGAATTAGGGGCAGGTTGGGGCGGGCTGGGTGGGGCAACTGGTGGGGAGTAACCCTTGAGGCCTGGCTAGTAGTTCAGGACTTGAAATTTTGAGCCCTGGTAAGTAGATACCTAACATGTCACACTTTAAAATTGCGTAGGCCCGTTTAACGGCGCCAGACGACGGTACTTAAAATTCTCCATAAGCGTTGCTTTAAACGCATTTACAGGTTACCAGTTTAGAGTTACACAGGAGGTCTGGTGCTAGAATTATTGCTCTCTCTCTGACGTTTGCGATGATACCTCACAAGTGTGGTGAGATCACCGTTTACATATTGGTGTGGGACTTACTGCATTCGCACTTTTTTTACACTGTCTCTTTAATTATTTTATTTTTTTACACGGTCTCTTAAAAAAAATTTGCATTACGTTTATTGCTATCACAAGGGATGAACAACATACCTTGTGACAGCATGGGCCGTGACAGGTCCTCTTTATGGAGAGATCTCAGTTCCTCTCTCTCTCTGTGTAGTGCAGCCATCGCCGCCAGTTGCATCGCTCCCGGGCTCCGAGATCCCAGGAAAGGCAGCGGTGGCGGTAGGGGGGGGACCCCTTTCCGTCGCCCACAGGAGTGATGGAGCGGCTGGCTTTTCAGCCACTTGAATCACTTTTGCTTTACAGGGAATCGCGGACTTGAAATTTTGATACCTGGATGATGCCTGTAGCTGCAGGCATCATCCTGGTATAAGCACCTCAACCCAAGGATGTCCATGGACATCCTATGGTCCGAAAGTGGATATAGTATCACAGTGTCTCTTAGGTAGCCTGGAAAAGTCCTGTTCAAGATTTACACATTTCCTAGGCTACTTTCATACACCTTTCGGGACCATTGATCCACCCCAGGTGTTGCAGCATTCCCTTGCAGGCCCTTTAGCCTCACCTGGACCCACAGTCAGTGTTCTGCAGCCTGGAGAGCGGACAGGTCTTGTCTTTTGTGTAGTTAGTGCCTGAACACGGCTAGGGTTTTGGGTTTAGTTTATTTTTGAAGAACTGTTTGTGGAGCATCGTACAGCACCTGTAAATATCACCAAAAAATGCACCACTGTGCTGGTATCTGTGCCTGAAAAGCTTGCTCACCCTAGGGAGCATTATACCTGCTACTAGCTCCCAGATCACATATGGTGGAGAATGCGGGCCTGGATTGCTACTTAAGGTTCTTGCCCATATCCTTGCAAAAGTGGGTGAGCCAAGAGGACCCCAAGTGGGTGGATCATCTATAAAAACAGACATACAACATCACTTTTAAAGGGTATAAACTTAATGTAAATTTGTATATTTTCTCATAGGGCTTTCACCCCCTAAAAACCAAGAGGATGATGATGAAGACCATGAGTATGATGACTATCCTAACTACGCCAATGACTACAAGGCTACCCCACCCTATATGTAAGAAAAAGCTACATAGAGTTTGTTTTCATAGAAAACTATCATTGTCCTGTCCTACTGAAAATTATCATTTGCCTGGCTGTCTTGCTGATCCAATGCCCCAAGTGCTTTCTAAATCACCTTCTGACTGAGTCTGAAATTCTCAACAGCATTGTTTAGTGTGATAGCCAGAGAAGGAGCATAGTTTGGGAGGAAGATGCAGCAAGGGTGGCTCTATATTTGTCTCACAGATTTCCTGTAAAGCCCAGGCTATGTGCCCTTCAAAGGACACCCCCCCCCTCCTTTCTCACAGTGTTTTGCATTTTTTGTGTACTTAGTCTTAACTGATATGTTCCAGTCATCCCCTTGACATGCTAGCTCATCTTTGGTGTTCTCCCGAAAGTGGACAGTCCTGAATAATGCAAAGACTGATGCAGATATGATGATGTCAGCACCGCTCTGTACATCAATACACCATGAGTCCAAAGCCCTGTGCTGGGGGGAGGGGCCATGACACCCTGCTCATGACGTCCTTCACAAAGCCCTTCTTCATTCTTCTTGGTTAAATCAATCACGCTGGGTGTCATTCAACCTGGAAGACTGAGGACATCTTGTGGCAAAAAAGTGGTACTGCAAAGGACAGCTCTGCAATATAAGTGAGTATTGGCGTCCAAGCTCCTTTTTTAAACCTCCAGTGGGAAATAAAAAACTAAAAAAGTGAGCTTAAAGTAAGGCTTTAAATAAATAAGAAATGAGCTTGGGAGGCTGAGGTACTACAAATGCAAGCATGCAAATGGGAAACACTGATATCTATAGTTCATTGGGAAATTAAAGCTCTGTAGCCAAATTTGGACTGGTGTAGATGCAGCGTGCTTTCAGGTTGCAATTGAGATAAGTTGTAGAGACTTCTGAGTTCCATCTGAATTTCTTCACAAGTTCTTTCCGACCTGCATGTGACCTTATACTGACATGAAGTTAAATGTATTCTGGCTTGCAATTAATCTTCTTCTGACTAGTATTTGACTTTATTCTGGCTTGAAGTTGACTTTAGTCTCACTTGCATTTGACCTTATTCTGACCTTATTCTGACTTGCATTTGACCTAAATCTGATTTACAGTTGAATGTATATGCTGGCTTGCAATTGACCTAATTCTGACTTGCAATTGACCTTATTCTGACTAGTAGTTGACTTTATTCTGGTTTGAAGTTGACATTGTTCTGACTTGCATTTGACCTTGTTCTGTTTTGCATTTGACCTTATTCCGACCTTCTTCTGACTGGCTGTTGACTTTATTCTGGCTTGCATTTGACCTAGTTCTGACTTGCAGTTAAATTTATTCTGACTTGCAATTAACCTTTTTCCTATTTAGTAGTTGACTTTATTCTGACTTAAAGCTGACATTGTTTTGACTTACATTTGACCTTGTTCTGTTTTGCATTTGACCCTGTTCTGACCTTGTTTTGACTTGCTGTTGACTTCATTCTGACTTGCGTTAGACATTAGTCTGATTTGCAATTGACTTTTCTGACTTGCAATTGGCATCCTTCTAAGCTGCATCAAGCTGCTTCTGCATTCCCCGTGAATTGGATTAGGAGTTCTGACATACATAATCCCATGTATACAGACCCTTAAGCCTCGTACACACGGCCGAGAATCTCGTCAGGAAAAAACCCGTTGTTTTTCCTGACGAGATTCTTGAACAAGAATCTTGTCCCCGGCCGAGTGTACACATGTACGATTCAAAAGAACCGCCGTTCCTTTGAATGGCACGAACGTGGTGACGTCATCGACTACGACGAGCGTGCACTCGTCACATTCGA
Organism: Rana muscosa; assembly: GCA_029206835.1. NCBI lineage: Eukaryota > Metazoa > Chordata > Amphibia > Anura > Ranidae > Rana > Rana muscosa. The sequence goes on from CM055127.1 coordinate 164,579,547, forward strand.
TGCCGTCGCCGCCATCTTGCTACACCCTACCTATGCCTAGGAAGCTACCGCGCATGGGTCAAAGTAATTTCAAACATGCGCTGGTTTCCACGGCGACAGGTAAGTGTACACACGCTCGGGTTTCTCGTGGGGAAATAGGCCGACGAGAATCCCGACGAGAAAATAGAGAGCAGGTTCTCTATTTTTCTCGTCGAGATTCTGGCCAGTTTTCCTGACGAGAAACCTGAAAGCCTCATACACACGGCCGGTTTTCTCGGCAAGAAAGCTCTCCCGGCAGTTTTCTTGTTGTTTCTTGATGAGAAAACCGGCCGTGTGTATGAGGCTTAAGCCACGAAATCTATAATAAGCAGTTTTTGTTCACACAATTTATTTTTTTCCTTTCATATCTGTACAGTGATGTGCTTCCAGATGTCAGCAGTGCAAAGCCTGCAGAGGCCGAGTCCCCTTCTGCCCTCATCAACCGAGAGAGCCTGTCCTCAGGTACAAATCCCTTTAAGTGCCTGTACATATGACTACACTTTTATTTACTTATGATTAATTCGTACATATTTGCTTTTTAGTAGTTTACACAGTTTTTCAAAAAGCAGAGATGACCACATGGGTATATATTGTGACAAGGCTGCCCTGTGTCAGGGTGTAATAAAGGTTTGGTGGCATCCAAGGTTTTCAGCCATGCAGATTGAGAAGCTCTAGGATGTTTGGTTGGTCTTTCGGTTTTCTCCAGGATAGGATCCTGGAGCCTGGAGACTTTGTAGAGGTAGAGTATTAAGTGGGGTGAAGCCTCCAACCCTGAGTCCATGGTTTGATGGTGACCAGCAGCTATTGATTGGTCAGATGTGTACAGGCCTTGTTGTATGAGAGTTGAGTAAGTTCAGTGTTTTTCCCTTCCCAGGAGACCATCGTGCTGCCATGGAGTCACAGGTGTATGCACACACACTGGGAGTGTTTTAAATCTGACCTCTAACCTTTTTCCCAGGCCAGTCAGAAACAAAACACTTGTCGTTTGTCTGCATACACCTGGCAGCACAAAGGTGTAGTGGCACCCAGGCTTCTCACACATGCACGTTGAGGTGCTTGGAGATGTGTGTCTCATTAGGAGAAGGCTGACCTTTCGGGATCTCAAGGATAAGTAAATCCTGGCATTAGACCTGGAGCCCTAAGGCTTTGTAGAGAACTGGGTGGGATGAAGCCTTCTCCCTGGCAGCAGAACAATTTGGTGAGGAGGGTGGAGCTCTGAACTCCCCTCTGCTCCTATATTACAAGGTGTATACACACCTGCACAAGCAATAGGTGCTGGTCACCTTCAAAACATGGAACCAGTGTTGAGGGCTCCATCCTTCCTAATAGTCTAGAAGTCCTCTAGGCCCCAGGACTCATGCCAGGATTTACAAATCTTGGATAAAACTGAAGCTGCATGAGAACCCTGGGTGCCCCACCAAACCCTTAGCTAAATAAAGCATGCTCCACCAATAAGATCTTACCTCCAACACACACCTTGTTCTCTCTACCAGGCCCTAACAAACACTTTGCTCACACTCCAATGATATCTGTACTCCAACATACACAACTCACCCCCCTGTATCCAGGCCAAAAGCAAGTATTCAATTAGATTATTTACAATGACATGACAATTCACAAGTACAGTAGCTGGTGAATTGCCCTCAGTGCACCACAAGATGTGATGGAGTTAATAAATTGACTATGTTATCTCTCTCTTTAACCACTCAAATATTGTTATTTTCTTTTCTTCTTTGTTATTTTATTGTTTCTTTTCTTTATATATATATATATATATATATATATATATATATATATATATTGGTATTTGGTTCAGAGATTTAGTGCAAAATAAATAGTTCTTATTTCAGCTACTCACATAGTTCACAGCCCCATCCTTAGGAATTTTAGAGTTTAAGGAGCTATTGCTCTTTTAGCTTTTAGGGAGAGATGAGCTGACATGCACACACACATTTGGAAAAAGGCTGATATAGCCAGACACACACACACACACACACACTAAGATATATTTATACAATCTTCATTTCAAGAATAAGAAACTTATTGATGCTCATATTGGGAACCAGGAAGTTTAGTATGCTAGCTAAAAATATAAGTTAAAGTATTTCCATGTATGTGTATTTTGGTAATCTTATAACCAACCAGCAGTAAGTTTCCTTAAATGACAGACAGATAAATGAGGAACAGATGTTCCCTTCACTCCACTCCTTGACTCACCCCTCCTTTTCAACCCCTCCCATCGTCTAAATAAAAATGGCTGCCGAGCTAAAGAATGTGAAGACACGTGGAAGAACAGACTCGAGAGGAAGAGGACCATATACGGATGAACCAATGATATGCACACATATGTGATGACGTTTGCTTATGTCACTTTGTTTATATAAGGGGCTCTGACCCTGAATAAAGCCCCTGTTGGCCATTGTTGATGAGAGAGAGCTCATACTGACAAGTCTGTCTCAGTGTGTGATCCTTTAGCATGCATGCATACACATCACTTTGAATTTGGGACAGCGGCAGAATAGGACATACATCCTGGAATTGGACCAGGGGTACATCTATTACAAAGAGCCGTTAACTCAATGCTACTGAACACCTTTGGGATGAATTGTAAATGTCGATGATGAGCCAGGTCATCACAAATGGCCTCAAATTCCCATAGACACCCTCAAAAATCTTATGGATAGCCTTCCTAGAAGAGTGGAGGATGTTATATTCAACTCCACATTACGGCTATGATTTCAGAAAGGGATGTCCAACCAGCTCATATACTGTAGGTGGGATGGTCAGGTGTCCATATAATATCGTTTCGGAGGCTAATCTCTATATTTCAGTTAAAGAAAGAAACACAAATAATCCTGCTTTTGTCTTTCCAGTGATTTATATGAATGTGGAAGGTCCTACCCAGTCAAAGGGTACGTAAAATACCTACTGGTTATCAGCATTCTCTGCATCTGACCAATGATTTGTGCAACAAAATAAAAGACTGGTTCACATATTGTCTGCAGAATGTAATTAAAACTGAACTCCTAGCAGATATTTCTAATGGAGTTTATGTAGTCACTTCAATTTTTTTATTTTTTTTATATAAGTAGAGCTATCATAAGTACTCCAGTCATGATAGAGGCATCCTGTCATCATCTGCACAGACTGGGATAGGGAGGGGCAGCACTAGATACCAGTGAGGCCCTCCTACATGTAGAGGCACATGTGAATAACACACTTCCTGATCTTAGGTGGCTACGTCCACTCCTCCACTGTATCTATGTCTCCAGGTTCCCTTAATAACTCTACCGTGCGTTGTGGTGTGCTGCTTTGCAAGAAATGTTGCATGCACATTTTTTGGTGGCCAAATGAATGGCCTTCCTAATACATGTATTTTAATGCTCTAAATAACATGCGTTGGCACAATGTATCAAAACGCGATGATGTGAATTGGCCCTTATACAATTATACATTTTCAGATAGGCTTCAACTAGGGTGACCACATGTCCCGGATTCCCCGGGACAGTCCCGCATTTAGCAGGTCTGTCCCGGGCACATTCATTCCAGGACAATACAGTGTCCCGGAATGAAACTGACACAGACACCCCCCCCCCCGGGCCAATCTGATGCCCCCAAAAAAGACCTCCACAACACCGCTTTACTCACTGACAGTACTTGTCCTGGCCAGGAATGCCTGGAGGAGCACAATCCCGCCCCCTGCTTGTGATTGGAGAAATCATAAATCCCGCCTCTTGTGTCCAATCACTGTGCTGTGATTCGTTACAGCACAAGCTGATTTTTGGGAGGGGAGGGTGTCCCTGAATGGTAGTTTGGAAATGTGGTCACCCTAGGCCTTCAACACAACAGCTGGTTAGTGAAAAGGCCAACGAGTAAATGTCAGGACTTCTCTGTGTCTGATTGGCTGAAGATATCGATTTAAATTTTTAAAGTAACAGAGATTTTACTCTCTTTTAGAAGAGACAGACGACAACAACTATGTAAACGTGAGGGATTCTAAGGGTAAGTTCCCAACTTAGTCATACTGGGGTTTATGTGATGATGATGATGATGATAATAAATAATTTTTATTATTAGTATTATTAATAATAATATTATTAATAACAATAATAATAATAATGTTACAATGATTATTATTATTATTATTATTATTTTTGATGATGATAATAATAATACTTTTTTATTATTGTTGTTATTACTATTATTATTGATGATGAGGATGCTGATATTAATACATAATTTGTATTATTGCTGCTGTTGTTATTATTACTATTATTATTGTTAATAATAATCATAATGCAAATATTATTATGATTATTAATATTATTATTGATGATGATATTTATTTATTATTGTTAATATTATTTTTTAGTATTATTAATGATGATGATAATAATACTTTTTTATTATTGTTGTTATTAATGAGCAGGGCCCTCTAATCCCTCCCCATATTGTAAAGTGCTGCACAAACTGTTGGCGCTATATATTATTCCTGTATAATAATAATAATAATGATTGATAATAATAATTCTAATAAAAAATCATGTTATTATTATTATTGATGATGATGATCATGATAATAATAATTTTTATTTGTGTTTTTATGATTATTCTTATCAATGATGGTGATGATAGTAATAAGACACTCTTATTATAAATTATTATATATGCATATATATATATATATATATATATATAAATATATACACACACACACTTAAAGTTCACCCCCAGCCTCCCTACAGTCGTACAGGTTCCTCCAGTGCTGAAATTGCTTACTCTGCAGTGCTGCACACTGTGAGCTTCTCCAGTCCTTTACCTAGAATAGATAACACATGTGTGTGAGCTGTTAGTGCTGCACACCCCAATACATTATACAAAATGGGAATTCCCTCACAGGGTTTTTTAGCAGCCAAAAAGAAATGTTAACCGCTTAAGCCCCGGACCATTTGCCTGGCTAAAGACCAGAGCAGCACTTTTTGCGTTTCGGCACTGAGTCGCTTTAACTGACAATTGCGCGGTCGTGCGATGTGGCTCCCAAACGTCCTTCTTTTCCCACAAATAGAGCTTTCTTTTGGTGGTATTTGATCACCTCTGCGGTTTTTTTTTTTGCGTTATAAACAAAAATAGAGCGACAATTTTGAAAAAAATTCAATATCTTTTACTTTTTGCTATAATAAATATCCCCTAAAAATATATAAAAAAAACAATTTTTTTCTCAATTTAGGCCGATACATATTCTTCTACATATTTTTGGTTAAAAAAACGCAATAAGCGTTTATTGATTGGTTTGCGCAAAAGTTATAGCGTCTACAAAATAGGGGATAGTTTTATGGCATTTTTATTAATAATTTTTTCTTTACTAGTAATGGCGGCGATCAGGGATTTTTATCAAGACTGCGACATTATGGCGGACACATCGGACACTTTTGACACCATTTTGGGACATTGTAATTTTATAAAAAATGCACTGATTACTGTAAAAAAAACACTGGCAGTGAAGGGGTTAACCTTTAGGGGGCGCTGAAGGGGTTAAGTGTGTCCGAGGGAGTGATTCTAACTATAAGGGGGCGTGGCTTCGAGTGACATGTCACTGATCGCTGCTCCAGATGAGAGGGAGCATTCGTGTCACTGTCACTACGAAGAACGGGGACATGTTGTGTTTACACTGAAATCCCCCCGTTCTTCAGCTCCGTGACACGATCGCGGGACACTGGTGTCCATCGAGTCCGTGGGTCCCGCGGGCACGATCACGGACCTGGATCGCGAGCGCACCGACGGCGGCGCGTGCGACCACACGGCGGCAAAATAAAGGGGACGTACCTGTACGCCCATTTGCCTGTCCGTGCCATTCCGCCGACGTATATCGTCGTACGGTGGTCGCTATGTGGTTAAACAGTATTCAATTTTATTTTCAATCATTTTTATTGTATCAAAAAGTACTTTGAAAATACATGAAAGTTGTAAAAAGCAACTCTGGCTTTGACATGAAAATACAACCCATCAATGATGAAGAACACATATTGCATGAAACCTATTGTATTAATATGGTATTTCACATGATACCCCTATGCGTTTCGACCCTTCTAATTATTGGTCTTCTTCAAGGAAGGGATTATTTTCATTCCTGATGGGAAAACCATGTCCTACAGCCAGAAAATATTTTAAAATCGATAATCCAATACAAGGGTGGTCTCTTGCAAGTTTTGTGGAGGGGGGACTCGCCCCAGGGAGTATGAAGGATCACCAAAGCTTGATTTTAAAATATTTTCTGGCTGTAGGACATGGTTCTCCCATCAGGAATGAAAATAATCCTCTTGAAGAAGACCAATAATTAGAAGGGTCGAAACGCGTAGGGCTTCCTTTTAGAAGTCCACTCCAAACAGAGTTGAGGTTATCGTTAAAGGGGGAGTTGAATCACTCGTTGATTTATATTTGGAGAGCCACCCAGTGAAGAGTCTTTCCATAGTAATCAGCAACATTTCTCCACATTCTTATTCCTTCTGCTGTACAATTTAACTCAAAAGAGTGGGTAAGATTCCCGAACATTGACTGAACTGCATGGGCAGGGCTGGGATCCTCCCCTGCCTAAAGAAGTTCCTTCCCCTGAGGTTCCTGATAGATGTCAGGATCAGTAGAAAGCTTCAACCTTCTGCCATATGTAAAACAGAAAGATCAGATTTTCATGGACAAACTTTCTAACCATAGCAAACTGGTGGGATATTTTGGATTGAAAGACAACCCATATGGGCAGAGACTGCGGGTGTTGACTTCTCCTTGAAAATACTGTTGGCTTGGCTCTCATGCTAATCCAATAGCCAGACTGACTCCATCTTTCTTTGGCAGAGACGATGACGGCTTTTGTTATTTTTTTTTTCCCCTACTCTTAGAGAGCCTGGAGTATGTCAACGTGGAAGAAGCAGTAAAACCTCACAGCTCCACCCATCACTGTAAGTTTTATGTCATAGTGGAAATACCTTTTGCTCTATCTGCTCCCCCTCCAACTAATCATGCCTCTTCTATAATATTCTCAATTCTTCCTGCCCATTCACCCCAGCAGCGTTGGGCTGCATTGCGTTGAGGTGCCCTAAAAGAAGGTAGAAGATGTTTCATTTTTGTGCAGCACGTTGCAGAACACCGTAATGCATCACAAAGCACTGAGGCACATAATAATATTATTGAAATAAAGAAAAAACAATATGCACGCCAGCGTGCATGTGCTGTACATACTATAATGCACTCGCTGTGGTGTGAATAGGCCCTTTCAGAATATTTGTCAATGCTTGAACCTATTCAGATCTCGTACCTACTGTATATACCCCTCAGGGGCCAGAATAATTTTTACATTTCCACTATTGGTCTGTTTATTTGACAGTAACTTTGTCATTGCTTTACCACCTTAATGCCGGGCACTTTCACCCCTTTCCTGCCCAGGCCAATTTTCAGCTTTCAGCGCTGTCACACTTTGAATGACAAATGCAACACTGTACCCATAAGAAATTTTTATAATTTTTTTGAGACAGAGCTTTCTTTTGGTGGTATTTGATCCCACTGGGTTTTTTACTTTTTGCTAAAAAAAATGAAAAAAGACTGAACATTTTGAAAATAATATGTTTTTCTTAGTTTCTGTAGTTTTCCCTTTTCGCTGATGTGCACTGATGAGGCTGCACTAATGGGCACTAATGAGGATGCACTGATGAGGAGTCCCTGATAGGCTGCCCTGATGGGCCCTGATAGGCTGCCCTGATGGGCCCTGATAGGCTGCACTGATGGGTCCTGATAGGCTGCACTGATGGGTCCTGAAAGGCTGCACTGATGGCCCCTGAAAGGCTAAATTGATGGGCCCTGAAAGGCTGCACTAATGGGCCCTGATAGGCTGCACTGATGGGCCCTGATAGACTGCACTGATGGGCACTGTTGGGGTTGCACTGATGGGTCCTGATAGGCTGCACTGATGAGCCCTGATAGGCTGCACTGTTGGGCCCTGAAAGGCTGCACTGATGGGCATTGATAGGCTGCACTGATGAGCCCTGATAGGCTGCACTGTTGGGCCCTGAAAGGCTGCACTGATGGGCAATGATAGGCTGCACTGATGAGCCCTGCTAGGCTGCACTGATGGGCCCTGCTAGGCTGCACTGATGAGCCCTGCTAGGCTGCACTGATGGGCACTGTTGGGGCTGCACTGATGGGGCCTGGTAGGCTGCACTGATGGGCTCTGAAAGGCTGCATTGAAGGCCCCTGAAAGGCTGCACTAATGGGCCCTGATAGGCTGCACTAATGGGCCCTGATAGGCTGCACTAATGGGCCCTGATAGGCTGCACTGATGGGCCCTGATAGACTGCACTGATGGGCACTGTTGGGGTTGCACTGATGGTTGCTGATAGGCTACACTGATGGGTCCTGAAATGCTGCACTGATGGGCCTTGATAGGCTGCACTGATGAGCCCTGATAGGCTGCACTGTTGGGGCTGCATTGATAATCAGGACAGTGATGATCAGTACCCTGATTATCAGTGTAAATATCCCCTGTCACACTTGCCGGATACCAGAACTTCTCTCCTCATGCTGTGACAGCACGTGAGGAAAGGAATGCAGATAACCGGCAAGTTTGTTTACATGTGATCAGCTGTGATTGGACACAGCTAATCACATGATAAAGGCTCCTGTGATTGGTCCTTTACCTCGTTCTGTAATCAGCTGTGTTCGAAGGACACAGCATTCACAGAGCTAGCCGGATGCACACCCCAGGGGGCGTGATTATGGGAGGACGTCCATGGATGCCCTCCAAGAACTGGATGACCACGCTGTAGCTGTCTTTTGGCTATAGTGCAGACAAGAAGTGGTTAATGAGAACCAAGGATATGTGTGTGAGCCACTCAGGCTGTATGGGAATAAGGTCCTGTGCCCACCACTGTGAGTGCTGGCCGGGTAGGGAGCTTGTCTATGCTCCAGGCAATGGTAGAGAGTGACTAGGTGCCAAGTCAAGACCTGCTGTATGATAGTGAATGGCAGTCTCAGCCTGGACTCCTGCCAGGCCACACCCCCAACGTGTTTCATTCCACCCACTGGAGCTTACTCGTGGAGATCACTATTATAAAACAGGTCTTGACTTGATGTGCGGCTCCCTGGACACCTAGTCACTCTCTACCAAGAAGTGATTAAAGTATACTGTAACTGAAAGCAAACATTTTTTCTTTCGTTTTGGATAGATTGGAGATGGATTAGAACACTTGTCAGTTTTTATTGCTGTCTGTGTCCCTGTTACGGAGATTCGCCCTCTCTATTTGTTCTGTTTAATGTTATCACCAAGAGTAGCAGTAAAAAAAAAAGCCAAATTTTGGGTTGTTACCAGAACAGTAATAGAGGGGAAATCTTCCAATGGGTACGGGTGATAACCAGGGATTCCCTCACTTTGGAGGGATTTCCTCTCATTTGCTGTTTGGCTATGGGACAGGAAGTGAAGGGAAATCTTTCCAATTGGTCACAGAAGGCAAAAAAAAAACCCACAGGATTTATAACCCTCCCTTACTCTATCCAAAATGAAAAAAATATTTGCTGTTCTGAGAACACCAGTTCCCAAGCCATACAAGTCAGGCATTCAAAACTCCACCCCCTGTAGGCTCCTTACTTTCCTTCCAAGAGACAGATAGGATCTGTTTCTCTATCTGCTGTATGTTAAACTCTGTCCCTTGTCCTTTATTCCAGACAGCGATGATGACAACGTTCCAGATTATGAAAATTTGGAAAATGACCATATAGGTAAGATGGAGCTCCATTTTATAATGAATGTGGATTGAGCTGCAGTGCAGAAGATCGGTGTGGCTTAGGAGTAGGCAGTGGAGGCGGTCGCCTTGAGTGCTTCAGCAGGAGGGGGGTGCAAAAAGGGCAAGACCTGTGACCTATGCTACTCAGATAGACTCAAGGGGTTACGGGCACTTTGGCCTTTTACCTTGGCTAATAAAAGGACCTTACAGTAGCCGAGGAATGACCTCCGTGAACAAGGAATTTACATCATTGGTCATCATGGGGATATCTGGGAACGGATGTTCCTCAATCAGATCCTGCTCTCAAAGTTACCGCTGTTTACCAAGGAAAAAGCTGCAGGAGTCAATCAGGTGTGTATGAAGTCCGACCTTTACATCAGCGGTCCACCCTTAACTTACTTACAGCATGGCTGTAGTTAGTGTAGCAGCAGAGTGGGAGCCTGGAGGTGGCAGGTATGGATGGAGGAAGTTCTGTCCTCTTGTGACTCTATTAACCAACTGACTTGGATCAAAACAGTGCAGAGGAGGAAACTTGACCCTAGCTGCAGGCCATCTGCACATCAGCATCTGCAGTCCCATAGTGGGTTGGATTTGGCCTGCATGCCATAGTTTGGAGACCCCGGATTTAGAGTATTGTACAAACCCTTTTTTAGTATTGGCACAGGGCCTACAGAGGATGTGACCTGGTGGCAAGGGCTTGGAGGAGCATATTATGAAATTATTCATGTGTCATCATTTTTGTTTCTCTTTGCAGGTTAAACCACCTGATGGACAGTACCTACGTTAACAATGGATACTTCTGTAATCGATTTACCCCATATTCAATGTTCCCCAGACAGACATTTTTTGGATCAAGATTGTTCTAGATTGTCTTTCATAAAGATTCTTCTGTCCCTTTCACGAGCCATAATCTTTCCAGCTTCAAATCAATCAGAGTTGTGACATTGTTTCACTATTTGCTTTCAGAAAGTTCAAAAGATTCTCATTGGACTTACCAAGGTGCCATATCTTCCATCCTCATACCCGTTGGACCACAATGGTGGTCAGGTTATTGAAGCCATTGGACCACTTGCAACAAGCCCAAAAGATTCTCGTTGGACTCACCAAGGTGCCTTATCTTCTTTACTCATAACCGTTGGACCACAATGGTGGGCAGGTTATTAAAGCTATTGGACCATTTTCTTGCAGCAAGCGAAAAAGATTCTCATCGGACTCACCAAGGTGCCTCATCTCCTAAGCTTATACCTGTTGGACCACAATGGCGGGCAGGTTATTGAAGCCATAGGACCATTTGCTTGCAGCAAGCCCAAAAGATCCTCATTGGATGCACCAAGGTGCCTTATCTTTCATGCTCATACCTGTTGGACCCAAATAGTGGGCAGTTCATTGAAGCCATTGGGCCATTAATGAAAAGAAGCCATGAAAGAAGCTATTTAGGTTACTGTGACAAAGGGCATATTTTCTCATCTGCACCTGGACTTGCCCTCCAATTGGTGATTATAAGGAAAAGTGGATACGACTGTTAGATGCCAAAGTTGATAAATGTTCTATCATCTAATTGAATTATCAAAATTCTTTCCAACGTTATGTGGCATAAAACAAATCAAGCACTCTTCCACAATAAGAGATGGACCCATCTTGGTGGGAATGGGCGAAATTTGGATTCAACAGAAAATATGTGTCATGGAACTCTTTTCTGGAGCGTCTTTTCTAAGCTTTAAAATTACTTCATATTTTGTTGTCACTGTTCAAAAAGGGATATTTACATTTTCTGTTTTTTTTTTTACTCTTTGGATAGACTTCTCATTGGATCTTTACTTTTATTATTCTTAATAATAACATACCTGTACCACTCCTTCTATATAACCATTGTATACACTATGTTGTTAATAATTCTCCATCTTGGGTAGGACTTGTACAAAGTTCTATAAACTCCTTCCCTTTGATTGACCAATGAGAAGTTCCTGTGGGAGGGTACTTGACAACTCCAAGCTGGCATTTCCTGAGAACGAATTTCACATTGAACATGGCAAAACTTTCTCATGTTTTCAGATTTGTGGATGTGAGATTATTTTTTAACTCAAAATTAATCACCTAAAGCTGGATTGCCTAAATAGTACCCTAAAGCTGGCATCGTTCTTTAAGTGATCATTGTCCTAATTCATCTACTAATTTCTTCATGAGCTTTTGGGGAAAAATATCCTGAAAACAAAACGTTGAAGTCTGCCTTCATTCTATCCTTTTAATTCTGTGCTGATGAAAACAGACTCTACTGCCTATCTAAAGGTTTTAGTGGAAGGGTACACTTGACAGTCCAATATTAGGTGCCCATGAGGACAACCAAGACTGTGATCTACTGTATATACTCAAGGAGAAATTTTTAAAGGCGATTTCCAACATCAGCTGGTATTTCCATTATGTTGGCCATACACCAATCGAAAATGTCGAAAATGTCGAAAATGATCATCGATTTGACCAAGCTAAACATTAGAGGATCAAAATGAACATCTAAAAAAATGAAACATTTTGAACAAAATTTTTACTGGTGTATGGCCAGCTTTATGGGTTAAGGCCCTAAGGCTGAATCAACCCATGGTATGCTCCATTGGGGACTCGATTCGTGAGATTTTTGAGTTCCCAGCCACACCCACCTACCAAAAGGGGCCTCGTTCTTGCTACTGAGGTTGGCACATGCATACATATTAGAGAATACTGCATGAGGAGTGAGAACATGGGGTTAATTTACTAGAAAAGTTGAAAATCTTCACTTAGTAGATTACCACTCCGTTGTGTGCCAATAAAAAAAAAGGATTTGGTTTTCACAAGATTGGATAATTCTTTGTGGAATTTGAGTGAAGAATCTCAACTTCTTTGGTAAATCTGGCTCACTGTGACAAAGTAGAAAACCCAATCAGGGAGAGAGAGAGATGTTGGAAATCCAGTGGGCAATACGGTCTGTCACCCTTCACCCATAACGGAGGTGAGTTTTATGTGAGGGTTTAGAGCCGCCTTTGTCAAGCCTTTTAACAGGCTCACTGTAGACTAAGGCCATGTCTACAGCTCATGATACAATAGTGTGGGGGTTACTGGGAAGAATGTTTCTTACCATTGTGGTCACTGGGAAGAATCCCAACCTTACAGACAGCTTAAAAGATCATTGTGGTCAGTGGGAGGCAGAACTTGCTCATTGCTGAAGGAACCCCTAGCAACCTCTGGAGGAACCCTAGGGTCCCACGGAACCCAGGTTGAAGAAGGTTGGTTTTTTTTTGTGGCCTGAGATTAAATATGAATGTATAGTTTTATATATGTTTTGTAAATATTTCTTTGTTGAAGTTAATACTTTGCTGATAAAACCTGAGATTTTTATTTATTTTTTTACGGATAAGTAAGTCCAGGGTCCAAAAGCAGGACCGGTGTACAGTGGAACCTCGGATTACGAGCATAATCCGTTCCAGGAGAATGCTCATAATCCAAAGTACTCGCATATCAAAGCGAGTTTCCCCATTGAAGTCAATGGAAACGAAAATAATTTGTTCCGCATTGACTTCAATGGCATGCAATACCGCATGCGGCCAGAGACGAGGGGGCGCCGGAAAGACTCGAAAACAGCCGGAAAGGCCCGAGGACAGCTCGTCTGACCTCGGCAAACCTCGGAAAGGCTCAGGAACCTATTATTCGGCAACGCTCGGCTCCGGCGCCCCCCCACCTCAGGCCAAACACTGTACTGCACACCGCTTTGGCCTGAATCCTGCTCATTTTGCGACACAGCACTCGCAAACCGAGTTAGGATTTTTCAAAATACAGTGCTTATATTGCGAAACGCTCGTTAACCTCGTTACTCGCAATCTGAGGTTCCACTGTGTGTATATATATCTGAGATACAGTCCGCCTTGTGGTTGGTGAAAGTTATAGCAATCAGCTACAAGTGCAGCTAATGCGAAGCGCCCGTTCAGACTTGGGGTCCGTTCACACCTATGCAATGTGCTTCTTTTATTGCAACATAGTGCTTTATTGATCCCATAGACTTCAATGGGAGTGCATAGAAAAGATTGCACTAAGCGTGTATTTCAGGGATCGCACTAAACATGCAAAGAAATGCAAACGCACAAGTGTGAACTTAGCCTTAGTTAATTAACCATTTTTTTTTTAATATTTAATACATGTTTAAAACCTCCCTTGGTTAAAAAAAAAAAAAAGTAAAATTTTGCTTTTTACTTTCATCCCGGGTGGATACCATGAAAGTGCATTAAAGTAAACCACTTGGGCTCTTAAAGGGTAGTTCCACTTTTGCAGTCACATGTGAGAAAACCTCACTATATACAGCTCCCTTTTGTTTTGTTTTTTGCACAAACTTTATTTGAAGCGTACAAAAGTACACCAGTGCGATGCGCTGCACTACTGTACAATACCATGCGATCCTGTACAGTGCTCTGCGATAAAATGCAGCATGTCTGCATTACACGCAGTATGCTGCAGCGCAGCTCTTTACTGTAATTATGTGTGAATGGGACACACAGAAAACAATAGTCCCCACACAGACTGAACTATCCCCCAATAATATACAAGGCAGGAGGGCGGTTTAAGGTTGGACCCTGGGGGAAAACAGGAAAACAAAAATCCTCTTTTGCAGTGGGGCTGCTCCGGTCCTGCAAGGTTCAAATGCTAATTTAACTGCTTGAGGACCGCCGCACGACCGATGTACGTCGGCAGAATGGCACGGCTGGGCACATGGGCGTATAGGTACTTCCCCTTTAAGAGCCCAGCCGTGGGTCGCGAGCGCGCCTGCCGGTCCTCTTCTCCGTGACCATCCCCGTGGGAACAGCGGACCCGATCGCCGCTGGTGTCCCGCGATCGGGTCAGAGAGGAAGAACGGGGAGAGGTAAGTGTAAACAAACCTCTCCCCGTGCTTCCTAGTGTGACTGACACTGATTGTCTGTTCCCTGTAATAGGGAACGACGATCAGTGACGTCACACGCTAAGCCACGCCCCCCCACAGTACGAAACACAAATCAGGGCACACTTAACCCCTACAGCGCCCCCTCCTGGTTAACCCCTTCACTCCCAGTGTCATTTTTACAGTAACCAGTGCATTTTTATAGCACTGGTCGCTGTAAAAAATGACAATGGTCCCAAAATAGTGTCAAAAGTGTCCGATGTGTCCTCCATAATGTCGCAGTCACCAAAAAAATCACTGATCGCCGCCATTACTAGTAAAAAAATTTTTTTATAAAAATGCCATAAAACTACCCCCTATTTTGTAAACGCTATAACTTTTGCGCAAACCAATCAATAAACGCCGATTGTGATTTTTTTTACCAAAAATATGTAGAAGAATAACTATCAGCCTAAACTGAGGAAAAAAAATGTTTTTTTTATATATTTTTTGGGGATATTTATTATAGCAAAAAGTAAAAAATATTGCATTTTTTTAAAATTGTCGCTCTATTTTTGTTTATAGCGCAAAAATTAAAAACCGCAGAGGTGATCAAATACCACCAAAAGAAAGCTCTATTTGTGGGAAAAAAAGGACGCCAATTTTGTTTGGAAGCCACGTCGCACGACCGCGCAATTGTCAGTTAAAGCAACGCAGTGCCGAATCGCAAAAAGGGGCCTGGTCCTTATGCTGCATATTGGTCCGGGGCCTAAGTGGTTAAGGTCTAGGATGCTAGATTTTACTTTACTTAATTTTACTTACCTGATCATTCGCTCCTGCAGGCCATGGTGGTTGCAGGTCCTCTGATGTCATGAAATACAAGGCAGAGCCCATAGCCTTGCAATGGATGTGAGGGAGCCAAGGAACACACAAATCGAAGTGTAGGGGGAGCAGAAACGCCGGGGTATCTGCTGTGCCCAGCATCCTGGACCTGAATGAGCATTTAACCCTTGCAGGGTCGGCAGCAGCCCATTTTAGAGGCCGAGTGGTTTGGTTTAACTACATTATTTATAGATGTGAGAAATCATATCTTTGCAAATCTAACTTATTTTACTTCCCTCAGATTTTACATCCTGTTCTGCAAATAACTATAGGAAATAATCATTTCCTGTCATCTTTATGTTTCATTTTACATGTTATGTGTGGTTCCAATGTCAATGCCATTGTACATAATTTACATCAATTTTTTGCTGTTTGTAGATTAAAGCTTTGATACAGGATGTTACTGTAAGCGTGCTTTCTGTTCTTATCCTTGCATTAAATCTGACCTCCAGCCCTCCCTTCAGTCTTGCGAAGTTGTATCTGCTCCTCTCATGGACTGAAATGGCTTCCTCTGATATCACTGCACACAAGGGGTGCAACGGATCAAAAAACTCACGGATCGGATCGATCCTCGGATCAGAGCCACGGATCGGATAATTTTCGGATCGGCAAAAAAAAAAAATACTAATATCCACAATCTCCCCCACTGTAATATCCACGTCATCCCCCCCCCACTGTAATATCCACAATCTGCCCACTGTAATATCCACAATCTCCCCACTGTAATATCCACATCTCCCCCACTCACTGTAATATCCACATCTTCTCCCCCACTCACTGTAATATCCACATCATCTACCCCACTGTAATATCCACAATCTCCCCCACTCACTGTAATATCCACGTCATCTCCCCCACTGTAATATCCACAATCTCCCCCACTTACTGTAATATCCACAATCTCCCCCTGTAATATCCACAATCCCCCCCACTGTAATATCCACGTCATCCCCCCCCACTGTAATATCCACGTCATCCCCCCCCCCACTGTAATATCCACAATCTCCCCACTGTAATATCCACAATCTCCCCCTGTAATATCCACAATCCCCCCCACTGTAATATCCACAATCTCCCCACTGTAATATCCACAATCTCCCCACTGTAATATCCACAATCTCTCCCACTGTAATAGGCATCTCCCCCACTGTAATATCCACAATCTCTCCCACTGAGTCGGGCATCTCCCCCACTTACTTTAATCTCTCCCACCGGCCAGTTCAGATCCACGAGCAGTGAGGGTGAGGGGTGATGACGTCAGCGCGCACAAGGCAGCCGCCGCCGCCGGGTGTACCAAGATGGCCGCGGCTCCGGAGCTAGGCCGAAGCCGCGGCCTTTCCTAAAGGCCGAGGTTGCGGATCGCGTGGTGGTCCGATCCGAACAGGGTGACCCGTTCCGATCACGGATCACCACCGATCCGTTGCAGCACTACTGCACACTGTGAGCTTCTCACAATGTGCATTAGAAGCTGCAGCAAGTCAAATGCAGCCCCCCCTCATTTCCTGGCTAGAGGACATCCAGCAACATCTAGTACTTTCCTCCCCAGCTCGGCCGTCCCTGCCCCCCCCCACTTTTCATTGGTCGGATTTCAGTTCTTTCAATGATTGGGTATAAGCATCACATATGGGTGTTATCTATGTAAATACAGCGTACAAAGGAACACCCACTCCTCCTCCTTACCAAGAGGATAAAACATATTACAAATGTAGCGCTCAGACCCCACTCCTACCTGCAATAACTTTGGCTCCTCGCAGGAAGAGAGAGGCACACCGCACTAACAGCCCGTACCCTCCTGTGTGAGGAGGTTGAGCGGTGTTGTTGTTGGGTCTTCCACGGTCAGAACATGAAAACCTCCAGAGCCTGATTCTCACCTCTATGTTGAGGTAGAGATAAGTCTTTGACTTCCCAGTAAAGTGAATGTCCACAACAGCTGAAACTCCAACTCAGAGTTTATTTTCTCTTAGCAATAACACAGTCTCTGATAGGAAAAGGTTGGAGCAAGAAACATAACAGTACAAGGTGTGGAGGAGGTCCAGGCACAAATGTTACAGATGTTTGCTCAGATTCTCAAGCAAGTTTAGCTAGGTGCACAGTCTTTGCCACAGACTGTGAAGTTGGTCTCTGCCACAGACCTGGTGAAACTGATCCCCTTCTTTAGCTATGGCCCCTTTTTAGGAGAAGACATCCCTCCGGAGAGTTACCGGGACCCTACCGTCACCATGACACTGCACTGGGTCTTCGGAGAGTTCCTTTCCCGGCCTCCTCATCCTAGATACAGGTCCCCTCGCAAGGCAGCACCCTGAGAGTCCTCGATCCTCGGTGGACCCCAGCCGAAGGTGCTGGGCCCCAGGCCTCCGCTGCGGTCCCTGGGCTTACATACCCAGGACGGACAGGAACAGCATGGTAGTACCTCACCCTGGGCTAAAGGTGCCCAGGATGGAACAGGAACACCCGCCCCTGGGCCTAAGGTGCCCAGGGCGGACAGGAACAAGAACCTGGGGTAGGACCCCACAGACAGAACACTCCAAACAGGCAGCGTCTGCCCCTTTTATACCCTCTCCCAGCATGCCCAGCAGGTAGACCACGCCCACCATATGGCTGCTGAGAGGGGACACACAAGGCACAGCACTGTATCAGTGGTTCAACCCTAGCCTACTATGGCAGCGCCACCTGTAGGCCACAGGGAACCGTACACCGATACTCTCCCTGTGGATAAAATGGTTGCAAAAACCCTGACAAATTAGGATGTTTGAGCAAAATACCACTCAAACACTTCCCCTAAATTTAGCACCCCGCTACACAAATATACATAATGGCTATAAGAAGCACAGTCTGGTGCACAACAAAGACCCTGTTCATTTGACTTTCTATGCCATTGATATGGTAGAAAAACACTGGCGGGGATCAAATTGAAATAGAGAAGTTTCACGTAATGCGACTAAGTGGATCTATGAGCTTCAAACACTAAGACCACAAGGTTTCAATATAGAGATAAACCTTAATAGTTTTATTCCAGATATTTTAAATATTATTTCATTTCAATATTTTTATTGAGTTTTGACAAATGACAAAAAATGCAAACATTATGAAATGTCGGCCTGCAGAGCCCACAACAATAGACAAGTACAATTACAAAAATAAAGACTTAAAGGATATTTTGAGTAAATAGACATAGTAATTGTCATGGATATGCATTAATGTCTGTCTGCCATCTTACCTTCCTCCTCATGTGTTCATCTAGAGACCAGACCTCCTTCACCTGGCTTCCTTTATGATCTCCTCCCAGCCTGACTCCACCCCAGGCCCTATCACTGAACACTATATTAACCTGTGCACTGCAAGCCTGCTTTGCTGATCAACGTGTTTGTTAGGCATTGTGTGTTTGGGTTCCTGCCTGCCGTGTGCTACGTCTGTCTCTCTGTTACGTTATTGGCTTGTCCCCGACCATCCCTGTCTGCTCGTGACCCTTGACCTTCGGCTCGTTCTTCGTTATCCTTGTCTGCTTGTGGCCCCTGACCTTCAGCTTGTTATTCGGTTCTCTCTATCGTGTGCTGCTGCTTCCCCTTATCCTACGGGGCGTGAGCTAGGAAACTCCAGGGGCCGCGACCTGGTCCCAGCCTGCAGCGTAACATCCTCACCACTAGAGGCCCTGGAGAAGACCAGCTGGGTCTTAGACTCCGCGCCCTGGGGAATCTTGGCTCTCGCTTCCGTTGGGATCCCGGTTGTGCTCCTCTGGTCCCGCTTTCCACAACCACCCAGTTTCCTATCCACAGAAGCCAGCCATAGGGTTCACTACCTCGCGGTGCACTCCTGTCCCCCTACGGTGTGCATCTGTCACCTGGCCACAGGTGACCCTGACAGTTTGATCAGCCATGAACCCGGCTGACATCCCGCTTCCCGCGGATGATCCATTGCAGGGCATAGTTCGCAGACTTGAGACCCAGGAATCAAATCAGACCCAGGTGATGCGATTCCTCCAGGATCTGGCTTCTCGATTCGAGCAGCTTCAGGTCTCCTTGGGAACCCCGAATCCGCAACCCCAAGTACAACCAGCGGCTGTACCTATCGCACCAGTCGCAGCCTCACACTCACTAAGATTGCCAGCTCCGTTCCGTTTCTCTGGGGACTCCAAGGCCTGCAGGGGGTTTCTCAGCCAATGCACTATTCATTTTGAGCTTCAGCCTCAAAGCTTCCTATCTGACCGGGCTAAGGTAGCCTATATCATTTCCCTCCTCTCCGGTGAAGCTTTGGCCTGGGCTGCCCCCCTGTGGGAGAGGAACGATCCGGTGGTTTCCAGTCTGTCCGAATTCTTGAAGCTCTTTCGTAATATCTTCGAAGAGCCGGCTCGGGCTTCTTCAGCGGCTAGTGCTGTCTTACGTCTTCGCCAAGAATCTAGTTCAGTGGGGCAATATGCTCTTCAGTTCCGTATCCACACAGCTGAATTGAGCTGGAATAATGAGGCCCTGGTCGCTACCTTTTTACATGGCCTCTCTGACCGAGTGAAAGACGAATTAGCGGGAAGAGCCATTCCCGTCGGTCTGGACGATGTAATTTCATTATGCAACCAGATCGACATTCGTTTTCAAGAGAGGTCCTTAGAAAAAAGACGCCAGCACTCTCTGGGTCCTAGCCAGTCTGAGCTCCCCTCCCTTCATTCCGTGGAGCATCCTCTACCTGCTGAAGAACCTATGCAGCTGGGCCGGACCAGACTAACCCCCGAAGAACGTGCTAGGCGCAGAACTCTGGGCTTGTGCCTCTATTGTGGGGGCAAGGGTCATTTTCGTGACTCCTGCTCGCTTCGTCCGGGAAACGCTCGGGTCTAATACATTTGGAAGGTGGAGTATTGGACCCAGAAACATCACCTTCTCGCCTGCTCTTGCCGGTGTCCCTTCATGTAGGCACTTCTCCTCAGTCAACCCTTGCATACCTGGATTCCGGGGCTGCCGGCAATTTCATGGATTGGAGAACTGCTTCTTCTATGAAGCTTACCCTTTCACCTCTCACTACCCCATTGGTAGTCTCGGCAATTGATGGCACTGTTCTCCCGGGGGGCCCTATTCGCTTCCAGACGCTACCCATTAGGATGTCGGTAGGGATTCTCCACCAGGAGTGGATATCCTTTCTTATTCTACCCAAGGCCTCTACCCCAGTTGTATTGGGCATCTCTTGGCTACAGCTCCACTCTCCACATGTGGACTGGGTCTCTGGGCAGATCCTGGCCTGGGGTTCCTCATGTTTCTCGTCGTGTCTTCTCAAGGTGACCCCCAAGGAGAGTCTTCCGGTTGCTGCCACTTCTGTTTCTTCTGATCTTCCCGCCGCATACAGCGATTACCGGGATGTGTTCTGTAAAAAATCAGCTGAGGTGCTTCCTCCCCACAGGTCTTTTGACTGTGCTATTGATCTTGTCCCCGGAGCAACTCTACCCAGGGGTCGTACCTACCCTCTGTCCATCCCAGAGACCCAGGCCATGTCGGAGTATGTAGCAGAGAATCTGGAGAGAGGGTTCATCCGGAAATCCTCATCGCCTGCAGGGGCAGGGTTCTTTTTTGTTGCCAAAAAGGATGGATGGTACCTTAAGACCCTGCATCGATTATCGGGGTTTAAATGCGGTTACTATTAAAAATCGATACCCCTTACCCTTAATATCTGAGCTATTCGATAGGTTGAAGGGTGCCTCCATTTTCACCAAGTTGGATCTCAGAGGCGCGTACAATCTCATTCGAATACGGGAGGGTGACGAATGGAAGACTGCATTTAACACTAGAGACGGGCATTACGAATATCTGGTGATGCCTTTTGGTCTGTGTAATGCTCCAGCCGTGTTTCAAAACTTTGTCAATGAAATCTTCAGAGATCTGCTGTACCAGTTTGTTGTCATCTATCTGGATGACATTCTGATCTTTTCTGAAAATCTGCTCGTCCACAGAAACCATGTCCGCACTGTACTTCAACGTCTTAGAGAGAACAATCTCTATGCCAAGCTGGAGAAATGTTCCTTTGAATGTTCTGAGGTCCTGTTTTTGGGGTGCTTCGTCTCATGTTCGGGGCTTCGTATGGACCCTGGGAAGGTCTTGGCTATCACCAACTGGCCTCTTCCTGCTAGCCTCAAGGCCACACAGCGCTTTCTTGGCTTCACTAATTATTATAGGCAGTTCATAAGGAATTACTCTTCCATTGCCGCGCCTATTATCGCTTTGACCAAGAAGGGTGTGAATGCCAGAGACTGGCCTCCCGAAGCTGTCTCTGCATTTCACAACCTGAAACAGGCCTTTGTTTCTGGCCCCCTCTTGAGGAGACCAAATCCTGGGAATGCATTTTTTATTGAAGTGGACGCTTCCTCAATGGGGGTGGGAGCTGTGCTTCTTCAAATCTTTGAGAAGAGACGCCAACCATGTGCGTTCTTCTCCAAAAAAAATTCTCAGGCAGAGAGGAATTATGCCATCGGTGATCGGGAACTTCTCGCAATTAAATTGGCGTTAGAGGAGTGGCGTCATCTCTTGGAGGGTTCCCCTCACTCCATAACGATCTTTACCGATCACAAGAATTTACAGTATCTACAGAATGCTAAACGTCTGAATCCTAGACAGGCCAGGTGGAGTCTCTTCTTTGCCCGTTTTAATTTCACGATTACCAACAAACCTGGTTCCTACAACGGTCGGGCTGATGCGCTCTCTAGGTCATTTGACACTTTGGACGAGGAGTCCGCCCCTGAACCTGAGCCGATCATTCCCACCTCATGCATTGTTGCCCACTCTACCACCCTGAAGTCTAAAATTCCGCCTGGTAAGACCTTTGTCCCCACTGAGCTAAGAGCTAAGATCCTTCGTTGGGGACATGATTCCAAGGTGGCAGGGCATTCTGGATTCCTCCGATCCTTCCTACTCATCAGTCGTCACTACTGGTGGCCTAATCTCCGCTCAGACGTCAAAGACTACGTTAAAGCTTGTCATGTCTGTGCTCAGTCCAAATCCTCCACACAAGCTCCTGCTGGTCTCCTCATGCCCTTGCCCATTCCTAAGGAACCCTGGGTCCATATTGCCATGGATTTTATCACCAATCTCCCACTGTCTGAGAATAATACAGTCATTTGGGTGGTAATCGATCGATTCTCCAAGATGGCTCATTTTGTTCCTCTTCCTGGTCTTCCTTCTGCCCCTGCCTTGGTTCCCATTTTCATTCGAGAAATTCTCCGCCTACATGGGGTCCCTTCTCATATTGTTTCCGACAGGGGAGTCCAATTCACGTCTCGTTTTTGGAGAGCCTTTTGCAAATCCCTCAATATTGTCTTGGATTTTTCTTCTTCTTACCATCCCCAATCCAATGGACAGACTGAGAGGGTTAATCAGGAGTTAGAGGTCTTTCTTCGCACCTTTGTGTCTTCTCACCATGACGATTGGTCCTCTCTACTCCCGTGGGCAGAATTCTCCCATAACAATCATGTGAATACCAGTTCGCAGAAGACACCCTTTTTCACAGTTTATGGAAAACACCCTCAACTTCCTCTTCCCATGATCTGTTCTCCAGACATTCCAGCTTTGGCTTCGGTTCAGGAGTCTCTCAATTCCGTTTGGGGTCACGTTCATGATTCCCTCCGGGCAGCTGCTGAAAAATTCAAAGGCTTTGCCGACCGCCGCAGGCGTAAACCGCCTTCTCTTCAGCCAGGGGACAAAGTCTGGCTCTCTACCAGGAACATCAAGCTCCGAGTTCCTTCTCTGAAGTTTGCTCCACGATTCATCGGTCCATACACGGTAACTGCTAAACTGAATCCGGTTTGTTTCAAACTCCAGATTCCTAAAAGCCTTAAAATCACTAACTCCTTTCATGTTGCTCTTCTAAAGCCTTTAGTCCTCAATAAATTCTCTCGTCCTCTTCCTACCGTGGCGCCTGTCTCTGTGGATAATCAGGAGTACGAGATCAGTCAAATTCTGGACTCCCGACTCTGTAAAGGCGTTCTTCAGTACCTCGTTCATTGGAAAGGGTTTGGTCCTGAGGAGAGGTCTTGGATCACTGCATCTGAGGTCTTTGCACCTCGTCTGTTAAAGGAGTTTCATCTGAAGTTTCCCTCTAAACCTGGGCCCAGGCGGGGAAGGGGGAGGCCTCGTAAGAGGGAGGGTACTGTCATGGATATGCATTAATGTCTGTCTGCCATCTTACCTTCCTCCTCATGTGTTCATCTAGAGACCAGACCTCCTTCACCTGGCTTCCTTTATAATCTCCTCCCAGCCTGACTCCACCCCAGGCCCTATCACTGAACACTATATTAACCTGTGCACTGCAAGCCTGCTTTGCTGATCAACGTGTTTGTTAGGCATTGTGTGTTTGGGTTCCTGCCTGCCGTGTGCTACGTCTGTCTCTCTGTTACGTTATTGGCTTGTCCCCGACCATCCCTGTCTGCTCGTGACCCTTGACCTTCGGCTCGTTCTTCGTTATCCTTGTCTGCTTGTGGCCCCTGACCTTCGGCTTGTTATTCGGTTCTCTCTATCGTGTGCTGCTGCTTCCCCTTATCCTACGGGGCGTGAGCTAGGAAACTCCAGGGGCCGCGACCTGGTCCCAGCCTGCAGCGTAACATCCTCACCACTAGAGGCCCTGGAGAAGACCAGCTGGGTCTTAGACTCCGCGCCCTGGGGAATCTTGGCTCTCGCTTCCGTTGGGATCCCGGTTGTGCTCCTCTGGTCCCGCTTTCCACAACCACCCAGTTTCCTATCCACAGAAGCCAGCCATAGGGTTCACTACCTCGCGGTGCACTCCTGTCCCCCTACGGTGTGCATCTGTCACCTGGCCACAGGTGACCCTGACAGTAATTCAGATAAAACTGTTATAAGAATTAACCAGTAATCTCCTTTGGATTAGGAGAAGTTGCTCCCTCCCTGAACCTGGACCTCCAAGGAGTCTATATTACTGAAGATCCATCCAGGCGGACACTCCAGGCTCCACCTATCAGTGAGACTGCCGCCACACCACCCATATGGGTTATTTTAATAATTTTTTATTTATTTAATATATTTTTTTTTAATGCTTTCTTTTTAAATAATTTTTATATGCTTTTTTTATCTTGAGAATTTATTTACAAATAATATGCCTGCAGTATTAGGTTTCATTACTAGTAGTCAATGAAGAAGGTGGACTTAGACAGTTTTGATAAAATAGGTGTAGTTAATTAATTATCCTCCAATATTGACTGGTTTTAAAATTATTGTATTTTTATACAGTTTTTATACATTATGTCACTTGTTGTATTGCCTCTGCAAACTAGATATTATTTGTAAAAAAATTGTGTGGCAACACCTTGTATTCAGCAGTATCAGTCCCAGTGTGATTTTAATTGGGTATCCAAGGGTTAATGCCCCAAGGGTATAAATCCAGTATCAAATATGGCGGCAAACCAGCTTCCTGAAGACGGTAGGTAGATAGGTTGAAACGCGTTTCAGTGCGGTTGATGAGCCATGAGACAACTTCTGCTAAAGTTACTTTTGGGTAGTGGAATGCACACCATTTACAGCTTCTTTCCCCCACATACGCAAGCTGTTTACACCTGGTACCGGGCATTATAGGCACTTTTACAAGTGAGTGTAAATCTGCCTTTTATTAAAAAAGTCTCTAAATGGTTTTACGCTATGAGATCTTCCTCCTGTCATTCTTCCTTTTGATTGGAGCCTTATGCATGCAGAGGAACTTTTGGTATGAGCAAGCAGTGACAAGTACATAGGGGAATGCCCCACAAAGTGCTACTGAGCTAACTAGAGATAGTTGGTCAACCATATGCGGTGAGTGTCAATCTATGTGGGGCACCAGCAGCACTTTGGAGTGAAGCACTATGTTATGTCTTTAAACAGCACCTGCACTTTTTATTTTATGATCACATTGGGACTTTTTGAATATATATTGGACTTCTTAATTTTTATCATTCTCATTGATATAGGTCAATATATGCAGCATATATGTTGGTAGTCACATGTTTACTGTCAGTGATTTTCGTGGTTTACACCATTTTTTTGCACATAGAAATAGCTGCAGCAGTCACTATTACATAATCTATTTCACATATTGGGTTTATAATTTATGTTCACTTGAGTTCACATAGCTAAGGCGCAGAGCTATTTCTTTCTAACACTTCCTGTTCTGGTTTCAATGGTCACCACTGAAGAAAATAGAGAAGGTACATCTGAGACAGAAGTTATAACCTTCCTTAAAGTATATTTAAAGTAATTGTGATTTTTTTTTAAAATAATGAACATGTTATACTTACCTGCTCTGTGCAAGGGTTTTGCACAGAGCAGTCCTGATCCTCCTCTTCTAGGGTGCTCCGGCAGCCCTCCTGGCTCCTCCTCTTCATCGGGTGCCCCCACGGAGATCAGCTTTCCCTGGGTGCACTCCTGCGGGCCCGCTCATGAGTCCCGCTGCTGCGTCCATTGACACAGACAGCAGGACTCGGCCCACCCCCGGCTCCCGTGTCACTGGATTTGATTGACAGCAGTGGGAGCCAATGGCTCCTGCTGCTATCAATCTATCCAATGAGGATGGAGACAGCGGCTGGAGTCGCTGGGCTCGTGCATATCGCTGGAACGGACATGTTTAGGTAAGAAAGGGGGGGGTCTGGGGGGCAACTGCAGCACAGAAGGTTTTTCACCTTAATGCATTAAGTTGTGTGAGGGGGTTAGCTCGGCAGCGGGTGTGTGTGACCCCCGGGATGGGCTCCCCACACAAAAACAGGCCCAGCAAACGGAGGTTGTGGTTTTCAAAATCAAAAAGGTGCGGTTTATTTTCTATTTACAGTGACAAAACACAGCAAAGCCAAAAGAAACATAAACAAAATAAACCCTGGTCAACTTGACCTCTGACTAAACATACAGGTTTCCTAACTAACAACTGGGATCAGCCTAGTGCTGTCCTAGTCCCTAAGTCCCTGGTTTTAAATGTCCAAGCAAATAGCCACACAGGCTTTGTCTCACCGCACAGGGGTTCACTCTCCCTAGACAGTCCACACAGGTCTGGGTCCCGGCATGAGCTAACACCTAATGAAGCTGGGAGTTCTTATAGAGGCCTAAATGAGCTGACAAGCTTCAGCTGGTCTCATCAACTCCCTGTCTGCACGACGCCCCACACTCTCCCTAGAGGTATGAGTCATCCATGAGCCCACTAGCCTCAGCTGGGCTTATACAACTCTCCACCTAGTTGTATAAGTCGGCGTAAAGCCTGAATCTGGGCGAAATATATCTACCCCCCTGGATGCAACCAGGTGACTTTACCTTCCTGCTGTCACATACCCCCCCTCTTGTTTTAACCTCGGGGTTGGAACACCAGCAATCAGGCATTCATGTACTCGAGACAAAGCATCCACATTCCCCATTTGAACGCCAGGGCGATGCTTTACTGTGAAGTTGAATTCCTGGAGGGCCAGGAACCACCTATTCACTCTTCTATTTGTTTCCTTGTTTTGAGCCATCCACTTTAACGGAGCGTGATCCGTAACCATGTCAAAGTGCCTACCTAGCAGGTAGTACCGAAGGGAATCTAGAGCCCACTTCACCGCTAAACACTCCTTTTCAACGGTGGCGTAATTTACCTCATGGGACTTCAACTTCCTGCTGAGGTAAATGACTGGGTGCTCTTCCCCGTTCCAGACCTGGGACAATACTGCTCCTAACCCCACATCTGACGCATCACTTTGTACGACAAAGTCTTTAGAGAAGTCGGGTGAGTACAACACTGGCTGGCTACATAAGGCTTGTTTCAAGAATTGGAATGCTGCCTCAGCCTCGGGGGTCCATTTAATCATGACCGACCCTTTCCCCTTCGTCAGGTTGGTTAGGGGCACAGCCTTAGAAGCAAAGTGGGGAATGAATCGCCGATAATACCCAGCGATTCCCAGAAAGGCTCGTACCTGCTTCTTGCTGTTGGGACGTGGCCAACTCTGGATGGCCTCGACTTTGTTGAGTTGGGGTTTTATTACTCCCCTCCCAATGGTGTACCCAAGATATTTGGCCTCCTCCTGCCCAATGGTACACTTCTTGGGGTTAGCCGTAAACCCCGCTTCCCGAACAGAGTCCAGGACTGCTTGCACTTTTGGCAGATGTGAGGCCCAATCTGTGCTATGGACAATTACGTCATCCAGGTAAGCCGCAGCATACTTCCGATGGGGCCTCAGCATCTGGTCCATTTTCCGCTGAAATGTGGCCGGCGCATTCTGTAACCCGAACGGCATTCTTTTATATTGGAACGCCCCGTCTGGGGTTACAAATGCGGTTTTCTCTTTGGCCGACTTGGCCAGGGGGATTTGCCAATACCCTTTTGTGAGGTCAAGAGTCGTCATGTATCGGGCTGTTCCCAGCTGGTCGATCAACTCATCTATACGTGGCATGGGGTAGGTGTCAAATTTTGTAACTTTGTTCAACTGACAAAAATCGTTACAAAATCGCCAGCTCCCATCCGGTTTAGGCACCAACACAATGGGACTAGACCAATCACTTTGGGACTCCTCTATCACCCCTAAGTTCAGCATTTTCTGTACTTCCTCCCGTATTGCCTCCCGTCGGGCCTCTGGGATCCGATAGGGTTTTAACTTCACCCTTTCGCCGGGCGGGGTAATGATGTCATGCTCTACCCCAGATGTTTGTCCCGGCAGCTCAGAGAATACCTCCTTGTTGCGAAGCACAAACTCCTTAACCTCCTGTTGTTGGGGTTGTGACAAGGTGGCTGCTATTCCAACCTCAGGAATCACGCAACCAGTTTGAGCTGGTGACCAAGTGTCTGCGACTAGGGACTCTCTATCCCTCCAGGCTTTCAACAGATTAACGTGATAGATCTGTTCGGGCTTTCGCCTTCCTGGTTGTCTGACCTTGTAATTCACTTCGCTCACTTTTTCCATTATCTCGTAGGGGCCTTGCCATTTGGCAAGGAATTTACTTTCAACCGTAGGGACAAGTACCAGTATCCTATCCCCCGGGGAAAAGGTACGGGTCTTGGCTCCACGGTTGTACACTCTCTGCTGTGCTAACTGCGCTTGGGCCAAATGTTCCTTCACGATGGGCATTACCTGTGCAATTCGGTCTTGCATCAGGGCGACATGCTCAATCACACTCCTGTGGGGAGAACTCTCACTTTCCCAAGTTTCCTTGGCAATATCCAACAGCCCTCTTGGGTGTCTCCCATACAGTAACTCAAAGGGGGAGAATCCCGTAGAGGATTGGGGCACCTCCCTAATAGCAAACATCAAATAAGGAAGTAGACAGTCCCAATCCTTTCCATCTCTATCCACCACTTTCTTCAACATTTGTTTTAGGGTTTTGTTGAATCTTTCAACCAGCCCATCGGTTTGGGGGTGATACACAGATGTACGTAATTGCGTCACTTTGAACAATTTACACAGCTCCTTCATAACCCGGGACATAAAGGGTGTACCTTGGTCCGTAAGCAGTTCTTTACAAATACCCACCCGGCTAAACACAAGAGATAGCTCTTTGGCTATGGTTTTGGCCGAGGTATTTCGGAGAGGGATCGCTTCTGGATAACGGGTGGCATAGTCCATTATAACTAATATGTACTGGTGCCCCCTAGCGGACTTGATTATAGGACCTACCAAATCCATGGCGATCCTCTCAAACGGGACCTCAATGATGGGTAGAGGGACCAGCGGGCTACGGAAATGTGGCATCGGGGCCGACCTCTGACACACAGGGCAGGAGGAACAATAATTTTCTATGTCCTTCATCACCCCCGGCCAATAGAATCTCTGTAATACCCTCTCTCGGGTTTTCTCTGTCCCCAGATGACCTCCAAGAATGTGCCCATGGGCCAACTCCAACACCAACTTCCTGTAAGGTTTGGGCACCACAAGCTGCTCAACGGTTTCTTCTGCCCTTTTTGCCACCCGATACAGTAGGTCCTTCTCTACGCTGAAGTATGGGTAAGTGCAGGTATTATCTGGGTTCACTAACTCGCCATCTATTTTCACTACGTTTTCCCGTGCCTTTATTAGGGCGGGGTCTTTCAACTGTTCTGTGGCAAAGTTTTCCCTGTGAACCTCAAGATCAGAAAACTCCACAGATGGTAGGTTTTCGTCTGAGGAGGTGGGCTCCTCTCCAGTTTCTTGAGTCTCCCCTGCCAATACTGATAAGGGAAATTCCGGAGAGTCCTCACCACTCTCAGGGGAGTTCTGGCTATCACATTCCTGGTACATAGGGGCACCAGTGGGGGGCTCAGGATCATCCCACAGTTCCCAGAACTTCGGAAAATCCCTTCCCACAATGGCGTCATGCGATAACTGAGATACTAAGCCCACTGGATGAGAGAGGGTACCTTTGGGGGTCTCGAAACACACTGTAGTCACTGGATACTCTCGGGTGTCCCCATGCACACAAATAACAGCTACCTTGCTATTCCCAGAGACCTCTGTTTTAACTAACTCAGCCTTTATCAGGGTCACAAGGCTACCTGAATCCAGCAATACCACAACATTTCTACCATTAACACACATTTTGCATAAATGTTTCTCAGTTCCTCGAATGGCAGTGCATGCGACTGTCGCACACAGCGACTGACGTCTGCCCGTCAGAAAGTCACACTGCATGGGTTCCTCCACAACCGGGCAATTGGCTGCAATATGTCCCGCTTGCCGGCAGCGGTAGCAAACGATCCTTCTTGCCGCCTCTTGAGCCGCTGATTTCCCAGGCTGTTCTCGCCAAACTTGGGGGAGAGCTCCCACCCTCTCACTCTCTCCACCCTCACCCCTTGGAATCCTCTTATCCGCCCCTGGGGATGGTCTGGTCTTAGGGTGGAAAGTCCGAGTGTCTCTGGAAGAGGCCGTCAGGTTCTCTGTAGCCAAGTATTTCTCCACACGATCCACAAGACCATCGGCCGTCTCTGGGTCTCCATGGCTTACCCACTTTTGGATGGCAGTAGGAAGAGCTCTCAAAAACCGATCCATTACAACACGTTCCACAATCTTTGGTGCGGACAAAGTCTCTGGCTGTAGCCACTTTCTGCTCAGGTGAATGAGATCATACATTTGAGACCTGGGGGGTTTTCCAAGCTGGAAAGTCCAGTTATGCACACGCTGAGCCCGGACAGCCTGGGTGACACCCAGCCTTGCCAATATTTCAGCTTTTAGCATCACATAGTCTTTTGCTTGGTTAGGCTCTAGGTCATAGTAAGCTTTCTGCGATTCACCAGTTAACAGAGGAGCCACCAGTCCAGCCCACTTCTCCTCAGGCCACTTTTCTCTTTCAGCGGTCCTTTCAAATGTGGTTAAAAATACCTCTGGATCATCCTCTCCAGTCATTTTTGTCAATAAACGACTCACCCCAAAGGACGCGGTATTAGTGGGACGGCTTTCCTCACTGGTCTGCGGACGTTGCTGCATTACTGCTTCCATCTGTTGTTGTAGTCTCTGCTCTTGCTTCTGCAACAGGTCTATGAAGCGGGCCTCAGATTGCTGCTGGGCTTGTTGCTGAGCCTCCAGACTCTGTTGCAAAGTTGCGTTTGTCTGCTGCTGGGCTGCAAGGCTCTGTTGATGAGCTTGCTGCTGGGCTGCGAAGTTCTGTTGTTGAGCTGCAAGGCTCTTTTGCAAACCTGCATTTGTCTGCTGTTGATTGGCATTTGCTAGAGCCAGCTGCTTCAGTATCTCCTCCATGCTGGCTTAAAAAAAACTGCCCGCATTCTCCACCAACTGTGAGGGGGTTAGCTCGGCAGCGGGTGTGTGTGACCCCCGGGATGGGCTCCCCACACAAAAACAGGCCCAGCAAACGGAGGTTGTGGTTTTCAAAATCAAAAAGGTGCGGTTTATTTTCTATTTACAGTGACAAAACACAGCAAAGCCAAAAGAAACATAAACAAAATAAACCCTGGTCAACTTGACCTCTGACTAAACATACAGGTTTCCTAACTAACAACTGGGATCAGCCTAGTGCTGTCCTAGTCCCTAAGTCCCTGGTTTTAAATGTCCAAGCAAATAGCCACACAGGCTTTGTCTCACCGCACAGGGGTTCACTCTCCCTAGACAGTCCACACAGGTCTGGGTCCCGGCATGAGCTAACACCTAATGAAGCTGGGAGTTCTTATAGAGGCCTAAATGAGCTGACAAGCTTCAGCTGGTCTCATCAACTCCCTGTCTGCACGACGCCCCACACTCTCCCTAGAGGTATGAGTCATCCATGAGCCCACTAGCCTCAGCTGGGCTTATACAACTCTCCACCTAGTTGTATAAGTCGGCGTAAAGCCTGAATCTGGGCGAAATATATCTACCCCCCTGGATGCAACCAGGTGACTTTACCTTCCTGCTGTCACAGTTGCAAAACCTGGAGACTTTACAACCACTTTAAATACTTTTTTAAGTTTTAGTTTTTAAGTTAGGTTCTTATTGCTGTCTGTGCCACCGATAGGGAGATTCACCCTCTTTATTTGTCTTGTTTACTATTATCATTGAGAGTGAAATTGAAAGAAAATCCCAAATTTTGGATTGTCCCCAGGACAGGAATAGAAGGGAAATCTTCCAATGGGGACACTAGATCTGGTGACAACCAGAGAGTCCCTCACTTCAGAGGGATTTCCTCTCACTTCCTGTTTTGACTATGGAACAGGAAGTGAAGCGAAACCTCCCTAATAAGACACAAAAAAAAAAAAAAAAAACAGGCTTATAACCTTCCCTTACTCTATCCACAATGAAAAAAAGTTTTTCTACTTTAATCTATCCAACACAAATAAAAAATGATGACTTGGTGAAGTGTCAATAAAGTTTCTTATGTAGAAAACAGGAAAAAAAAACAAACATATATATATTATATAGCATATATCACATTATTACCAATGCTGCAATCTGTTGCTAATGTTAATAGATATTTCAATGTCACACCACTGATTGTTACTGTTTATTAGGCCCTGTATGTCTAACATGATCCTTCTGCCTGCCTCGCCTCCTTGTCCACTGCTGAGG
The DNA here is from genome assembly GCA_029206835.1 of Rana muscosa. NCBI lineage: Eukaryota > Metazoa > Chordata > Amphibia > Anura > Ranidae > Rana > Rana muscosa. The sequence goes on from CM055127.1 coordinate 164,612,011, forward strand.
TGGATGGCATTGAGTTGGGAAGTAAAAATGAGGTTTGCTCTGTAATTGAATTTTACCCAGCAGTAGTTCAGCAAGGATGCTCATTGCACTGTTGTAGCTACAGATAGCCACTAGAATGTGCACCTATTAAACAAATACTTGCTGCAAGCACCAATAAAGTGGCACTAGGGCTTGGTTCACACTGCTGCGACCTATGGTGCAACTTTGCCAGGCATCTTCCTGGCGATTTGCTGGCGACTTAATGCAACTTGAGTACTTCTTTGAGGCAACTTTTAGGGAATTCCTAGGTAATCTTCCTGTAATGTTGGATCCAAATCACATCAATATAGATCAGGATCCAACTTGGAAGCGACTTCCATTAAAGTCTTTGGGCACAAGTCGGAAATAAGTCGCCTTAAAGTAGTACAGGAACCTTTTCTAAAGTTGAAGCGACTTCAATAGTGCTAATTAGGAACGCTCTCATTGACTGCCATACAAATTGGGGTCTCACAAGTCGGATCCCAAGTCACAGCAGTGTGAACCAAGCCTCAACCAGTGATCCCCAACATCCCTGACACCAGGGGCCAGCTGTTCGGAAGTGTTAACCCCTCCACGGAACAGGGGGGGGGAATTGGTGGTGATTTGTATGGTGGATGCAGCCTGTTGCGGGGGGAGGGGGGTTTGCAGCTTGTGAACTGGGGGGCTGTGGTGGTTGCCACCTGCCACCGGGGGGGGTATGAAGCCTATCACCTGGGGTGGTGTGTGTGGTGGTTACAGCCTGTCACCTCGGGGTAGGGGGGGTTATTGCAGCCTCCCAACAAAGGGGGTGATGCAGCTCATCACCTGGGGGGGGGGTATGTGCGGTGGTTGAAGCATGTCACCTTGGGGAGGCAGGGGGGGTGTGGTGGCTGTGTAGCCTCTCACCCTTGGGGTGGGGTTATTGCAGCCTGTCACCTCGGGAGGATGCAGCTCATCACCTCGGGGGGGGGGTACAGAATGTGCAGTGGTTTCAGCCTGTCACCTCGTGAGGGGGCGAATGTAGCTTATCGCCTGGGGGGGTGTGGTGGCTGCAGCCTGTCACCCTGGGGGGAGGGGGGTTGTTGCAGCCACCCACCTCAGACGGTGATGCAGCTCATCATTTGGGGGGGGGGAATTCAGCTTATCACCTGGGGGCGTGTTGTTTGCAGCCTGTCATCTCAGGGGGGGTGGTGGCTATGCAGCCTGTCACCCTTGGGCGGGGTTATTGCAGCCTGCCACCTCAGGGGGGATGCAGCTCATCACCTGGGGGGGTTGTAGTATGTGCGGTGGTTGCAGCCTGTCACCTCGGGAGGGGGAGAATGTAGCTTATCACCTAGGGGGGGGTGTGATGGCTGCAGCCTTTCACCCTGGGGGGAGGGGGGGTTGTTGCAGCCAGCCACATCAGGCGGGAATGCAGCTCATCACTTGGGAGGGGGGGATTCAGCTTATCACCTGGGGGGGGGGGGGTGGTGGTTGCAGCCTGTCATCTCAGGTAGGGGGGGGCTGGTGGTGCAGCCTGGGTCTCACCAGTGCTATGAGAGTCCCCAGCCCAGCTCTCCTCCCCCCCCTTCTCCTTTGTGGTGACCACAGAGATGGAGGGGAATAGTGGTACTAGGAGAAAGGGAGCGGGTGCCCTCTGGTGGTTAAACCCCCACCACGCACCCTGGCTCCCAGCAGGCCATGGACTGGGGGGTTGGGGACCCCTGCACTAATCAATATCCTTATTTTCCAAAAATAATCCATACATATGTACCGATTAATGGCCCTGTAAATGATTTTTCATGAAATCATTTCTGACTGTGTTTTTATACCTATTTGTAATGTCTTTTGTGAACTTTGTAACCTCTCCTTTTCCAAATCACTTTTGTTCATTTGGAACCAGCAGTACACTTTAATTGTGGTCATGTGCACTGCTATATACACACTACAAATCCTATAGTCCATCTCGGGAGTGAGAAAGAGAGGGTGGCTACGTTACATACTGTATAGTGGGACCATGGAGAATGAACATAGAAAGTCACATTACATCAGTAACATCACAGCAGGTATTTGCAGCTTTGGAGGAGGCTGCGAGCAATAAAAGGGACTCTTCTAAATACATACTGTAATAGAACATATTTTTTTAACCAGAGTTTAGTGTCACTTCAACTCTCAGGGCGCCTACTGAAACAAAGACTGCCATGGGGTCCTAACCCTGGGCCCATGTATCAATTCCAAAAATATTTTTTAAAAACTCAAAATGAGCCAAAATCAGCAGCTGCAGTAATTTATGTAACAGCCACAGCTTTTGCTTCATTCTCTCTTTTCAAAGAATCTCTCTTAGAGCGTCGGCTGTTAAAATGAGAGCAGCTCAAAGTGGCCTATGGAGGTGTCAGCATCCTGTCCTGTGTGGTTTTAGTGGCTTCACATGTAGCGTGGGCCTCACACGCTGATCTGACTCACCTCTGGGGGAGGAGAGTGAGAGAGAATACAGCGTACTTTTCCTGGTAGCACCTCTACAGGACCAGTGGGCAGCGTACAGAGTGGGGAAGTTGAAGAGGGCGAGAAAAGAAAACCAAGAAAACTTGGCAAAGATCTGAAGGAGACGTTGAGGAACTTGGAGTGGACATCCAGTGGAAAAGTTCTGAAGAGCCAAAAAAAAAAAAAAGAATTTTTGACATTATTTCTGATACCAAAATCAAAACCTTTAAAAAAATCTCATTTCCAAAAAGTTCTAGGTTAGGTGTCCAGAAGAAGGACAAACAATCAATGTAAAGCTGAAGAAGGAGAAGAATGTGTTAGAAGACGTGGAGACCGTTGAGACCAAGGTGGAAGGAGACGGTGAAGTGTATGGCTGTTCTTATTACCGACCTATTGACTTCTTCTTTTGCCTGGATTGCCGGTCTCCTGGGAATATCCGCAATGGCTTTCCTCCTTGGTTGCGCCAGCTGCCGGCAACGTAAGTATACATGACTCAGTTCGGGCAAAGTTAAGTAAATTTATATAATGAGCAAATTTTTAATTTGGACTTCCATGCTGTTCATATTTATCTCACCCAATAGCCAAGCTTCAAGCTTATACAAAAACAACGACAAATACAAGAGAAGTAAAGCAAAGAATTATGGGAACCATGGTTGATAAAAATTAAGTTCCATTCTAAATGACAATCACTCTAATTTTTTTTTTAATTATGGTCTCCATGGTTGGTTTATAACACTGACCTCAACATTATTGCCTTGTACACACAATAGGAATTTCCGGTGGAAAAAGTCAGACGGACTTTTTCCATCGGAAATTCCTACCGTGTGTGTGCCTCATCTGAGAAATTCCGATGAATTCCATCGGAGTTTAAAAATAGAACCTGTTTTATTTTTCTCCGATGGACAAAGGTCCGATCGTGTGTACGGGGCATAAGGGTTCTCTGCTTTCTCTCCACTAGAAATAATAAAAATAAACTTTAATCCTAACTCAACAAAGCTGGCCAGTTTCCCATTCCCTTGGCTTGTTCTTCTCTTTTTTCTCTTTCTATTCCCCTCCCTCTACATTAATATTTTATACCTAAATATTTTTAGGAATGTTAATTCTTATAAACTATTTGAGCTGAGTGCTACAGTTCACACATTCTACTGTTTATTCTTTAAATTTGAAAAAAAAAATGTTTTTTAAGTATATCTAAAACCGAAAGCTTATTCCCAAAGTGTATATCACGAAAAAAATTGAAAGTTGGGCTTCACATTACCTAACCTCACAGAACCATTCAGTGTTGGCTCAGCTTACACAATCAAGTTTCCAGCTTCTACAAATACAATATAACATTTTTTTCTTAAATGTTTTCAATTTTTACATTTATTTTTTATTTAAATGTAAAATGTAATTTAATTTAAATATATATATATATATATATATATATATATATATATATATATTTATATATAAATATATATATATATATATATATATATAAAAAATAAAAAAAAGCTTTGGCTTTAGATATACATGCCTTTCAACTTTTTGATCTGTTCTTCTATGCTTTTGGTAGTTTTTGATTGGACAAACCCAATGATCGGGTGGCCAACACAAATACTGCATCCAACCCTAAACTTTTCTGCACCTTTATGTAGTTGTGCACAGAATGACTTGGTGGCATCCTATTGCATCTACTAGGCTGGGCTGAATGTCTCCTGAACTCACTTGCCCAACATATTGCAGTCGATTAGTGTCAATTATGGCTCATTAAGAGGTACACTATATCACCAAAAGTATTGGGACACCTGCCTTTAACCACTTAAGCCCCGGACCAATACACAACATAAAGACCAGGCCCCTTTTTTGCGATTCGGCACTGTGTCGCTTTAACTGAAAATTGCGCAGTCGCGCGACGTGGCTCCCAAACAAAATTGACGTCCTTTTTTTCCCACAAATAGAGCTTTCTTTTGGTGGTATTTGATCACCTCTGCGGTTTTAATTTTTTGCGCTATAAACAAAAATAGAGCGACAATTTTGAAAAAAATTCAATATTTTTTTCTTTTTGCTATAATAAATATCCCCCAAAAATATATAAAAAAAACATTTATTTTCCTCAGTTTAGGCCGATACGTATTCTTCTACATCTTTTTGGTAAAAAAAAATCGCAATCGGCGTTTATTAATTGGTTTGCGCAAAAGTTATAGCGTTTACAAAATAGGGGATAGTTTTATGGCATTTTTATTAATAATTATTTTTTTACTAGTAATGGCAGCGAACAGTGATTTTTATCGTGACATTATGGCGGACACATCGGACATTTTTGACACATTTTTGGGACCATTGTCATTTTCACAGCGATCAGTGCACTGGTTACTCTGAAAATGACACTGTCATTGAAGGGGTTAACCACTAGGTGGCGCTGTAGGGGTTAAATGTTCCCTGCTTGTGTTTCCTTACTGAGGGGGGGTCGGGCTATGTGTCACATGACACCGATCTCGGCTCCGTGTACACGGAGCCGAGATCGGTGTCATTGTTACTAGGCAGAGCAGGGAAATGCTTGTTTACACAAGCATCTCCCCGCTCTATACCTCCGTGAGACAATCGCGGGGATACCCACGGCGATTGAGTCCGCGGGACCCGCGGTCCGACTCACAGGGAAGGCAGGGGGTCACGAGCGCGCCGCCGCCGGCGCGCGCGCGACCCCCACGTCGGGCAGTTAAAGGGGACGTACAGGTACGTGATTGTGCCTGTACGAGCCATTCTGCCGACGTATAAGTACAGTGCATGGTCGTTAAGTGATTAAGGGGTTGTAAAGGTACAAGTTTTTTCACCCTAATGCATTCTATGCATTAAGGTGAAAAAACATCTGAGGATTAGCAGCCCCCCCCCCCGAGCCCCTGTTTACTTACCTGACCCCTCGAAAGTCCCACGCCGTGAACACACTGGCTTCTCGGCTGGGCTTCTCGGCTCATTCATTGGTTGATTGAAAGCAGCGCGGTTGTCAATCACATCCAATGACGCGGCGTGCCGGGGGGCGGGGCCGAGTGATACAGTGAGCGGCTATAGCCACCGGCTGTATCACGGGAAGGCGCCCGCAAAAACTATCTACCATGCGAGAGAGCTTGCATGAAAGTGGATAGTTCTTGCGGGGAGGAGCCCAGACAGCCACCGAGGGACCCCAGAAGACCAGGTTCGGGGCCACTCTGTGCAAAACGAGCTGCACAGTGGAGGTAAGTATAACATGTTTGTTTAAAAAAAAAAATTGCCTTTAGTGCATGTGAACAATAATGGCGTCCCAGTCTTAGTCCGTAGGGTTCAATATTGAGTTGGCCCACACTTTGCAGCTATAACAGCTTCAACTCTTCTGGGAAGGCTGTCCATAAGGTTTAGGAGTGTGTCTATGGGAATGTTTGACCATTCTTCCAGAAGTGCATTTGTGAGGTCAGGCACTGATGTTGGACGAGAAGGCCTGGCTCGCAGTCTCCGCTCTAATTCATCCCGAAGGTGTCCTAGCGGGTTGAGGTCAGGACTCTGTGCAGGCTAGTGAAGTTCCTTCACCCCAAACTCGCTCATCCATGTCTTTATGGACCTTGCTTTGTGCACTGATCCAAATAATTTGTTGGAGGGGGGATTATGGTGTGGGGTTGTTTCTCAGGGGTTGGGTTTGGCCCCTTAGTTCCAGTGAAGGGAACTCTTAAGGCGTCAGCATACCAAGAAATTTTGGACAATTTCTTGCTCCAAACTTTGTGGGAACATCCAACATCAGTGCCTGACCTCACAAATGCGCTTTTGGAAGAATGGTCAAACATTCCCATAGACACACTCCTAAACCTTGTGGACGGCCTTCCCAGAAGAGTTGAAGCTGTTATAGCTGCAAAGGCCAACTCAATATTGAACCCTACGGACTAAGACTGGGATGCCATTAATGTTTATGTGCGTGTAAAGGCAGGCGTCCCAATACTTTTGACAATATAAGCTCGAACTTTGTTTTATAAGTTGGCTAGCAAGGAGAAAGCAGAGCAGCTTGCTTTGCAGCTGCCTTGGTCTAATTGAATAACTGTATTTTATCCTGTTATAGATAAGTCACGTGAAGGTGCTGATCGCCGCCTTCCTCCACCGTAAGTTAATTATTCAAATGATCTATAAATGTTTTCTGTTATAGGGAAGTGCTAATCTTTTTTAAAAGCACATATTTCAAAAAATAGAAACATGTATCTTAACCACTTAAGCCCCGGACCATTTGGTAGCTAGAGGACCAGAGGTGAATTCAGAATTTTGCACTGCGCTGCTTTAACTGTAAATTGTGCGGACATGCAATGTTGTACCCAAACGAAATTTGCGTCCTTTTCTTCCCACAAATAGAGCTTTCTTTTAATGGTATTTGATTGCCTCTGTGATTTTTATTTTTTGCGATATAAACGGAAAAAGACCGAAAATTTTGAAAAAAAATGATATTTTCTACTTTTTGTTATAAGAAAAATCTAATAAACTCAATTTTAGTCATACATTTAGGCCAAAATGTATTCAGCTACATGTCTTTAGTAAAAAAAATGTCAATAAGCGTATATTTATTGGTTTGCGCAAAAGTTATAGCGTTTACAAACTAGGGTACATTTTCTGGAATTTACACAGCTTTTAATTTATGACTGCCTATCTCATTTCTTGAGGTGCTAAAATGGCAGGGCAGTACAAAACCCCCCAAATTACCCCATTTTAGAAAGTAGACACCCCAAGGAAATTGCTGAGAGGCCTGTTGAGCCCATTGAATATTTTTTTTTGGCCCAAGTGATTGAATAATGACAAAAAAAAAAAAAAAAAAATTACAAAAAGTTGTCACTAAATGATATATTGCTCACACATGCCATGGTTATATGTGGAATTGCACCCCAAAATAAATTTTGCTGCTTCTCCTGAGTACGGGAATACCACATGTGTGGGACTTTTTAGGAGCCTAGCCGCGTACGGGACCCCGAAAACCAATCACCGCCTTCAGGATTTCTAGGCACAAATTTTTGATTTGACTCCTCACTACCTATCACAGTTTCGAAGGCCATAAAATGCCAAAATAGCACAAAACCCCCACAAATGACCCAATTTTGGAAAATAGACACCCCAAGCTGTTTGCTGAGAGGCATGGTGAGTATTTTACAGCTCTCATTTGTTTTTGAAAATGAAGAAAGAACATTTTTTTTTTTTCTTTTTTTTTTTCAATTTTCAAAACTTTGTGACAAAAAGTGAGATCTGCAAAATACTCACAATACCTCTCAGCAAATAGCTTGGGGTGTCTACTTTCCAAAATGGGGTCATTTGGGGGGGTTTTGTGCCATCTGGGCATTCCATGGCCTCCGAAACTGTGATAGGCAGTGAGAAATGAAATCAAAAATTGACACCCTTAGAAAGCCTGAAGGCGGTGATTGGTTTTTGGGGTCCCGTACGCGGCTAGGCTCCCAAAAAGTCTCACACATGTGGTATCCCTGTACTCAGGAGAAGCAACAGAATGTATTTTGGGGTGTAATTCCACATATGCCCATGGCATGTTTGAGCAATATATCATTTAGTGACAACTTTGTGCAAAAAAAAAAAAAAAAAAATTGTCTTTTTTCCGCAACTTGTGTCAACATATAAAATATTCCATGGACTCGACATGTCTCTCAGTATATAGCTTGGGGTGTCTACTTTCCAAAATGGGGTCATTTGGGGGGGTTTTGAACTGTTCTGGCATTTTATACACAACATTAGGAAGCTTACATCCACTCTTCTAACCACTTGAAGACAAAGCCCTTTTTGACACTTTTTGTTTACATGAAAACATATTTTTTTTTGCAAGAAAATTATGTTGAACCCCCAAACATTATATATATTTTTAAAGCAAAGGCCCTACAGAATAAAATGGTGGGTGTTGCATTTTTTTTTCTACACAGTATTTGCGCAGCGATTTTTCAAACGCATTTTTTGGGGAAAAAATACACTTTTTTTTATTTTAATGCACTAAAACACACTATATTGCCCAAATGTTTGATGAAATAAAAAAGATGATCTTAGGCCGAGTACATAGATACCAAACACGACATGCTTTAAAATTTCCCACAAACGCGCATTGGCGACAAACTACATACATTTTTAAAAGCCTTTAAAAGCCTTTACAGGTTACCCCGTTAGATTTACAGAGGAGGTCTACTGCTAAAATTACTGCCCTCGATCTGACCTTCGCATGCATGGTGCAATTGCTGTTTACATATGACGCCAGACCGACGCTTGCGTTCGCCATTGGGCAAGAGCAGGGCAGGACAGGGGTGCTTTTTTTTTTTTTTTTTTTTTTAAACTGTTGCTTCCATATTTTTATTTTTTTTTTATCATTTTTATTGTTATCTCAGGGAATGTAAATATCCCCTATGATAGCAATAGGTAATGACAGGTACTCTTTTTTGAAAAAACTGGGGTCTATTGGACCCTAGATCTTTCCTCTGCCATCAAAGCATCTGACCACACCAAGATCAGTGTGATAAAATGCTTTCCCAATTTCCCAATGACGCTTTTTATATCCGGGGGGGGGGGGGACATTCCCTCCCACTGCTTGTAAAAGCAGTCCAGAGGCTAATTAGCCACTAGGATTGCTTTTACATGAAAGCCGGCCGCTGGCTGAAAAGAATGATACCAAGATGATACCTAAAACCGCAGGCATCATTCTGGTATAAACATTCAAAGTCCAGCAACATACCAGTACGTTGCCGGTCCTTGTTGGACATGTATTGTAATCTTTTTTTTCATGCAGCCTGTTGGCTGAACGAAAAAAAAAGATTGATCGGTGGGTATGCCCACCATTAGAATACCGCCCTTCATCCACCCACTTCTAATGATGGGCATACATGCACCATTTATATATGCCGAAGCATGGGGGCATCTTCCCGCAAAAGTTATGCCGCACACACATGGTCAGACTTTTCCACGGGCAAGCCTCCGTCGGAATTTCGACCGTATGTACGCGGCATTAGGAGCAAAATCGCTCCTCCGCCCCTGCTGCCCCAATGCTTCGGCATATATGCTTTTTTTTTTTACTGTGGTGGTGAAATCACCTCCTACAGCACTGGAGTCGCAGGGATCAGGCCTGTCTCTGCGAACGCTGCAGTTATGTGTGTTGTGTTTTGTAAGTGACAGTGATCGATCGATACTGCACTTGGGTGGCCTGGGCTGGACGGAGGGGCAAAACACAGGTGCTAGCAGGTATCTGGGCTGATCCCGTTAACACTGCGTTTTTGGGAACCCTAAACTGCTGGGGACGCTAGTATAGATCTGATCAGATCAGATATTGATCTGTTCAGATACTATACCACTAAGGGGGGTGTATGCTTAACGCGTGGGTGTTAGCGCTACTGGCACTAACCTGATGCTGCCTGGGGTGTGACGCAGACCCTCTCTGACGCTAAAACCTAATTGATATCACCCGCCGGGCGATCAGGGGGTTAAACCTTTATTGGGTTATATACACGGCGGGTGCCCTGACACTATAAAAAGCAAACTAACTAACCAGCGTCACCCGTAACACTTATATGATGATCACTTGTGAAAGGGTTAACTAGGGGCAATTAGGGGGTTAAAACCTTTATTAGGTAATATATGGGGGTACCTGACGCTATATAAAAACCTGACGGCGAACCGAAAAAAAAATTACTGGCTACCTATCGGCATCGCCGACACTAAGACAACGATCATAAAAACGATCACTTAGCGACAGTGGTGATAGGGGGTGAAAGGGTTACCTGGGGGGCGATCAGGGGGTTAAACCTTTATTAGGTAATATATGGGGGTACCTGACGCTATAAAAACCTGCGGCGAACCTAAAAAAAAATTACTGGCTACCGATCTGCATCACCGACGCTAAGACAGCGATCAGAAAAATGATCGCTTAGCGACAGTGGTGATAGGGGGTGAAAGGGTTACCTGGGGGGTGATCAAGGGGGTTAAACCTTTATTAGGTAATATATTGGGGTACCTGACGCTATAAAAACCTGCGGCGAACCTAAAAAAAATTACTGGCTACCGATCAGCATCACCGACGCTAAGACATCGATCAGAAAAATTATCGCTTAGCGACGGCGGTGCTAGGGGGTGAAAGGGTTACCTGGGGGGTGATCAAGGGGGTTAAACCTTTATTAGGTAATATATGGGGGTACCCGACGCTATAAAAACCTGCGGCAAACCTAAAAAAAATTACTGGCTACCGATCAGCATCGCCGACGCTAAGACATCGATCAGAAAAATTATCGCTTAGTGACAGTGGTGATAGGGGGTGAAAAGGTTACCTGGGGGGCGATCAAGGGGGTTAAACCTTTATTAGGTAATTTATGGGGGTACCCGACGCTATAAAAACCTGCGGCGAACCTAAAAAAAATTATTGGCTACCGATCAGCATCACCGACGCTAAGACATCGATCAGAAAAATGATCGCTTAGCGATGGCGGTGCTAGGGGGTGAAAGGGTTATCTGGAGGGTGATTAGGGGGTTAAACCTTTATTAGGGGGGGTTAGGGGGCTACACTGGACCTAAAACTAAATGTAGTGACACTTTTACAGTCACAAATGTCACTGATTGCTAAATAAATGGTCACTGCAATCAGTGACACTGTGACTGGGGGCTGGGGGGGTGATCTGGGGGTGTCTGGGGGGGCCTGGGGGGGGCGATTTATGTGCCTATGTATCCTGGTGTCAGTGTAGTGTTGTGTGCACTAACCTGCATCTTCTCCTGTACGGCGCTCGGTATATGTGAGCGCCGCAGGAGAGATGACATCACTTCCTCCCGCCTGTGTAAACAGTACACAGGCAGGGGAAGCTCTCTCATTCGCCGGGAGCGATCGAGAGGGGGGGGGCCGGAATCGAACGGCCGTCCCCTAATGCCGGATCGCTCCCGAAGGTAAAACGACCACCCACTGTAAAGAAGGGGGGTCCGATCGGACCCCCCAACTATACAAAGGCAATCACGTATATGTACGTGATTCTGCCTGTCGGTGCCATTCTGCCGAAGTATATTTACAGTGGGCGGTCGTTAAGTGGTTAATGTAATTTTTATTCAAATTTTACATGATTTCAAGTTTCATATTTCCATTACTGCAGTGTATATATAAAGTATCTCACAGAAGTAAGTACACCCCTCACATTTTTGGAAATATTTTCTTCTATCTTTTCATGTGACAACACTGAAGAAATGACACTTTGCTACAATGTAAAGTAGTGAGTGTACAGCTTGTACTGATGTGATGGGGGACTCTCAACACACAGGACAGGTTCTCAGTGGAACCCGTCCTGTTATACCGCTGTATGGTCTTGGCCACCGTGCTGCAGCTCAGTTTCAGGGTCTTGGCAATTTTCTTATAGCCTCGGCCATCTTTATGTAGAGCAACTATTCTTTTTTTCAGATCCTCAGAGAGTTCTTTGCCATGAGGTGCCATGTTGAACTTCCAGTCACCAGTATGAGAGAGTGAGAGCGATAACACCAAATTTAACAAACCTGCTCCCCATTCACACCTGAGACCTTGTAACACTAACAAGTCACATGACACTTGGACATTTTCACTTAGGGGTGTACTCACTTTTGTTGCCAGCGGTTTAAACACTTTTGTGAGATACTATATATTTGTAGCCCCTTCACATGAGAGTATCAAGTTCATGTCACAGGCATCCATCAGCCCTTACAGGTTTGTTAGAGAACCTTAGTGAACAAACAGCATCATGAAGGCCAAGGAACACAGCGGACAGGTCAGGGAGAAAGTTGTGGAGAAGTTTAAAATGATAAAAAAATCTCCCAAGCTTTGATCATCTCACGGAGCTCTGGTCAATCCATCATCCTAAAATGGAAAGAGTATGGCGCAACTGCAAACCTACCAAGACATGGCCGTCCACCTAAACTGACCGGGCCGGGCAAGGACAACCTTCCCAGAAGAGTTGAAGCTGTTACAGCTGCAAAGGGTGGGCCAACTCACCATTGAACCCTACAGACTAAGACTGGGATGCCATTAAAGTTCATATGTGTGTAAAGGCAGGCGTCCCAATACTTTTGGCAATATAGTGTATATCTTTGTTTTTTTCTATATGGGTAATTTCATGTTTTCTGCCTCCAAAGGACTCCTGAATCTGAACACAACCCTCGATACCAAACAGGTAATTTTTATTTATTTTTTCTATAACGGAAAATTTATCATAAATCCTACTATTTCACTTATTAAACTTGAACTCCAACTTTTTGGTTTGCGTTACACAAATTTCCAAACAATTGAAGGGTTTGATGCTCGGTCACATTTTCTCATCTGTGTCCTCCTGGTTGGGGAGACTTTCCTCCACCTCCTGGCCTGCTGACTGGACTGGAAGTGATCACTGGGATACACGTTGTCACCTCCCGGTCCAGTGACAAGACAGGAAATAAGGGACAATATTTCCAATTGGATGGAGTTTCACTTGAACTTTACATGTCCATGGCTGCCTATATGTACAATATAAGGTTATAGAATGAATTTGGGGTTGGAGGGGGTGGGGGTACCTCCAGCCTGTAAGCAGGTTGAAATTGGCTAGAAAGGTGCTGCCCCGGACGGGCGGGGTAGGGGTTACTCACTTTCCAAGTTCTTTGGCTTTTCGGCGGGATGTTGGGTCCGACCCCTTGCACCGTATATATAAAAGGGGACAGTGGCTCCTTTGTCCTGTTTTTCCTTTGCCTTTGTCTTGCCCTTTTCCCGGTCCCCCCCCGAGCAGGGCTGCTGTTAGAAATAAGGGGTCCCCATATAGCTTTACTGAGGGGGCCCCCAAGCCCCGCCTACACCTCACCCACCCCCCTGGGGTGCAGCAAAACAGCGGCACTGACTTTATCCCCCTACACCCCGAAAAAATTGAGAAAAAAAAGTCCCACCTCCTGGGCCCCTCTGTTGACCCGATAGGGCCCAAGGAAAATGTAATTGCCCCGGTAAGCAAGTAGGAGGGGGGGTGTGGTCTAGTAAAAATAATTTATTCATTTAGGCAAAAATTAACAACAACATTTTGCACTGTTTAGCTGATGAGATCTGGGCCCAGTACAACAGGACCAGTTGTACTGCCTTAACAGCGGCCCTGCCCCCGAGGAGAACTGCACCCGGCCCGGGAGGAGTACAAGAATGTCACTTTCTACTACCAAGATGTAAAGTCCACCACCCTACCCCCTACAAGCCTAAGTTGGAGCATATGGTATATCCCTTTAACTGGTACTCCAAGGTGTTCATACAGATGCACCATTGGCAGGTCTCTAGGGTTTGGAGAACTACAAGTCACAGTTTCTATCTGGCAGGATAAGCCTTAAAGTGGAGCTCCGCTGAAAAAAAATATATTAAAAGCCAGCAGCTACAAATACTGCAGCTGCTGACTTCTAATTTACGGACACTTACCTGTCCTGGAGTCCAGCGACGTCCGCAGCAGAGAACGAGCGATCGCTCGTCACTCTGCTGCCCTCCACCGCCATCCTTGGTGAGGGAACCAGGAAGTGAAGCCTTGAGGCTTCACTGCCCGGTTCCCTATGGCGCATGCGCGAGTCGCGCTGCACCGTTCTGACTGGTCCTCCTGTGTTCTGGGAGCCGAGTGTCTCCCACAACACAACGGGTACTCTGCGGGAAGTGACGTGCTTCCCGCAGATTTCCCGCAGAGAGGACTCTCAGAAGTGGGTGAAAATACCTGTCTTAGACAGGTATCTGCACCCCCCCTCCCCCCTAAAAGGTGTCAATTGTGACACCGGAGGGGGGGAGGGTTCCGATGAGCGGAAGTTCCACTTTAGGGTGAAGCTCTGCTTTAAAGTAGCTTTTTCGAAAGCATTTTATGGGGGCATGATTGCTGGCCTTCCTCTAAAAAAAAAAAAAGCTTGTTGCCTGGCTGTGATTGGTGTCAATACTCTTTTGAGTTACAGACCCAGAAAATGCTTGAAATGATCATCAGAGTTCCTCTTTAACCTTGTTACAATTTTGAATGTAATGCCGCGTACACACGACCGTTTTTCATGGCGTGAAAAATGCATTTTTTTAAATTGGTCATTAAAAACGATCGTGTGTGGGCTCCAGAGCATTTTTAATGACGTGAAAAATGGCCTAAAAAAAATTCTATTTTTTTCACGTCGTTTTTTACGTCGTTCTTTTTAACGTTGTGAAAAACGGTAGTGTGTATGCTTTTATGAGGGGAAAAAAAATGCGCATGCTCAGAATCAAGTGATAAGACGGGAGCGCTCGTTCTGGTAAAACTAGCGTTCGTAATGGAGATAGCACATTCGCCTGAAGAGCACGGAGACTGAAAAGCGCGAATCGTCTCTCACCAAACTTTACTAACACGAGGATCAGCAAAAGCGTCCCAAAGGGTGGCGCCATCCGAATGGAACTTCCCCTTTATAGTGCCGTCGTACATGTTGTACGTCACCGTGCTTTGCTCGAGCGTTTTTTTTCACGATAGTGTGTAGGCAAGGCAGGCTTGAGAGGAAACACGAAAAATCACGTTGAGAAAAACTGCGTTTTTTTCAATGACATTAAAAACGGCCGTGTGTACGCGGAATAAGAGATACGGCCTTTAAAAAAACTTCAAGAAAGTCTCTAATGTCCAGCTCCTCTCTCCAGGCTACTATCACAGCCGGCAATTGCTTTGTATTACACAGCAGCAGCGGCGGCTGTCATAATACAGAGGCTTTTATGTAAACTGACACTTGCAGAGATTGTCCAACTGTCCATGAGTAAATACAATGTAACAATTTATTGCTTCGTCATACTTAGTATTTTTCATTTAATGTGTAGATCAAAGGTGTGACATTTGATCTGCATATCTAATCACTTACAAAAAATCTTACAAGTTATTATTTTAATTAAATATATTTATGTTAATATTTATTAAATCCCCTATTAACCCTTAGTTGACTATAATCAGCCTTAATGAACTTTTTTTTATTTCCCTAAGCTATCATTTTTCTTTTTGATTTATTTAATTTCATTTTTTTAATTCAATTTATTGATCAATATTATTGTTTATTTAATCCTTTGTTAACTGTAATCAGCCATAATTAACTTTTTTTTTTCTTTCTCCAAGCTATAATTTTTCTACCTGATTTTTTTTTTTATTACAATTTTTTTACCATTATTTTTTTTTTTTTCATTCTTTGTTTCAGTGTTGTATAGCAAGAACATATATATATATATTTTTTCTTTGCA
Organism: Rana muscosa; assembly: GCA_029206835.1. Lineage (NCBI taxonomy): Eukaryota > Metazoa > Chordata > Amphibia > Anura > Ranidae > Rana > Rana muscosa. Next base: position 164,627,642 of record CM055127.1, read on the forward strand.
AATTACTTTGCCAAACATCATTTTAATGTCACTTTAAACTGGAAGGACAAATTATTTTCAGCATTATATTTTATTTTCAGCATTATGTTATTTTCAGCATATTTTTTATTTCTTTAAGTAACATTGGTCAAAACAGAAAAAAAAAAACCACATCTTTTTCATTTTTTGGCTACAGATTCAACAGAAATTGGCAAATTAAACCTAAATAAACATAATATTTTTAATTTGTTTTTCTTCAGATTAATCCTGTTTCTTCTTTTAGATCGGTATCCGCCAACTCCCTCTCCATCTGCTGCTTATAGCGTGCCAAGGATAACAAGTAAGAATGTCACCTTTTAATGCAAAGATTGAGATAATATTCTCCAATATAATATATTACATTATTCTGTATCATTCTGTGATCTGTCTCTTCCTCATCCATATCACTTGTTCCCTAAATTCCAGAGTTTTTGTTTTTCATTTCAGTTCCAGTTTTTTGTCTACTTTTTCAGGACAGATAGGGTTTTAATTAGGTAATGGAAACACATACTTTTTTTTTATTTTCTTCGTTTTCTTATTGCAAATAAATAGAAAATGTAATCTGCTGCACAATAAAAATAAAACAAAACAATTAAAGCAGCTAGCACCAAGGTATGGAATATAGTGGCGGCTGGTGGATTTTTTGTTCGGGGGGGGGGGGGGGGGCACAAACAACTCCCCCCCAGCAGCTCGGCACTAACACCCCCCCACCCGGCGCATGCGTCTGCTGGTTGGTCCAGCACTTACCTGGATAGATAGATCCAGATAGATGGGGGGGGAGGGGGGTCATCCAGTGCTACGGGGTGCGGGCAGCGGCTCCAGGCTAGCGGGTGTGGGGTCCGGGCAGCGGCTCCATCTCTGGCTCCAGCGGCTTCCTCCCTGGCTCCACATCAGGCATCCAATAGGCAGCAATTGATGGGCACAGTGGCGGCGTTTGATGGGCACAGTGGCTGCATTTGATGGGCACAGTGGCTGCGTTTGATGGGCACAGTGGCTGCATTTGATGGTACAGTGGCGGCAAATTATGGCACAGTGGCTGCGTTTGATGGGCACAGTGGCTGCGTTTGATGGGCACAGTGGCTGCGTTTGATGGGCACAGTGGCTGCGTTTGATGGCACAGTGGCTGCATTTGATGGGCACAGTGGCTGCGTTTGATGGGCACAGTGGCTGCGTTTGATGGGCACAGTGGCTGCATTTGATGGGCACAGTGGCTGCGTTTGATGGGCACAGTGGTTGCATTTGATGGCACAGTGGCGGCAAATTATGGCACAGTGGCTGCGTTTGATGGGCACAGTGGCTGTGTTTGATGGGCACAGTGGCTGCATTTGATGGCACAGTGGCGGCAAATTATGGCACAGTTGCTGCGTTTGATGGGCACAGTGGCTGCGTTTGATGGGCACAGTGGCTGCATTTGATGGGCACAGTGGCTGCGTTTGATGGGCACAGTGGTTGCATTTGATGGCACAGTGGCGGCAAATTATGGCACAGTTGCTGCGTTTGATGGGCACAGTGGCTGCGTTTGATGGGCACAGTGGCTGCATTTGATGGGCACAGTGGCTGCGTTTGATGGGCACAGTGGTTGCATTTGATGGCACAGTGGCGCCAAATTATGGCACAGTGGCTGCGTTTGATGGGCACAGTGGCTGCGTTTGATGGGCACAGTGGTTGCATTTGATGGCACAGTGGCGGCAAATTATGGCACAGTGGCTGTGTTTGATGGGCTCAGAGCCCTGAGGAAGAGGAGTGCTCCACTCGAAGCGCATCAGGCATTTGGAAGGGCTCTCATACTACATAGTTGTTGGTAGATCTAATGAGGATTGAATAGTGTATGGTCACCTAGTCAAGTCCCGAGCACGAGAAGACCTTTCCAAGCGGCTGACCCGTTCGGCGGGTGAGATCCCCTCTTCCTCAGAGCCCTGAGAAAGAGGAGTGCTCCACTCGAAACGCGTCAGTAATTTGAAAGGGCTCTCATACTACATAGTTGTTGGTAGCTCTAAAGAGGGTTGTATAGTGTACGGTCACCTAGACAAGTCCCGAGCACGAGAAGACCTTTCCAAGCGGCTGACCCGTTCGGCGGGTGAGATCCCCTCTTCCTCAGAGCCCTGAGGAAGAGGAGTGCTCCACTTGAAACGCGTCAGTCATTTGGAAGGGCTCTCATACTACATAGTTGTTGGTAGATCTAATGAGGATTGAATAGTGTACGGTCACCTAGACAAATCCCAAGCACGAGAAGACCTTCTAAGCGGCTGGCAAGTTTTGAGGGGAGATCCTCTCTTCCTCAGAGCCCTGAGGAAGAGGAGTGCTCTACTCGAAACGCGGCGGCCGTTGGGAAGGGATCTCGTACTACATAGTTGTTGGTAGATCTAAAGAGGATTGTATAGTGTACGGTCACCTAGACAAATCCCAAGCTTGAGAAGACCTTTCCAAGCGGCTGGCGCGTTTCGCAGGTGAGATCCCCTCTTCCTCAGAGCCCTAAGGAAGAGGAGTGCTCCACTCAAAACGCGTCAGTCATTTGGAAGGGCTCTTGTACTACATAGTTGTTGGTAGATCTAAAGAGGATTGTATAGTGTATGGTCACCTTTAGAATAATCAGATTTTTTCTTCTTTAGGAAACGCTGACAACGATTACGAAGATGACTTTGAAGAACGTAAGTTGGAAATTTGTGACGCTGCAACTAAACTCACACAAGCTTGGGCTCAGCTCCACCCAAAACGTATATCTCAAGTATGAATGGCTTCTCAGATCTTTCTCGGGTGTCTCTGCTCCTCCCCTTTTATGAAAACATAATAAAGGTGTCACTCCCGGCTGGACTCCCCAACAAATAGTTTTTTTTTTTTAAATTACGAGGAATCACTTCCTGGGGTGATATTTGTCTCTCTGGAGGGTGCGGCAGAAGAACCATAAAAAAAATTGAAGTTTCAGTTTTGGGTGGAGTGTGCCTTTAAGAACACAGGTGCTAAGTTTCCAAGCAGCCAATCAGAAAACAGCTTTATTACCTGGCTTGCTGACCTTCAGAGTGGCTTGCAAGTTCGGCTCTGCCAAAGTAGAACATTTGTGTTACCGCTGAGGGGGAGGGGCGGGGGGGGGGACTGACACCGGCAGGTGGGGACACTTATGGCCTGACCGCACAATGGGGGTCTTGTATATACATGTTTATGAAGAAGGACCCCAAGGAGTGTACTGATAAAAACATTTTACAGAGCTATTCATCCTGTGAAACTGTATGCACATTCGTTCCAAGCGAATGGGGTCAAAAATCAAACATTATTAGGCTATTTTCTCTCCAGGTTGAATGTTATTCATTCCTATAGAATTGAGTGAAACAGGAAAATACTGCATTGTGGCCACTAGATGGAGCTGCAAATAAATTCATACAGAATAGAGTGAATAAGGAGAGTACTGCATTGTGGCCACTAGATGGAGCTAGAAATAAATACTTATTTACTATGTTTGTCATCTAGTGGCCATAAGGCAGATTTTCCCTAATTACTCTATTCAATATGAAGAATAACAAGTGTTATCCACAACAACTAGAAAAATTTGCAGAGATATTCCTCCTGTGTGTACATTTGTTCTATGCGAATGGGGTAAAAATTGAACATTATCAGGCTATTTTCTCTCCAGGTCGAATGTTATCCATTGATACAGAATGGATTGAATAAGGAAAATACTGCATTGCGGCCACTAGATGGTGCTGAAAATAAATTTATACAGAATGGACTGAATAAGGAAAATTCCTAGACAGAAAAGAGCCTAATAACATTCAGTTTTGGCCCCATTCACACAGAACGAATGTACATGAAATTTCTCAGGACAAATGTTCTATGTGAATGGGGCCAAAATCGAACATTATCGGGCTATTTTCTCTCCAGGTTGAATGTTATCCATTGATACAGAATGGAGTGAATCGGGAAAAATACTGCATTGTGGCCACTAGATGGACAGAATGGATTGAATAAGGAAAATCGTGTGTTATGGCCACTAGATGGCGCTGAATAGAAATACACATATGTTTGTCAGCTCCATCTAGTGTCCATAAGGCTGTATTTTCCCTAATCATTCTATTCAAGATGAAGAATAACATTCAACCTAGAGAGAAAAGAGCCTAATAACATTCCATGTTGGCCGCATTCGCACAGAACGAATGTACATGAAGTTTCCAAAGACAAATAGCTCTGAAAATGTTTAGGAATGCACCCTAAAGTGTTATTTACAACAACAAAAATTTTGCAGAGCGATTCCTCCTGTGAAACTGTATGTACATTCGTTCTGTGTGAAAAGGTCAAAATCGAACATTATCGGGCTATTTTCTCTCCAGGTTAAATGTTATCCCTTGAAACAGAATAGAGTGAATCGGGAAAAATACTGCATTGTGGCCACTAGATGGAGCTTAAAATAAATTCATACAGAATGTGGTGAATAAGGAAAATCGTGTGTTATGGCCACTAGATGGTGCTGAAAAGAAATACCTATTCACTATGTTTGTCAGCTCCATCTAGTGGCCATAAGGCGGTATTTTCCCTAATCACTCTATTCAAGATGAAGAATAACATTCAACCTAGACAGAAAAGCGCCTAATAACATTCAGTTTTGACCCCATTCACACAGAACGCATTCACACAGAACGAATGTACACGCAGTTTCTCAGGACAAATAGCTCTGGAAATGATTAGAAATACACCTCTAAAGTGTTATCCACAAAAAATAAAAAATTGCAGAGATATTCCTCCTGTGAAACTGTATGTACATTTGTTCTATGTGAATGGGGCCAAAATCAGACATTATTAGGCTATTTTCTCTCCAGGTTGAATGTTATCCATTTTTACAGAATGGAGTGAATCAGGAAAATACTGCATTGCGGCCACTAGATGGAGCTGGAAATAAATACTTATTTACTATGTTTGTCAGCTCCATCTAGTGGCCATAATGCAGTTATTTCCCTAATCATTCTATTCGATATGAAGAATAACATTCAACCTAACAAGAAAAGCGCCCAATAACATTCCCTTTTGACCCCATTCGCACAGAACGAATGTACATGCAGTTTCTCAGGACAAAGAGCTCTGCAAATGTTTAAAAATGCACCCCGAAGTGTTTTCCACAACAAGAAAATAAATGTGCAGAGCTATTCCTCCTGTGATACTGTGTGTACATTTGTTCTATGCGAATGGGGTAAAAATGGAACATTATCAGGCTATTTTCTCTCCAGGTTGAATGTTATATATTCATACAGAATGGAGTAGATCTGGAAAATACTGCGTTATGGCCACTAGATGGAGCTGAAAATAAATTCACTCAGAATGTTGTGAATAAGGAAAATACTGCGTATTTCACAGGAGAAATATCTCTGTGCGTTTGTTTTTTGTTTTTTGTTTTTGTTTTTATGGATAACACTTGGGGTGCATTTATAAACATTTGCAGATTTATTTGTCCTGAGAAACTGCATGTACATTCGTTCTGTGCGAATGGGGTCAAAACTGAATGTTATGGGGCGCTTTTCTCTTTAGGTTGAATGTTATTCTTCATATTGAATAGAGCGATTAAGAAAAAATACCCCTTTATGGCCACTAGATGGCGCTGAAAAGAAATACACATTTACTATGTTTGTCAGCTCCATCTAGTGGTCATAAGGCGGTATTTTCCCTAATCATTCGGTTCAATATGAAGAATAACATTCAACCTAGAGAGAAAAGAGCCTAATGACATTCCATTTTGGCCGCATTCGCACAGAACGAATGTACATGACGTTTCTAAAGACAAATAGCTCTAAAAATGTTTAATAATACACCCTAAAGTGTTATTTACAACAACAACAAAAAATTGCAGAGCGATTCATCCTGTGAAACTGTATGTACATTCGTTCTGTGTGAAAAGGTCAAGATCAAACATTATCAGGCTATTTTCTCTCCAGGTTGAATGTTATCCATTGATACAGAATGGAGTGAATCTGGAAAATACTGCATGGATTATGATGACTACTGAAAATAAATACTTATTTACTATATTTGTCAGCTCCATCTAGTGGCCATAAGGCGGTATTTTTCCCTAATCACTCTATTCGGTATGAAGAATAACATTCGACCTAGAGAGAAAATAGGTCAAAGACGTTCCATTTTGACCCCATTCGCACGGAACGAATGTGCATGTAGTTTCTCAGGACAAATAGCTCTACAAATGATTAGAAATACACCTCTAAAGTGTTATCCACAACAAAGAGATACTACTTCTTTTTTTCTACTACTGTAAACATAAAGGGATGGATTTGATTGGTTCAAAGCCTGCAGACTTCTATTGCAACTGTTCAGGTGTATCTAAACTCAAGGACATCAATTGTATTATATTGCAGCTTTCCAGTCCTTAGATGTGGTGGCTGCATTCGTTTTCTTTTTTCAGGGTTTGCTTCCCTCTGCTGATCCTGCCAGTAACACACTTCCTGTGATTATGGTGACAAGGCTCACTCACTTTGGAGCAGAAGCACCGTCGCCCTAGGGCAGAAAGCATTTTGGGGCTACAAAACACCTCCCCCTCTACTTATCTCGGTGGTGTGGGGGAGGTGTTCTGTAGTTCACCGAGAAACCTGGGAACAATGCTAACAGTAAGCACAGGCAAGAGAGCTAATGTTTTTTTGGCAGGATCAACAAGTACGTTTCTGCACTTAAGATGTAACAGACCCAAAGAGAAGGAATGTGAGGAGGAGTTTGCTGGTTGGAGACACTTTCATTATCACGTCTGCATTCGGTTTTCATTCTCAGATCAGCACAAAGCCTGAAGGTGACAGGAAACCAAGCTGACCGCGTTCCTCCGCTCCCCCTCCGAGCGGTGCTGCAGTCTGCGCTTCTTACAAAGGCGGAAATGTCATGAGAACACAGATCACGTTTTCTGCATCCTGAGCTCTGATATAAACTTCTCATGAAATCTGAGGCGAATGTCAGGGAAAAGGGGCCGGCACCCAGTTCTCTCATCTAGTCTCCAAACATTATAACATATTCATTGATGAGACTGGTGACATGGTGCTCAGGTTCTATGGAAAATATGGAGGGGTAAGGGCTGGAAATATGGAGGGGGTAAGGGCTGGAAATATGGAGGGGGTAATGGCTGGAAATGTGGAGGGGGTAAGGGTTGGAAATATGGAGGGCTGGAAATATGGAGGGGGTAAGGGCTGGAAATATGGAGGGCTGGAAATGTGGAGGGGGTAAGGGCTGGAAATGTGGAGGGGGTAAGGGCTGGAAATGTGGAGGGGGTAAGGGTTGGAAATGTGGAGGGGGTAAGGGTTGGAAATGTGGAGGGGGTAAGGGCTGGAAATGTGGAGGGGGTAAGGGCTGGAAATGTGGAGGGGGTAAGGGTTGGAAATGTGGAGGGGGTAAGGGTTGGAAATGTGGAGGGGGTAAGGGTTGGAAATGTGGAGGGGTAGGGGTTGGAAATATGGAGGGGTAGGGGTTGGAAATATGGAGGGGTAAGGGTTGGAAATATGGAGGGGGTAAGGGCTGGAAATATGGTGGGCTGGAAATGTAGAGGGGGTAAGGGTTGGAAATATGGAGGGGGAAAGGGCTGTAAATATGGAGGGCTGGAAATGTGGAGGGGGTAAGGGCTGGAAATGTGGAGGGGGTAAGGGTTGGAAATGTGGAGGGGGTAAGGGCTGGAAATGTGGAGGGGGTAAGGGTTGGAAATGTGGAGGGGGTAAGGGTTGGAAATATGGAGGGGTAGGGGTTGGAAATATGGAGGGGTAGGGCTGGAAATATGGAGGGCTGGAAATGTGGAGGGGGTAAGGGCTGAAAATGTGGAGGGGATAAGGGTTGGAAATATGGAGGGGGTAAGAGATGGAAATATGGAGGGGGTAATGGCTGGAAATGTGGAGGGGGCAAGGGCTGGAAATATGGAGGGGGTAAGGGTTGGAATTGTGGAGGGGGTAAGAGCTGGAAATATGGAGGGGTAAGGACTGGAAATGTGGAGGGGGTAAGGGCTGGAAATATGGAGGGGGTAAGGGCTGGAAATATGGAGGGGGTAAGGGCTGGAAATATGGAGCGCTGGAAATATGGAGGGGGTAAGGGCTGGAAATATGGAGAAGTAAGGGCTGGAAATATGGAGGGCAGGAAATGTGGAGGGGGTAAGGGCTGGAAATAGGGAGGGCTGGAAATGTGGAGGGGGTAAGGGTTGGAAATGTGGAGGGGGTAAGGGCTGGAAATGTGGAGGGGGTAAGGGTTGGAAATATGGAGGGGTAAGGGTTGGAAATAGGGAGGGCTGGAAATGTGGAGGGGGTAAGGGCTGGAAATATGGAGGGGGTAAGGGCTAGAAATGTGGAGGGGGTAAGGGTTGGAAATGTGGAGGGGGTAAGGGCTTGAAATGTGGAGGGGGTAAGGGTTGGAAATATGGAGGGGTAAGGGTTGGAAATATGGAGGGGTAAGGGTTGGAAATATGGAGGGCTGGAAATGTGGAGGGAATAAGGGCTGGAAATATGGAGGGGTAAGGGTTGGAATTGTGGAGGGGGTAAGAGCTGGAAATATGGAGGGGTAAGGACTGGAAATGTGGAGGGGGTAAGGGCTGGAAATATGGAGGGGGTAAGGGCTGGAAATATGGAGGGGGTAAGGGCTGGAAATATGGAGGGCTGGAAATATGGAGGGGGTAAGGGCTGGAAATATGGAGGGCTGGAAATATGGAGGGGGTAAGGGCTGGAAATATGGAGAAGTAAGGGCTGGAAATATGGAGGGCAGGAAATGTGGAGGGGGTAAGGGCTGGAAATAGGGAGGGCTGGAAATGTGGAGGGGGTAAGGGCTGGAAATATGGAGGGGGTAAGGGCTAGAAATGTGGAGGGGGTAAGGGTTGGAAATGTGGAGGGGGTAAGGGCTTGAAATGTGGAGGGGGTAAGGGTTGGAAATATGGAGGGGTAAGGGTTGGAAATATGGAGGGGTAAGGGTTGGAAATATGGAGGGCTGGAAATGTGGAGGGAATAAGGGCTGGAAATATGGAGGGGTAAGGGTTGGAATTGTGGAGGGGGTAAGAGCTGGAAATATGGAGGGGTAAGGACTGGAAATGTGGAGGGGGTAAGGGCTGGAAATATGGAGGGGGTAAGGGCTGGAAATATGGAGGGGGTAAGGGCTGGAAATATGGAGGGCTGGAAATATGGAGGGGGTAAGGGCTGGAAATATGGAGGGCTGGAAATATGGAGGGGGTAAGGGCTGGAAATATGGAGAAGTAAGGGCTGGAAATATGGAGGGCAGGAAATGTGGAGGGGGTAAGGGCTGGAAATAGGGAGGGCTGGAAATGTGGAGGGGTAAGGGTTGGAAATATGGAGGGGTAAGGGTTGGAAATAGGGAGGGCTGGAAATGTGGAGGGGGTAAGGGCTGGAAATATGGAGGGGGTAAGGGCTAGAAATGTGGAGGGGGTAAGGGTTGGAAATGTGGAGGGGGTAAGGGCTTGAAATGTGGAGGGGGTAAGGGTTGGAAATATGGAGGGGTAAGGGTTGGAAATATGGAGGGGTAAGGGTTGGAAATATGGAGGGCTGGAAATGTGGAGGGGATAAGGGCTGGAAATATGGAGGGGTAAGGGTTGGAAATATGGAGGGCTGGAAATATGGAGGGGGTAAGGGCTGGAAATATGGAGGGGGTAAAGGCTGGAAAGATGGAGGGGGTAAGGGCTGGAAATATGGAGGGGGTAAGGGCTGGAAATATGGAGGGCTGGAAATGTGGAGGGGATAAGGGCTGGAAATATGGAGGGGTAAGGGTTGGAAATATGGAGGGCTGGAAATATGGAGGGGGTAAGGGCTGGAAATATGGAGGGGGTAAGGGCTGGAAAGATGGAGGGGGTAAGGGCTGGAAATATGGAGGGGTAGGGCTGGAAATATGGAGGGCTGGAAATATGGAGGGGGTAAGGGCTGGAAATATGGAGGGGGTAAGGGCTGGAAATATGGAGGGCTGGAAATATGGAGGGGGTAAGGGCTGGAAATATGGAGGGCTGGAAATATGGAGGGGGTAAGGGCTGGAAAATATGGAGGGGTAAGGGCTGGAAATATGGAGGGCAGGCCGTCTTGTGCTCAAACGGAATGAAGTCCAAAGGAGAGGCGTCCCTGCGCTTTCCCTCCTTGTCAGGCGGGGTACCTGTGTCTACTCTACCAACTTGCAAACGCACGCCAGACCTGGGAGCCAATGTCCTAAAAGGCTCCGCTTGACCCAAGATGGCTGCCAGAGTCACATGAGGTGGCAGCATCCAATTGGATGCTTCTCTGGTGACCCAGGAAACCATAGAGGAACTCTCTTGACTTCCTCTCCAACAACAGTGCGTCACCTAGAGTGGAGAAAGTGAACTGCACTTGCCTACACTTCCCTTTTGTTTCAGATGACTCTCCTTATGATATCTTTCTCCCAGACAAAGGAGCTGGCAATTCAAACTGTGTTATTCCAGGCAGTAGATACTCTCATATCAGAATGTATTGCTGTAATACCGCCGTCCATTGTTTTTATAGTGTAGTCCTGTGTCCTCCCTCCTCTCACTCTGTATATATATTGTGTGTTTTTCTCTCAGTACCCATGCAGATTATTAAAGACCAACTGAAAAAGTAAGTGTTCTAATCTCTCCTATTTCTAGATGTAAATACAAACTGGATAATATTTAGTTTGCTAAAGCACCGTGTATCATAGACAATTTCCATGTCTTTCCTTTTCACCAATTATTATTATTATTTTCTCCATCTCAGTGCTGCTGATCTCCTTCAACCTCTTTCAGCCACTTCCTGTCTTCCTGTATCATTGCTCTGCCCCCGTTATCCCGCCCACCTCCCGCCGTGGTTCAGCGATCACTAAGCCAGGTAACCAACCGGCGTTGGCAGGGTTTTTGCTTACGGATGAGGGATGGCAAGATGGCCACCGCTCCTCTCTATGCCCTTGGAGGACCGGAGCGACGTCAATGTCACTCTTTGGTTCTTTTGGTAAATATGTCTTTGTTATTTGTTTGCTTTTTAAGCAAAAGATAAAAAAAATATGTTTTTCTGATCTTTTCCTTTTAAGGGCAGGGGAAAGATTTGGGGTCTCTACCGCGTGACATCATTTTTTTTAATGACTGCCATTTTATTCTTTAGGGTCTCTGCTAAATCTATCTATCTATCTATCTATCTATCTATCTATCTATCTATCTATCTATCTATCTATCTATCTATCTATCTATCTATCTATCTATCGATCTATCTATCTATCTATCTATCTATCTATCTATCTATCTATCTATCTATCTATCTATCTATCTATCTATCTATCTATCTATCTCTCTAGCTATAGATCTATATCCAGTGGCGGTGCGTCCATAAGGGGCGCACGGGCGCCGCCCCCTCTCTCCTGCCACCCCTCTATCCCCAAAGATAGATTCATGCAATGCATGAATCTATCTATGGTCACCGCTGACATCCCCTATTCAGGTGTCCGGCCCCTTTTCGGGCGCCAGGCACCCCCAAAAATTTTGAGCACCAGCCGCCACTGTCTATATCTATAAATAATGTTTTAATTTTCTAGCAAAAAATGCTGATTTGAACTTGTGAACAACAAATGTCAGAAAAATCCGGGGTCCTCGAGTGGTTACAACAATCACAAATATCACAAGTGTCACATTTTGCCTCTTTGTCACTTCCGGTGTCACCTCTTTGATTCCTGGACCTGAATCGGCCCCATTATACTGTTGCTGTAGTATTGCCCCATGAACAGGTGACGCAAGAGGCTTCAAATCCACAAACGTGGACAGCGCGATCACCCTCCTGGCTGTGTATGGTGGCAGAGGTGTGTGAATAACAAGACTGGCTGAACTGAATCACAATGTATTTAGTTTGCAAACAGTTCACATCTAAGTACCTGAAGTGGGCTTGAATTTTGGATACAATGGTGAATCTTTGATGACAGTAACAATGTTTCTCTCTTAGGAATACTCCGAATTCTGCACCTTCCCAGAAAGTCAGAAATGCAGAAAGAGGTAAAACATAAGAAATGGAAAGGGAAAAAAACTGCGCTAGCTCATATAAGTGATGAAAAACTATGAATGAACCCTTTTAACAGCAGCAATAATAGTGGGATAAACACAAAGTAAACATGAAAAAGAAAAAATTGCGCTATGGGTGAATAATTAAAGTCCAAAGATGTGAAGTCCTTTTGAAAAAATAATAATAATGATGATGGAGTCAACACAAACAACAAAGGGCACAATGCTTGTCATGAATATCTAGGCAGATCTTATCAAGGTGTATGCTTACCAGATGATAAGCCAAAATAGACAAATGGCTATAACCCAGCCCAGGCCTTTGTTTGGCACAACAGTGCCAATTCCTCCGATAAGAGAATAGCAGCAATAGGGTGATGACTCCACAGAGTGCGTTGGTGCATGTATCCAAGGAACAGATTTAAAAATGAAGAAACAAAGAAAAAAAACACATAGCGTAATCCTGCTACATGAAATATCTCTATGTTATAGAAAATGAGATAGAGAAAACAAAACAGCACCCAGTGTATGATTTCTATCTATAGTGAACCACCACCGCATATAGGGTCTCCTCACCAGATATCAATGTGGGAAAAAAAGACCTTGTCAACAAACAACCATCATGGGAGACACATCCACCAATGTGTGAAACCGCCACCTTACATAGAGTCTGCTTACCAGAATGATCTAGACTGTATGCAATACATTCAACCGTAAGCTAGTGGATGGCTGGAGGGGTGTGAGTGTCACTCATACGGATCTGTTTCTTGCAGTGGATCAATCAATATTCCTCACGACTTATTGACAATGTCTATGATGACGAAACGCGTCTAAGGGGGTACGTGCTGACGTCACCACGCTCGATAGGACGGGAGTTTGCTTCTAGCCGGCCGGCTTTTATATGATCGTTTTACCGCTTACTGCGTAAGTGTAATTTTAATTCTTTTAAATAAATGTTGTGGCGATATCACACTATTGGTCCCCATTTGTTTTTCTTGGGTACATAACCCCTGTATGGGCCCCACGGAGCTACTATAACAGTGAGGAATATTGATTGATCCACTGCAAGAAACAGATCCGTATGAGTGACACTCACACCCCTCCAGCCATCCACTAGCTTACGGTTAAAACATAAGAATTGGAGAAATTTATAACCAAGACACAGCCAATCAAAACTCATTGCACTGATCTGTGACATCTTATTGGTTTTCCAAAAACTCCAGGATAAGGGTCCTTATTTTCAGACATTTGACAGTCATTTTTAGATCCCATTGGCCCCGAGCTGAAAATAAATGTCACTTTTTGAAATTGAACGATCCTTATCTTGGTGTATTAGCTTTGCAAATGGGTTGTGTTGAAAGCTTTATTCCTTATATGAGGTCTACATACCTGTAGATCCTTCCTTTGCTAGCTATCTGTATGCATGATAAATGTAGTTCAATGTACTCCTTTTAGGCCCCGTTCACACCTATGCGAATTGGTTGGGGCTTACACCGCATCCAATTCACATAACATTATAAAATACATTGATTCCAATGAGGCTGGTTCACATATGTGCGATGCATTCGCACTGCGCATTGCCGAAAAAACGTGTGCGTTCTCTTGGCATTGCGGTGCGGCTCAGGTGCAAATTCAGGCCCATTATGTTCTATGGGCACGCATCTGATTCGCACATGTGTTGCGTTCTGAACAGGGATCTTGAGGGGGAACTCCACGCCAAATTTAAAAAAAAAATCCCGGCATGGGTTCCCCTCCAAGAGCATACCAGGCCCTTAGGCCTGGTATGGATTTTAAGGGGAACCCCTACGCTTTAAAAAACGGCGTGGGGGTCCCCCCAAAGTCCATAGCAGACCCTTATCCGAGCACGCAACCTGGCAGGCCGCAAGAAAAGAGGGGGGACGAGAGAGCGCCCCCCCTCCCTTTTGAACCGTACCAGGCCGCATGCCTTCAACATGGGGGGGTGGGTGCTCTGGGGCAGGGGGGCGCACTGCGGCCCCCCCACCCCAAAGCACCCTGCCCCCATGTTGATGAGGACAGGGCCTCTTTCCGACAACCCTGGCCGTTGGTTGTCGGGGTATGCGGGCGGGGGGCTTATCGGAATCCAGGAGCCCCCTTTAATAAGGGGGCCCCCAGATCCCGGCCCCCCACCCTATGTGAATGAGTATGGGGTACATCGTACCCCTACCCATTCACCTGGTGGAAAAAAAATGGCAATAAAAACACTACACAGGTTTTTTAAGTCATTTATTAGTCAGCTCCGGGGGTCTTCTTCCGACTTCGGGGGTCTTCTTCCAACTTCGAGGGTCTCTTCCCACTTCAGGGGTCTCCGGTGTCGTCTCCGCGCTCTCCGGTTCTTCTCTCGCTCTCTGGTTCTTTCTTCCTTCTCCCGGGCCTCCGCTATCTTCTTCCAGCTCTTTTGCTAGCAGGGGCCTGGTCTTCTTCGTCGTCTTCTTCCCTCTTCTCTCCTGGAGATGTTGACTCGTCGCTGTCTCCGGCTGTAATGCCGTATGAGCGTAGCGCATTCACTTTTATAGGCATGGGCGTGGTCACCGGGTGATGCCACCCAGTGACCCCACCCCATATGACGTCACAGTCCCATCATTCCTCCATCATTTATTTAAAATTAGGGCGTGGAGTTCCCCCTCATGATAACAGCGGCGAGACTTCCCAGGTCGGCAAGTCCGCAGCTAAAAACGCAATGGAACCGCTGAACAACTGATTGCGAATTGGCAAAGACTCCAAGCTCAAAAACGCAACGCATAGGTGTGAACTCAGCCTAAAAGAGGCACTTTGTGTTCACAACCAGCAGCCGGGGATCTGTCATTTAGTAGCACTGGCACTACCACTGCTAAATGACAGATCCCTGCCGGCTTCTGTTTGTAAACAGCAATGAAGATCCTGGATGACTTCAGTGACCAAATTTGGTCAATAATACCACCCAGAACCCCCTGTTGCTGTGTTCAACCTCTTCACACTGAGGTGCTTTGCAGGCGCTATTGCGCTAAAAATAGCGCCTGCAAAGCGCCCTAAAAAAAACACTACTTTGTATCCAGTGTGAAAGCCTGGGGGCTTTCACACTGGAGCGTTGCGCTTGCAGGAGGGTAAAAAAACTCCTGCAAGCCGCATCTTTGAGGCGCGATAGGAGCGGTAAAAATACCGCTCCTATAGCTCCCTTGCCCATTGAAATCAATGGGGTAGCGCCTCTTTGCGGGCGTTTTTAACCCTTTTTCGGCCACTAGCGGGGGTTCAAATCACCCCACTAGCGCCCGCAAATCGCAGCAAAAACTACGTCATAGCGGCGGTAAAAATAGCGCCGCTATACCGCCAGCGCATCCAGCGCTTCGGTGTGAAAGTAGCCTAAGGGTAAAACAAATCTAAACGCCTAAGCACAATTTTGCAACTTTGACATGTGTTAGTAAAACCGTACCGATCATCACATCTATTTTGTGCACCCAGGTGGTATTTACCGCATTTTTTTCAGGACAAATTGGGCTTTCATTTGGTGGTAAATGGTATTGAATATCTTCTGATTTTTTTTATTATCTAAGGAAAACTGGCCCAAAATAGTAAACAAAAACACAAAAAGATTTATTTTGAAATGTAGCTGTATATTTCTTGCTATTACAATAACCTACCACCAAACAACAACCCAAAATAAAATTTTCTGCTCCTGACGATCGCAGCGATACCACATATGTGTATGTTAAGCTGGCCATACACCATACAATTTTCTTTAGATTTACCTTCAGCAAGGGCCTGCCTGATTGCATACAAATTTAAAGGTTTGACCTCATATTATATGGTTTTAGTAAATCGGAAGGAAAGTTGTACAAGAAAATTGTATAGTGTATGGCCAGCCTTAGACCCCATACACACTACAGTGGAACCTTGGATTACGAGCATAATCCGTTCCAGGGGAATGCTTGTAATCCAAAGCACTCGCATATATCAAAGCATTTTCCCCATAGAAGTTAATGGAAACAAAGATAATTCGTTCCACATTGACTTCTATTGTATGCAGTACAGCATGTGGCCAGAGGTAAGGGGGGGGCGCCGGAGAGACTCGGAAATACTCGGAGACCACTCAGATGCACTCGTAAACCCTTGGAAAGACTTGTAAACACTCGGGAATGGAGTATTTCCGAGTGCATCCGAGCGGCTCTGAACGGCTCCGTGTGTCACCGGCGCCCCTCGCACCTCTGGCCAAATGCGGTACTGCACACCGCAGAGGCTTGAATCCTGCTTGACAATGCTCGCAAACCGAGTCAGGATTTAAAAAATAAATAATAGCTTGTATTGCAAAACGCTCGTTAACAGCGGTACTCGCAATCCGAGATATTACTGTATTAGAATTTATGCAGCTTTTTGTCTTCAGATTTACCAAAACCATATAATATGAGGTCAAATCTTAAGACTATCAATTTGAATGCAATCAGACAGGCCCTTACACTATACGGTTTTGGTAAATCTGAAGACAAAAATCTGCAGAAAATCTAACAGTGTGTATAGGGGCCTTAGTTGTTGTTTGTACCCGTAGTACAGCCCAGAAACAATAGTGGACCATTTGCTTCTTTTTTTTTTTTTATCCTACCCAAAACACAAAACCACTGACACTAATACTAATTAAAAAAAAAAAAATCCTGTCCAGAAATGCTGACTCTGACCTTGGCCTTTGACCCTGACCTTGACTCGAACACTAACCCTGGGGATGACCTAGATCAAACCCTGATCTAGGTATTTATTTATTTTTATTTATTTTTTTTCATTATTATTATTATTATTATTATTATTATTATTATTATTATTATTATTATATCTCTGCAAGGACAGAGAAAGCTACAATGTATCTTTCTCGTCCATTCACAGAGACAAAAAACACAGGGCAGGCTTCACAGTGACTGATCACTGTGATAGCCAATGTATCACGGCGATCAGGTGACCCGGAATCGGACGCTCCTGTCCAAAAATGCTGACCCTGACCTTGGCCTTTGACCCTGACCTTGACCTGAACACTAACCCTGGAGATGACCTAGATCAAACCTTGATCTAGGTATTTTTTTATTTTCATTTTTATTTTATTTTTTCATTATTTTTATTAATATTATTATTATTATTATTATTTTTTTTTTCTACACACTCTTTTTTTTTCTATCTCTGCAAGGACAGAGAACGCTACAGTGGAACCTCGGATTACGAGCATAATCTGTTCCAGGAGAATGCTCGTAATCCAAAGTACTCACATATCAAAGCGAGTTTCCCCATTGAAGTCAATAGAAACGAAAATAATTTGTTCCGCATTGACTTCAATGGCATGCAATACCGCATGTGGCCAGAGATGGGGGGTGCCGGAGAGCCTCGGGAACACACGGAAAGGCCCGAGGACAGCTCTGCTGACCTGGGCAAACCTTGGAAAGGCTCGGGAATGGAGTATTTCCGAGCATTTCTGAACGGCTCCGACTGGCGCCATTCGGCTCAGCTCGGCTCTGGCGCCCCCTCCACCTCAGGCCAAATGCGGTACTGCACACCGCTTTGACTTAAATCCTGCTCGTTTTGCGAGACAACACTCGCAAACCGAGTTAGGATTTTTTAAAATACAGTGCTTGCATTGCGAAGCGCTCGTTAACCGCGTGACTCGCAATCCGAGGTTCCACTGTACAATGTATCTTTCTTGTCCTTTCACAGAGACAGAAAACACAGGGGCAGGCTTCACAGTGACTGCTCACTGTCATAGCCAATGCATCGCGGCGATCAGGTGACCCGGAATCGGACACCCCAGGTCCTGATCGTTAGAACGGGGCCCGGGGCTCTCAATTAGACCCCAGTTTCTGTGCTGGGAGCACGTTGAGCGGCGCGCTCCCAGCACAAAGGGAGATACGCTGCCCCGCGGAAAAAAGCCCAATTCAGTGAGGCCGCGAAAGAGACACTTTGGGGGTTATTTACTAAAGGCAAATCCACTTTGCACTAAAAGTGCATTAGGAAGTGCAGTCGCTGTAGATCCGAGGAGGACATGCAAGGAAAATAAAAAACAGCATTTTTGATTGTACATGATTGGATGATAAAACCAGCAGAGCTTCCCCTCATTTCAGATCTACCCCTTAGATCTACAACGACTGCACTTCCAAGTGCACTTGTAGTGCAAAGTGGATTTGCCTTTAGTAAATCACCATTTTGTGTTTACAACCAGCAGCCGGGGATCTGTCATTTAGCAGCACTATCACTGCTAAATGACAGATCCCCGCCGGCTCCTGTTTGTAAAGGCAGCAATCGGGATCCTGGGTGACTTCATTGACCGAATTTGGCCATGACCATATTTGGTCAATGATATCACCCAGAACCCCCTGTTGCTGCTGTGTTTAAATGGAGGCCTCTGGCATGGAGTGCGGCACGATATGGTAGAGGGTTCGGCCTCAGCAGGAGGACAGTGTTCTAGCAGGACAGGAGAAGAAGTGAGGACTTGTCCTCTTGGTGCCAAATTCCGACAACAACAACTCTTACAGTTTCCTCCCCAGTTCTAAGTCCTTTTTTTTTTTTGAAGTTTCTCCTCAAGGTGTAGGAAATCTGACTCAGAGAAGCACAGAAACACTCCAGAGGAGGCAAACACCTATTTATGCTTTTATACTGAAATATTGGATTGTGAGAATTTTTATTTTTTATATTTTTTTGCCCAAAGAGTGGACACATTGATGACTACAACCCTCTTATTGCAGTGGCAACCATGAGATCCAGCGTAAAAAGCGAGGGGAAGGAGTCGCTCTCCGACAGCCGCTGTCCCTCGTATGAGAACGTGGAGAATGTAAACGGGTCCCTTGTCTGTAAGTGTCTTCTAGAATGGGGGGGCTATTCTGAGTTTAAAGCTTATTTTTTGGCCTTATTAAAACACACAAATTAATGAAGCTTTGTTATTATTAATAGATCCTTAACCAATTCTGGACCGAGCCGCTTTTTGAGATTTGTTGTTTACAAGTTAAAATCATTTTTTTTTTTGCTAGAAAATTACTTAGAGCCCCCAAACATTATATATATATATATATATATTTTCAGACACCCTAGAGAATAAAATCACGGTCGTTCCAATACTTTCGGTCACACCGTATTTGTGCAGCGGTCTTACAAACCGCATTTTTTGGGGAAAAAATTCACTTTTTTGAATAAAAAAAATAAGACAACAGTAAAGTTAGACCATTTTTTTTTCTAAATTGTGAAAGATAATGTTACACCGAGTAATGCTGGCCATACACTATACAAAAAATCAGCCGAAATTTGGTCGTTCAGACAGTTTGTTCGTTTTTCAAACAGTTAATGGGCACAAAATCGATAATCGTTGGGACATTTTTGAGCTGAAAAAACGTAGGACAAGTTTGGAAATTTTCTGCCGAACGAACGATAAATTGAAAGGTTAATGTGTTTCCCGTCCGAACTTTCTGCACTAGGTATATGTAAAAAAAAAATAATAATAATTTTTTTATTTATGTCCACTGAACGATTTATCGGTCATTACATGATGGCACTATCGTTTGCGCTCACAGCCGAACGTTCGTTTTTCGAAAGTTTGTTCGGACGATTTTTCGTACAGTGTATGGCCAGCATTACCTGATACCCAACATGTCACGCTTCAAAATTGCACCTGCTTGTGGAATGGCGACAAAGTTTGACCCTCAAAAATCTCCATAGGCGACATTTAAAAATTTCTACAGGTTGCATGTTTTGAGTTACAGAGGAGGTCTGGTGCTAGAATTATTGCTCTCGCTCTAACGATCGCGGCAATACCTCACATGTGTGGTTTGAACACCGTTTTCATATGCGGCCGCTACTCACGTATGCGTTCGCTTCTGCGCGCAACCTCGTCGGGCGCTTTAAATTTTTCTTATTTATTTTACTTTTTATTTTATTTTTTTACACTGTCCATTTAAAAAAAATTATAATTTGGGTCACTTTTATTTCTATTACAAGGAATGTAAACATCCCTTGTAATAGAAAAAAAGTATGACAGGACCTCTTAAATGTGAGATCTGGGGTCAAAAACAACACTTAAAAGCAATAAAAAATAATAATAAATAAATGTCTTTTGAAAAAATAAAAAATAAATTCCCCTTTAGGACTATTGGGCGGAAGTGAAGTTTGACGTCGCTTCCTTCATCCAATGGTATGGAGCCGAGTTGGGGCCATCTTTCCCTCACTCAGCATCCAGTTTTGCAGGGGAGAGGACCCGATCGGCTTCGCCTCTACCGACGGCTCCAGTAAGCGGCGGAGATGACCGGAGCGAGGTTTTCCACGTCAAAGTACCGACATATAACAACGGCGGCTGGTCGTTAAGTGGTTAAATATTATTTTTTAAGCAGGGTAAGTACCTGAACCTGACCTGGTATCAGTCTCCTGCACGCTTTGGGGTGTTAGAGGGAGAAGCAGCACAAGAGCTAATCAGTTCATGTGCATGCTGATAGGAGGAGATTGCAGAATGACAGAGAGATGAGCTCCTCACTGCACTGCTTCTCCTTTCACTGTCCAGTCACAGGTTGGAGGTGGGTCTAGAACAAGAGTAGGCAACTTTAAAGAGGTGGAGATCTACCTGAACAACATGGGAGAAGTCAAAGATCACCGGGCGCAGTGTCACCTCACACCTGATTTAAACCTCTAATTGACGTATTACCGCGTCGCAATCGCGTACATTGCACGGCAATCATGGGTTTAAATTGGGTGGTGGGGAGGTAAGAAACTGCTTCCTTACTAGCTGTCAAACACACTCGGATCGCTTTTCAGAGGAGCAGCAGTGCCTGCTGCACTTGTGAATGAGTCCTTGGTTGCATTCCGCAGCGGCACTCTTAGGGCTGGTTTACACGTAAAGTTGGGGGTTGGTAAACCCTGCGGTTGAGTTTACGGCCCCTAATTCCTACCCCCTTTAGCTGCTGAGGCAGCAACCAAAGGTGTACAAATGTCGCAGCAGGAATTAAAGGGGTTGTAAAGGTTCCTTTTTTAAAAAAACAAAAAAACAAAACAAACATGTAGCGATACCCCCTAGAGGGCTGCTGGATTAAATTTTGGGTCCTGCCGTTACCCCACATTTCACCGTCCCAGAACTAAGAGTCTATGTTAGGTCGTTTTGAATAGATAAATAAACACCAACCACTGTATAGATCAATATCCAAATGGTAGAAAATCAAAATATTAATGAAAAATGAATTAATTAAATAGGACTCAGTTCATAAACAGAGATGAGTGAAAAAAGTTTTTCCCAAGTGTCCAAGATTAATGGTAGTAGAAATGTGAAGAATCCACTGTGCCAAACTTGTTCCAAACACGATTAGGAAAGAGTGATGATAGTGAAGCACCTCCACCTAAGGCCCGGTTCACACAGGGGCGGCGCGACTTCTGGGGGCGACCTCGGCGGCGCGATCTCAAGACGACTTGAGACGCCCGCCGAGGCGACTTGCATAATGACTTCTGTATAGAAGTCAATGCAAGTCGCCCTGCGTCGCCCCCAAAAGTAGTACAGGAACCTTTTTCTAAGTCGGAGCGACTCAGGTCGCTCCTATTGGAACGGTTCCATAGCACAGACCGGGACGCGACTCCTCAGGCGACCGAGTCGCCTGAGGAGTCGCCCCTGTGTGAACTGGGCCTAAGTAAACACTGCCGCTTACCGAATAGACGTGATCTCTTATAACAGGAGATCAAATACAGCATAGGCTAATGACCCAGCCTGGGGTTCTTTATGGAAAACACCTCAGCTCCGCATACATCATACAGGGATGTAGACCTCAGAAAAGCTTCTCAGCTCAGTATGCAGCATATAAGGATGTGGACCTCAGCCAGCAGCACCCGGGGTCACGCCACATGAAATGATGAATAAATACGCATAGAATGCAGTAAGGTGAAAAAACATGTACCTTTACAACCCCTTTAAGCCCCCTGTTGCTTTTGGTGGGTGCTCCCGCCTGACAATCACGACCCATTAGGGTGACCACATTTCCAAACTACCATTCAGGCACACCCCCCCTTCCCAAAAATCAGCTTGTGCTGTAACGAATCACAGCACAGTGATTGGACACAAGAGGCGGGATTTATGATTTCTCCAATCACAAGCAGGGGGCGGGGATTGTGCTCCTCCAGGCATTCCAGCGGTGATGTTGGGGCCTTTTTTGGGGGCATCAGATTGGCCCGGGGGGGGGGGGTGGCTGTGTCAGTTTCATTCTGGGACACTGTATTGTCCTGGAATGAAGGTGCCCAGGACAGACCTGCAAAATCCAGGACTGTCCCGGGCAATCCAGGACACGTGGTCATCCTACGACCTATTCAAGTAAATGGGGCCACTCTGTAGGTGTGCGCAGAATCGCAGGCTGCAAACAATGATATCTGAATGATGCCTGTAGCTGCAGGCATCATTCAGATATCCCCCCTCAAAGTCAGCGACGTCATATGACGTCCTTGGTGGACAAGTGGTTAAATCATCATAATGACAACAGAAACTACCCAAATGACCCTGATCTAAAGTTTACATACCCCGGTGATTTTGGCCAGATAACATGCACACAAGTTGATACAAAGGGGTTTGAATGGCTATTAAAGGTAACCATCCTCACCTGTGATCTGTTTGCATGTAACTAGTGTGTGTGAATAAAAGGTCAATGAGTTTCTGGACTCCTGACAGACCCTTGCATCTTTCATCAAGTGCTGCACTGACATTTCTGGATTCTGAGTCATGGGGAAAGCAAAAGAATTGTCAAAGGATCTGCGGGAAAAGGTAGCTGAACTGTATAAAACAGGAAAGGGATATTAAAAGATATGCAAGGAATTGAGAAGGCCAATCAGCAATGTTCAAACTCTAATCAAGAAGTGGAAAATGAGGGGTTCTGGTGAAACCAAACCACGGTCAGGTAGACCAACTAAAATTTCAGCCACAACTGCCAGGAAAATTGTTCGGGATGCAAAAAAAAAAAATCCACAAATAACTTCAGATGAAATACAGGACTCTCTGAAAACATGTAGTGTGGCTTCCAGATGCACAATAAGGAGGCACTTAAAGAAAGATGGGCTGCATGGTCGAGTCTCCAGAAGAAAGCCATTACTACGCAAATGCCACAAAGTATCCCAATTACAATACGCCAAACAGCACAGAGACAAGACTCAAACCTTCTGCCACAAAGTCATTTGGAGTGATGAGACCAAAGTTGAGCTTTTTGGCCACGACCATAAACACTACATTAAGGGTACGTTCACACTGAGGCGCTGGGTGCGTCGGCGGTAAAGTGGCGCTATGTTTAGCGGTGCTTTACTGCAGTTTTTGACGTGATTTTCGGCCACTAGCGGGGCACTTTTAACCCCCGCTAGCGGGCGAAAAAGGGTTAAACCCGCCCGCAATGCGCCTCTGCAGTGGCACTTTGCAGGCGGTATGGCCGCGCTGCCCCATTGATTTTAATGGGCAGGGGCGCTGTAGGAGTGGTGTATTCACCGCTCCTACAGCGCATCAAAGATGCGGCTAGCAGGGCTTTTTTTACCGTCCTGCCAGCGCACCGCTCCAGTGTGAAAGCACTCTGGCTTTCACACTGAACAGAAAGAAGCGGCTCTTTCAGGGCAGTTTGCAGGCACTATTTTTACCGCAATAGCGCCTGCAAAGCGCCCCAGTGTGAAAGCAGCCTTAAAGAGGAGTCAACAAGGCCTATGATGAAAGGTACACCATTCCTACTGTGAAACACGGCGGTGGATTGCTGATGTTTCGGGGATGTGTGAGCTACAAAGGCACAGGAAATTTGGTCAAAGTTGATGGCAAGATGAATGCAGTATGTTATCAAAAAATACTGGAGGAACATTTGCATTCATCAGCCAGGAAGCTACGCATGGGACGTACTTGGACATTCCAACATGACAATCATACAAAACACAAGGCCAAGTCCACCTTCCATTGGCTACAGAAGAATAAAGTGAAGGTTCTGGAGGGGCCATCTCATCTCCTGACCTCAATATCATTGAGCCCCTCTGGGGAGATCTCAAACGTGCCGTTCATGGAAGACAGCCCCAGAATTTACAGGAACTGGAGGCTTTTTGCCAAAAGGAATGGACAGCTTTACCATCTGAGAAGATAAAGAGCCTCATCCACAAATACCACAAAAGCCTTCAAGCTGTCATTGATGTTAAAGGGGGCAATACACGGTATTAAGAACTGGGGTATGTAAATGTATGAGCACAACTGTATGTGAACAGGCAGGAGGGGGGCAGAGGGGTGACCGCCTTTGTGTCAAAACACTCCCTTCTATGCCGCAACACCACAGGCCAAATGGACCAGCAAGATACAACCGTGTGCTTACATTAACCGCTTCCTGACCGCCGCACGCCGATATACGTCGGCAGAATGGCACGGCTGGGCACATTGGCGTACAGGTACGTCCCCTTTAATGTGTGCGGCCGCGACCCTGTCGGGTACTCCATTAACCGTGCCCACGGGACCCGCGG
Organism: Rana muscosa; assembly: GCA_029206835.1. NCBI lineage: Eukaryota > Metazoa > Chordata > Amphibia > Anura > Ranidae > Rana > Rana muscosa. The sequence goes on from CM055127.1 coordinate 164,652,051, forward strand.
ACCCGATCGTCGCCGCCGGTGTCCCGCGATCGGGTCACAGAGCTGAAGAACCGGGAGAGGTAAGTGTAAACAAACTTCTCCCCGTGCTTCCTAGTGAGACTGTCACTGATTGTCTGTTCCCTGTCATAGAGAACGACGATCAGTGACGTCACACGCCTTCACACAGTTAGAATCACTCATTAGGTCACACTTAACCCTTTTAGCGCCCACTGCAGGTTAACCCCTTCACTGCCCGTGTCATTTTCACAGTAATCAGTGCATTTTTATAGCACTGATCGCTGTAAAAATGACAATCGTCCCAAAATGGTGTCAAAAGTGTCCGATGTGTCCGCCATAATGTTACAGTAACAATAAAAATCGCTGATCGCCGATTACTATTAAAAAAAAAATATTAATAAAAATGCCATAAAACTATCCCCTATTTTGTAAACGCTATAACTTATGCGCAAACCAATCAATAAACGCTTATTGCGATTTTTTTTACCAAAAATATCTAGAAGAATACGTATCGGTCTAAACTGAGGACATTTTTTTTTTATATTTATATTTTTGTGGGGATATTTATTATAGCAAAAAGTAAAAAATATTGCATTTTTTTCAAAATTGTCGCTCTATTTTTGTTTATAGCGCAAAAAATAAAAACCGCAGAGGGGATCAAATACCACCAAAAGAAAGCTCTATTTGAGGGAAAAAAAGAACGTCAATTTTGTGTGGAAGCCACGTCGCACGACCGCGCAATTGTCAGTTAAAGCGACGCAGTGCCGAATCGCAAAAAGGGGCCTGGTCTTTTAGCAACAAAATGGTTCAGGGCTTAAGTGGTTAAAGACTTCCCGCCATATGGTAAAATGACAGTGGGGCCGGATGCACTCTTGTTCTGGGACGACATCATATGACGGCACCCCAGAACCACCACTGGGAGCGAGCAGCTTGTTGCTCGCAGCCGTGCCGTGTTCTAGGAACATGGTGCGGCTGCAATCCTGATCTTCGTAAAGAGCCGATGACGCAGCTCTTTACCCATGTGGATTGACTGTGTCCAACAAGGAACTCCATGCCCAAGAGGTGAACTTCATGCCTAAGAGAGTTAAGGCAGTGCTGGAAAATAATGGTGGCCACACAAAATATTGCCACTGGGCCCAATTTGGACATTTTCACTTAGGGGTGTACTCACTTTTGTTGCCAGCGGTTTAGACATTAATGGCTGTGTGTTGAGTTATTTTGAGGGGACAGCAAATTTACACTGTTATACAAGCTGTACACTCACTACTTTACATTGTAGCAAAGTGTCATTTCTTCAGTGTTGTCACATGAAAAGATAGAATAAAATATTTACAAAATGTGTGGGGTGTACTAACTTTAGTGAGATACTATAAAAGTAGTGTAAGATTTTTCTTTTAATTTTCACAGGTGACAATTTGTTTTTTATTATGTTTTCATGAAGTAGCGCTGGGGTAATATAAAATTAGTGTAAAGGCCTGTACACATGATCCAATTTTACGACAATAATTGTCTGACGGACGTGTTGTGTCAGATAATCCGACCGCGTGTAGGCGCCATCAGACAATTGTTGGCGGAATTAACGACAACAAATGTTGGCTGTTCGTGCTCACCAAACTGTCTGGCAATAAATCTGTTACGTCGGATTATCCGATTGTGTGTACACAAATCCGTCCAACTAAAATCCAAAGTACAAACACGCATGCTCAGAACCAATGTTAAACATTAAGACAACATTAGCAGAAGTTGCCCAAAGGGTGGCGCCAAAGAGCAGAAAAACAACATATTTAGGTTTTGTTGGCTGAAAATGTTGTGCCGCCTGTATGCGTACCAAGTTGACGGCCAATGCCCTTCAGACCAAAATTCACGGAAAAGTCCGATGGAAGTCCGATTGTGTGTACGAGGCTCAAGAGTTTTCTTTTATTTTCTGGGGTTAGACAATACATTTTTTAAATTACATTTTCAGAAATTGTTCTATAATGATATATAAAGATAGTGTGGGATGTTTCTTTTGATTTTCTAGAATGTTTTAAGAATTAAAGTTTTATTTTTTCCACTTATATTCACATTGGTTCCCAATGATTGGGTGAGATGGGATGGGGTGAGATTTTTTATTTATATCTCGTAAAATAGTTCTGTAATATATTTAAGGCAGCGTAAGATTTAAATCTTAATGTTCTAGTGGAGAGAAAATTCAAGTTTTTTTCCCCCCACATATAATTACATTGTTTTCCAATGATTGGGTGAGATGGGATGGGGTGAGAATTTTTTTTTTTCTCGTAAAATTTTTGTGTAATATATTTAAGACAGCGTAAGATATTCAATTTTAATGTTCTAGTGGAGAGAAATTTTTTTTTTTATTTAATTCATTTTTTCTTTACTGATTTTAAAGTTAGTACAAGATTTTTATTTTTATTTTCACGGTGAGAGTTTATTTTTTTATTACATTTTCATGAATTAGTTCTGTAGTAATGTAAAGGTCGTGTAAGTTTTAATTTTCTTGGGTGAGAACATTTCTTTTAATTATGTTTTCATAGAATTGTTCTGTAATTATTTAGAAGCAGTGTGAGATTTTTTTTTTTTTTTTTTAAAGTTTTCGTGGCAATAGTTATGCTTTGTAGACGAAATACAGAGTTGATCCCCCATCCTGTATTATGTCAATGAGTTATTCCCATTATGTAATGTGCCTGCGTATATCTTGTAATCACTATAGGATTTGTATGCTTTAGCAGCGTATGGCGCGGGTTTATCGCAGAATCAGCAGGCTCGCTCCGTGTCCCATCATTAAATTAATATGGGATTTTCTCTACATTCATTTCTAGTCACTGCACACAAGAGTTTCCTATATCTGCTTATGTAACCAGCTAGGCTACCCGGAGCTGTGGACTGTATATTCTGAGGCTGGAGCCTTGCCATTGGTGACATCAGTTTGGTGAAGAGATATGCAATGTAGACCAGTTGGAGGTTTTCCAGGTTTGGTGGCCTTTGGCTGCCTAAATGACCAAAGCAACTCCGGCTGAACGGCTTCTGCCCAAACTGGCGACACCCACCCTTAAGTTCCAGAGGTCCCAGTAAGCCTGCTCAAGTGCCTCTTGCTCTTGCCCAGGGATCTCCAAACAATGAACCTCCAGCTGTTGTGGAACTACACGTCCCACAGACATGACTAGGCATGATGGGAATTGTAATTCCTGAAAAACTGGAGGGCCCTGCTCTTGCCCATCAGAGCACAAAAAATGGTGTATTGCAGTGGTCTCCAAACTACCCAAACTGTGGCCATTTTTCTTGCCTTTATTCAGCCCTCGGGCACTGTTCCCCCCACTGATATGATCAAATATTCCACCCATTGACACCAACAATGAGGCACCATTCCTTCCATTGACTCCAACAATGGAGTGCTATTCCTCCCACTGACACCAACTTTGGGGCACCATTCCTCCCACTGACATCAACGATAGGGCACTATTCCCCTGACATCAACGATGGGGCACTATTCCCCTGACATCAACGATGGGACACTATTCCCCTGACATCAACGATGGGGCACTATTCCTCCCACTGACACCAATGATGGGGCACTATTTTCCTGACACCAATGATGAGGCATTATTCCTCCCACTGACACCAACAATGGGGCACTATTCCTCCCACTGACACCAATGATGGGGCACTATTCCTCCCACTGACACCAATAATGGTGCACTATTCCTCCCACTGACACCAATGATGGAGCACTATTTCCCTGACATCAGTGATGTGGCACTATTCCTCCCACTGACACCAATGATGGGGCACTATTCCTCCCACTGACAGCAACAACGGGGCACTATTCCTCCCACTGACACCAATGATGGGGCACTATTCCTCCCACTGACACCAATAATGGTGCACTATTCCTCCCACTGACACCAATGATGGGGCACTATTCCTTCCACTGACCCCAAGGATGGAGCACTATTTCCCTGACACCAGTGATGGGGCACTATTCCTCCTCCTACTGACCAATGGTAATATGTAATATGTAATTTATTCACTCCCACTGACCACTGAGCCAGACACAGTGTCTACATCCACTGATGCTGGGACATTTTCTACTCCCACTGGCCAAAGTCTGCCCCCCATAAAGTCTGAAGGACAGTAAAATGGCCCTTTGTTTAGAAAGTTTGGAGACCCCTTGTGTATTGTCTATCCTGATATTCTGGAAACACCAAGCTCTCCAGCATAATTGGTGTTCCCAGCTCCACCCACTGTTTCTTTTGAACTCTACCTCTTGGTAGTCATGGCCAAGTCTGTACATTTGCATTCTCTGCTATGGACTGTCCACTTCTCTGCTAACGAGTATCAGTCCGCCATCCAATCTCTGACCCTTCTGGTTACTTTAATCTCTAATTACACCTAGCATCCTTAGGACAATCAATATCCAATTAAATTAAACCATGTGGACTTTATGAATCTGGCACAGATGGTCAGTTTCCTGGATAGCAATATAAGTTCACCAAAGCATGTGACTGTTTGCCTACATTTTTTCTTTAAGAATGTGATCTCTCTGTGATTTGTAGACCCCCCAGCTTTGTCCTGTGTAATAACTGCGCTCTCCTCTCCCCTTCCAGCTGCTCCAGTGATGAGGAAAGACCATACATACCTGTGAGAGACTTTTTATTACTTGTAAGGCAACCTAATGGCTCAATGAGAACAAAAGAGGGAGGGAGAGATAGAAGAAGAGAGCTGTAGAAGAAAGGAGGGGAGAGGAAGGAAGCAAGAGAGTGATAGAACAAAAGAGGGAGCGATAGAATAAAAGAGCTGGAGAGGAGATGAAGAGAGCAATAGAGGAAGGAAGCAAGAGAGTGATAGAACAAAAGAGGGAGCAATAGAAGAAGAGAGCTGTAGAAGAGAGGAGAGGAAGAGAGGAAGGAAGCAAGAGAGCGATAGAACAAAAGAGGGATCGATAGAAGAAGAGATCTGTAGAGGAAGAGAGGGGAGAAGAAGAGAGGAAGGAAGCAAGAGAGCGATAGAACAAAAGAGGGAGCGATAGAAGAGAGGAGGGGAGAGGAAGAGAAAAAGGAAGCAAGAGAGCGATAGAACAAAAGAGGGAGAGATAGAATAAGAGAGCTGTAGTGGAGAGGAGAGGAAGGAAGAGAGGAAGGAAGCAAGAGTGATAGAACAAAAGAGGGAGCAATAGAAGAAGAGAGCTGTAGAAGAGAGGAGAGGAAGAGAGGAAGGAAGCAAGAGAGCGATAGAACAAAAGAGGGATCGATAGAAGAAGAGAGCTGTAGAGGAAGAGAGGGGAGAAGAAGAGAGGAAGGAAGCAAGAGAGCGATAGAACAAAAGAGGGAGCGATAGAAGAAGAGAGCTGTAGAAGAGAGGAGGGGAGAGGAAGAGAGGAAGGAAGCAAGAGAGCGATAGAACAAAAGAGGGAGAGATAGAATAAGAGAGCTGTAGTGGAGAGGAGAGGAAGGAAGAGAGGAAGGAAGCAAGAGTGATAGAACAAAAGAGGGAGCAATAGAAGAAGAGAGCTGTAGAAGAGAGGAGAGGAAGAGAGGAAGGAAGCAAGAGAGCGATAGAACAAAAGAGGGATCGATAGAAGAAGAGAGCTGTAGAGGAAGAGAGGGGAGAAGAAGAGAGGAAGGAAGCAAGAGAGCGATAGAACAAAAGAGGGAGCGATAGAAGAGAGGAGGGGAGAGGAAGAGAAAAAGGAAGCAAGAGAGCGATAGAACAAAAGAGGGAGAGATAGAATAAGAGAGCTGTAGTGGAGAGGAGGGGAGAGGAAGAGAGGAAGGAAGCAAGAGAGCGATAGAACAAAAGAGGGAGAGATAGAATAAGAGAGCTGTAGTGGAGAGGAAGGAAGAGAGGAAGGAAGCAAGAGTGATAGAACAAAAGAGGGAGCAATAGAAGAAGAGAGCTGTAGAAGAGAGGAGAGGAAGAGAGGAAGGAAGCAAGAGAGCGATAGAACAAAAGAGGGATCGATAGAAGAAGAGAGCTGTAGAGGAAGAGAGGGGAGAAGAAGAGAGGAAGGAAGCAAGAGAGCGATAGAACAAAAGAGGGAGCGATAGAAGAGAGGAGGGGAGAGGAAGAGAAAAAGGAAGCAAGAGAGCGATAGAACAAAAGAGGGAGAGATAGAATAAGAGAGCTGTAGTGGAGAGGAGAGGAAGGAAGAGAGGAAGGAAGCAAGAGTGATAGAACAAAAGAGGGAGCAATAGAAGAAGAGAGCTGTAGAAGAGAGGAGAGGAAGAGAGGAAGGAAGCAAGAGAGCGATAGAACAAAAGAGGGATCGATAGAAGAAGAGAGCTGTAGAGGAAGAGAGGGGAGAAGAAGAGAGGAAGGAAGCAAGAGAGCGATAGAACAAAAGAGGGAGCGATAGAAGAAGAGAGCTGTAGAAGAGAGGAGGGGAGAGGAAGCGAGGAAGGAAGCAAGAGAGCGATAGAACAAAAGAGGGAGAGATAGAATAAGAGAGCTGTAGTGGAGAGGAGAGGAAGGAAGAGAGGAAGGAAGCAAGAGTGATAGAACAAAAGAGGGAGCAATAGAAGAAGAGAGCTGTAGAAGAGAGGAGAGGAAGAGAGGAAGGAAGCAAGAGAGCGATAGAACAAAAGAGGGATCGATAGAAGAAGAGAGCTGTAGAGGAAGAGAGGGGAGAAGAAGAGAGGAAGGAAGCAAGAGAGCGATAGAACAAAAGAGGGAGCGATAGAAGAAGAGAGCTGTAGAAGAGAGGAGGGGAGAGGAAGAGAGGAAGGAAGCAAGAGAGCGATAGAACAAAAGAGGGAGAGATAGAATAAGAGAGCTGTAGAGGAGAGGAGAGGAAGGAAGCAAGAGAGCGATAGAACAAAAGAGGGAGCGATAAAAGAAGAGAGCTGTAGAAGAGAGGAGGGGAGAGGAAGAGAGGAAGGAAGCAAGAGTGATAGAACAAAAGAGGGAGAGATAGAAGTAGAGAGCTGTAGAAGAGTGGAGGGAAGAGGAAGAGAGGAAGGAAGCAAGAGAGCGATAGAACAAAAGAGGGAGCGATAGAAGAAGAGAGCTGTAGAAGAGAGGAGGGGAGAGGAAGGAAGCAAGAGAGCGATAGAACTAAAGAGGAAGAGATAGAATAAGAGAGCTGTAGAGGAGAGGGGAGGAAGAGAGGAAGGAAGCAAGAGAGCGATAGAACAAAAGAGGGAGAGATAGAATAAGAGAGGTGTAGTGGAGAGGAGAGGAAGAGAGAAAGGAAGCAAGAGTGATAGAACAAAAGAGGGAGAGATAGAAGAAGAGAGCTGTAGAAAAGAGGAGGGGAAGGAAGCAAGAGAGCGATAGAACAAAAGAGGGAGCGATAGAATAAGAGAGCTGGAGAGGAGAGGAGAGGAGAGGAAGGAAGCAAGAGAGCGATAGTAGAAATGTGTGGTTCGGTTTGTTCCGAATTAAAATTGTATCTGAATTTCCGAATTAGAATGGTACCGAATTTAAACGAATCCGAAATAACGAAAAATAATTCGGACGAAACTTGAATTTGAATCGTTTTCAAAAAGTTTTCCAAATTCCAAAGAGAATAAAATAGAATAGAAAATAAAGAAATAGAATAAAAAAAAATATATATTCTTTATCCTTTATTTTCCATTCTATTTTATTATTTTTGGAAATTGGAAAACTATTCTAATTCGAAAACTATTCGAATCGATTCGAAAATGAACAAACAAAACGAATTCCAAAAATAAATGGAACTAAATTAACTAAACAAATTTATGTAAATAGCGAATCGAAATAAAACAAATTTTTTCGTTCTGCACATGTCTAATCGATAGAACAAAAGAGGGAGAGATAGAAGAAGAGAGCTGGAGTAAGAGAGGAGAGGAGTGAAACAGAGGCAGAAAAAGAGAGCAAAAGAGCAATAAAACAAAAAGGGGAGATATTAAAATAGAGAGCTGGATGAGGAGAGGAGAGGGAGAAAGTGTTATGCTGCGTACACACGATCGGAATTTCCGACAACAAATGTTTGATGTGAGCTTTTGGTCGGATATTCCGACCGTGTGTAGGCTACATCGGACATTTGCTGTCGGAATTTCCGACAACAAATGTTTGAGAGCAGGTTCTCTATTTTTCCGACAACAAAAGTTCTTGTCGGAAATTCCGATTGTGTGTAGCCATTTCCGACGCACAAAAGTGCTGCGCATGCTCAGAACCAATTTGACGCATGCTCGGAATCATTGTAATTAATTTTTCTCGGCTCGTCATAGTATTGTACGTCTCTGCGTTCTTGACAATTGGAATTTCCGAGTAACATTTGTTCGACCGTGTGTATCCAAGACAAGTTTGAGCGAAAATACGATGGAAAAAAAAACACGGTTTTGTTGACGGAAATTCCGATCGTGTGTATGTGGCATAAGGGAGCCAGGATAGGGAGATAGAACAAAAGAGGGAGACATAGAAGAAGAGAGCTGGAAGGAATGGGAGGGGAGGAAAGGAGAGGCGAGGAAGGAGAAAAGGGGAGCAATGGAACAAATGAGGGTAGATAAAGGAAGAGAGCTGGAGTGAAAGAGGAGAAAAAGTGAGGAGGGGAGCAAGAGAGCGATAGAACAAAAGAGGGAGAGATAGAAGAAGAGAGCTGGAGCGAGAGAGGAGGGAGAGAAAGAAAGAGGGGAAGGAGAAGAAGGGAGCCAGTAAGCAATAGAACAAATGAGGGGAGGTAAAAGAAGAGAGCTGAAGTGAAGGAGGAGAGGAGAGAAAGAGAAGAGGAATAAGAGGGAAGCAAGAGAGCGATAGAACAAAAAGAGGAGATATAAAAGTAGAGAGCTGGATGAGGAGAGGGAGAAAGTGTATGGGAGAAAGAACATGGAGATAGAACAAAAGAGGGAGAGATAGAAGAAGAGAGCTGGAGTAAGAGAGGAGAGGAGTGAAAGAGAGGCCGAAAAAGGGAGCAAAAGAGCAATAGAACAAAAAGAGGAGATATAAAAGTAGAGAGCTGGATGAGGAGAGGAGAGGGAGAAAGTGTATGGGAGAAAGAACATGGAGATAGAATAAAAGAGGGAGACATAGAAGAAGAGAGCTGGAGCGAGAGAGGAGGGGAGAGGAGGGAGAGAAAGAAAGAGAGAAAGAAGAAGGGAGCTAGTGAGCAATAGAACAAAAGAGGAGCGATAAACGAGAGATGGAGTGAAAGAGAATAAGAAAGGAGAGAAAGAGAAGAAGGGAGCAAGAGAGTGATAGAACAAAAGAGGGAGAAGAAGAGAGCTGGAGTGAGAGAGGAGAGGAGAGAAAGAGAGGACAGGGCAAAAGAGTGGAGAGGGGAAAGGAGAGGAGCAATGGAACAAATTAGGGTAGATAAAAGTAGAGAGCTGGAGAAAAAGAGAAGGAAGCAAGAGAGTGATAGAACCAAAAAGAGGGAGAAGAAGAGAGCTGGAGTGAGAGAGATTAGAGAAAGAGAAGAAGGGAGCAAGAGAGCGAAAGAACAAAAGAGGGATGAGAAGAAAGCTGGAGTGAGAGAGGAGAGGAGAGAAAGAAAGGTAGGAAGGGAGCAAAAGAGTGGAGAGGGGAGAGGAGCAATGAAACAAATGAGGGTAGATAAAAGAAGAGATCTGGAGAGAAAGAGAAGAATGAAGCAAGCGAGTGATAGAACAAAAGAGGGAGAGATAGAAGGAGAGGAGAGGAGTGAGAGAAAGTAAGAGAGGAAGAAGAACAAGGGAGCAAATGAGCAATAGAACAAATTAGGGGAGATAAAAGTAGAGAGGTGGAGCGACAGAGTTGAGGAAAGGAGAGAAAGTGAGATAGGGATAGGGTTGCCACCTATTCCCTTTAAACCCCCAAACACATATGAATTACACAGGTTCTGAGGCTAATTTAATGCAGATAAGGCACCAAGTGAGATTACCACCTTAATCAACCACAGAACCCGTATAATTAATGTGTGTTCAGCTTTAAAGGGATGAGGTGGCAACCCTAGATAGGGAGTTAGGAGAGCAATAGAACAAAAGAGGGAGAAGAGAGTTGGAGTGAGAGGAGAGGAGAGGAGAGAAAGAAAGAAAGGAAGGAGAAGGGAGCAAATGAGAAATAGAACAAAAGGAGTAGAGATAAAGGAAGAGAGATGGGGTGAAAGAGGAAAGGAGAGATGGAAGAAGAAAGCTGGAGCGAGAGAAAAGAGGAGAGAAGAGCCAAGGAAAGACAGGCAGAAACAGAGAGGAAGGGAGTGGGAAAGAGCTAGAAGAAAAGAGGGAAAAATAGAGGAAGACGGTGGGAGCAAGAGAGAAGACATAAAAGAGGCTGTGCAATTGGATTAGGAGGAAAGAAGGAAGAAAGAGAAAGTATGGAGAAAGAAAGTCTGACTCATTAAAAAGGAAAGGAGCAAGCTAGAGGATGAGAGAAGAGAAAATTCACCAGGTATATGAGTAATGACTTTCTGTTTCTTGTTTCAGAGAAGTATTTCCCAGTGATACAGAGTTGGAGCTTACTACAGCAGATAAAGGGATTGGTAAGTAACAATATGTACCTTCTATATCATAAAAATAATACAGTATTGTACATTCCATACCTCCCAGATTTCTAGGATAGGGACACTCTTTTCCTTTGTATTTTATAATATGAAGAATGTAACAGGAGGAGCTGGAATACACAAAGGTGAACGAGGACACCCAACCCCCCCCTCCCCTGCTGTGCAGGAACAGAGCCGGGAATTATAGCAGGGAGATCTCACAAGTATACAGATTAAGGGGCATATCAATCAATGATTTGATGGTTGAGTCACCAGATAGTCATACAAAAATCTTTTCTGTTTTTTTAGATATTTTTAAGATAATACCGAATTATGGTCACCAGATGTCACTTAGGATCATAGGAAATGCGTTTACAGGAAAAAATACGACAATTTTTCATTGTGGCTGTGCGAATGTTTGTCACATTCTCACAGATGGATTTTTTTTATGAATTCACCCCTAAGTATCAAGTCAAATTGGTGGAGATTCATCCAAAATTTGCCCAAGATTTTTTGGCAATATCAGTTCTTCTATAGAAAAGGGTCCTTACTGTAAAGATGACCCTATAAAAGCAATTCAAGTTCTGGACTCCTGGACAAAGGGGGGGGGAAGGTCACATGGTCCCCCATACCTAGAAGTACTGGGCATTCTTGCTAAATGTGGAGGATGAAGAAGCTGCTGCAGGGGAACACTTTAAAGGCGAGTATAAAAGGGTCGAGGAGCTTTGCATAGGCACTCTGTCACATGAGCAAAATGGCAATTCCAGGTCTCACATCACCACCTTCCTCTCATAACTTTACCTGGGTGCTCCTTCAATTCATAACTACATTCCTCTAATTTCAGCAGCCACTGTGAGATCCAGCGTGGAAAGCGAAGGGAAGGTGTCGATTCTTTCACAGAGCTCCCTTCACTCCTATGAGAACGTGGTCAATGCCCACGGCTCTCCTTCCTGTAAGTATAAATCCCATGTACACTTGCTGAAATTTGAAATCAGGAAGAGGAAGAGCCCACCTTGGCTAGTTTATTCATTTCAGGTATTTATCTAGCATCAACATTTTACACAGGCCTTTACTTACTGTATATTTACATCAGTCAGTCAGGAACTATCAAGGTAAGGTCCCTACCTCACATGTATACATATACTAGGGTCAGTTTAGACAGGAGCCAATTGACCTACCAGCATGCATTTGGAGTGTGGGAGGAAACCGGAGTACCTGGAGGAAACCCATACAGGCACTGGGAGACCATGAAAATTCTATGTAGATAGTGTCCTGGTGGGGATTCAAACCAAGGACCCCAGTGCTGCAAGAATGCTAACCACTAAGCCAAAGTATGGGAATTCATATTGAGTATTGAAAAGCTGGAAGGCTTTGGATAGTGCAGGGTGTCACTGCAGAGGGATGGGGGTTAATGAAGTTGGCTCGGGGACTCTGCAGCTGACTTGGTGGCCTTGTAGGGATAAGGTTTCTGCAGGAGGCTGAGGAGCACTGTGGAAGGTTGGTGGGCACTGTGGGACACTGTTGGATGTTGGAGACAGTATGGAGGGATGGAGACTCTGTCGTAGGCTAGGGGGCACTGTGGGAGGCTGGGCGGTACTGTGGAAGGCTCTCAAGAGGCCTAGGGACACAATGGGAGTTTGGGGGGGGGGTACAATATGGGAGCTGGGAGGCACTTTGGAGGCTGAGGGCTTTCAGGCAGCCTGGGGGCACTGTGAGGTTGGGGGAACTCTATGGGAGCTGGGAGGCACTGTGAGGACTCTTAAAGGGTCTTGGCACACTGTAGGCCACTATGGTAGGTTCGGGGGCACTATGGCATATGGGAGGCACTGTGGAGGCTGAGAGGCTCTTAGGGAACCGGAACCTGAAGGTGCCATGGGCCACTATTAAAGGTTGGGGGAGCTGTGGGAGGATGGGTGGCACTGTGGAGTTTGAGGGCTCTCAGGGGTTCAGTGGGCAACTATGGGAGGTTGTGAGGGGGACACAATGGGAGCTGGGAGCAACTGTGGAGAATGAGGGCTCTCAGGGTTCCTGGGGTCATTATGGGCAACTATGGGACATTGGAGGGCACTATGGAGGTTAAGGAACCTAAGCAGGTCTGAAGACACTGTAGGCCACTATGGGAGGTTGGGGGGCACTGGGGAAGCTAGGAGGCACTGTGGAGGATGAGGGCTCTTAGGTGGCCTGGGGAACTTTGGAAGGCTAGGGGGCACTGTGGGAGTCTGGGTGGCACTGTGGAGGTTGAAGGCTCTCAGGGGGCTTGGGGGCAACTATGGGATGTTGGGGGGACTGTGGAAGCTGGGAGGCACTGTGGGAGGTTAAGACATCTGCAGTTGGCCAGAGGCCCAGGAACCAGGAGGGCATGACCAGGCAGTGGGCCATGGCCTGCTGGTTGAGAACCACTGATCTATACCTTTAGGACCTCAGATCCGGAGCCATTCCCACCCAAACCTATACACTGTAGCTCTGATAGTCTAATGTTTTGGACCCCAGCATGTGTAGAGAGTACATGGAGATCATGGAAATAGTCAGGAGATGTGTATGATGACTTTTTGGTTGAAGTTTCTAATAAAAAAAAGATAAATATACAGTATATGTGTAAAACCAGTGAAAAGGGAGGTATGAAGAGCAACCAGTCAAAATTCAGCTAGTCTATCTTTCTGTCTTTCAGCGGCGGCTTCAGACCTGGAGGGTGATTATGTAAACCTACAGCAAGAATGAAGAGATGACCCTTCCCACCTTCTGACAAAAGGGGTGTGGCTTACATTTGGATGGAGCTTATGGCATGTTTTATTTTTTTTACTATTTTTTATTTCTAGAGCTTGAAATGAAGAAATGAAGATGAGTGCTCTACTTTCTTGCTTACTTGCACCTTGAAATAGACAAAGGATCCCCCACCCCCGTGTTACTGTTGGTTGTATATTTGTGGTATTAGTAAAGGATCCAGAATTTGTCCCATTTAACAGCCAATGAGTCTCCTTCTTATATTTGACATCTATCGCTTTCCTCTACTCAAAGTGAGCTGCTGCTTTAAGCTGCCCATATACTACACATTCTGACCATACAATCTCTGTACAATCTCCAGTACCAGGACAAGTTCATCTATTGAGAATATTAATATATAAACATCTGATGTGTAGACACATTAGCAAATGTGTACAAAAATTCAAAAGGAGATATAGTCCACAAAGGTGAATAACCGAATAAGAACACCAATATAGTGAACTTCCCTAGGTGAATGTCCACCAAGTAACTGACTCAGAATCTTCTGTAGAGATGATACTGATATGGTAAAATAGTAATGAAAGCTGGTCGTAAATCTATTGAAGCGGAAAAATCTTCAATCAAGGAGATATAAAATATATACTCTTACCAGACCATGTGGACCCACATTGCCAGTGGCAGTGGGTCAATCAAGCTCGATTGGCCAAAGGCCTGGAAATTGGATGCTGTACCAACTAAAATAAGACTGGAACCCAGAAGAGGATAAATCCAGAGACGGTGGACCCACTTGTCAGCGAGGATGAATCGATAAAATGCATGTTGGTCAAGAGTCTTGGACTCAAATGATTTGCCAAACTGGATGGAACCTGAACCAGAACTAGAACCCAACAAAAGATCTGGGAGGTTGGAAGGGGGGGCAATATGGGAGCTAGGAGGCACTTTGGAGGCTGAGGGTTTACAGGCAGTCCGGGGGCACTGTGAGCCACTTTGGGTGGTTGGGGGAACACTATGGGAGCTGGGAGGCACTGTGAGGACTCTCAAAGGGTCTTGGCACACTGTAGGCCACTATGGTAGGTTCGGGGGCACTATGGCAGGTTCGGGGGCACTATGGCATATGGGAGGCTATGTGGAGGCTGAGAGGCTCTCAGGGAACCGGAACCTGAGGGTGCCATGGGCCACTATTAAAGGTTGGGGGAGCTGTGGGAGGCTGGGTGGCACTGTGTTTAGTTTGAGAGCTCTCAGGGGCTCAGTGGGCAACTATGGGAGGTTGTGGGGGGGGGACACAATGGGAGCTGGGAGCAACTGTGGAGAATGAAGGCTCTCAGGGTTCCGGGGGGCACTATGGGCAACTATGGGACATTGAAGAGTGGTGGACCCACTTGTCAGCGGGGATGGATCGATAAAATGCGTGTTGGTCAAGAGTCTTGGGGACTCAAATGATTCGACAAACTGGATGGAACCGGAAACCAGAACTAGAACACAATGAAAGATCTGTCTGAAGGCTGGTACTGATTGAAGGGGTGCTCTGTCCGCCACGCAGCTGCCTCCTCACTCAGCGCCCTTGGGTCGCAGTTTGGAGACCCCTGACTTATACCAATGAAATTCACTGCCATAAGCAATCATAATGTGTAAAAAAACAAAAACCTGATCACTTCCCCAGAGTGAAATTTTTTCTTTTTTTTTTTTTTACATACTGTCACCAGTTTCCCTGAAAAAAAATTCCCCATTCTCCAAATAATTGTGATAAAAGATTAAAAACTTTCCAAAAAGGGATAATTTGGGGGATATTTGTACTGTCTTGGCATTTTCAGGCCTCAAGAAATGAGGTACATCAGGATTGATCAATTTTCAGATATATATCCCATAGTTTGGGACTCCATAACTTTCCTACAGACTAAATAATATACACTGATTTGCCACCATTTATAAAGGTCATTTTTTCTAATTAAAAGAAAAAGGTGATGTTTCAGATATCATGCTGGATTGGAGGGTTAATGACATTTAATGATGGAACATTTACATATGTAACCAAAAACTACCCGGGTAATGTAACAAGTCATAAAAAATATAAACAGTTAGGGTTCATATTACATAACACAGAACCGTCTGAGAAACGTTGGAGGAACAATCTAACCTGAAAGACAAAAGTAGAGGAAGAAGATGAGGCACCATGAAGCCACCAACACTGCAGCCACCATCCCGACCTTTAGGGTTCGGAATTCGTCATTACCAATGATTTTTGAAGCCGAAACATTTTTTTTTTGGAGGCCGGAATGGAAGTAAGGATGGAGTCTGGAGAACTCTGAAAAGGCTGAGTGAAGGGAAGACTGGAGTCCACATCTTCCCGGGAGTCCACATCTTCCCGGGAGGCCAGAGTAGAAGGAGGTCTGGAGTCTTTAGGATTCTGGGAGGTTGGAGTGAAGTCAAGGCTGGTGGAGACTATACCATACCGGGAGGAGTCTGGAGTGGAGCGAAGGCTGGTGGAGACTATACCATCCCGGGAGGAGTCTGGAGTGGAGCGAAAGCTGGTGAAGACTATACCATCCCGGGAGGAGTCTGGAGTGGAGCGAAGGCTGGTGGAGACTATACCATCCCGGGAGGAGTCTGGAGTGGAGCGAAGGCTGGTGGAGACTATACCATCCCGGGAGGAGTCTGGAGTGGAGCGAAGGCTGGTGGAGACTATACTATCCCGGGAGGAGTCAGGAGTGGAGCGAAGGCTGGTGGAGACTCTACCATTCCGGGAGGAGTCTGGAGTGGAGCGAAGGCTGGTGGAGACTATACCATCCCAGGAGGAGTCTGGAGTGAAGCGAAGGCTGGTGGAGACTATACCATCCCGGGAGGAGTCTGGAGTGGAGCGAAGGCTGGTGAAGACTATACCATCCCGGGAGGAGTCTTTAGTGGAGCGAAGGCTGGTGAAGACTATACCATCCCGGGAGGAGTCTGGAGTGGAGCGAAGGCTGGTGGAGACTATACTATCCCGGGAGGAGTCAGGAGTGGAGCGAAGGCTGGTGGAGACTATACCATTCCGGGAGGAGTCTGGAGTGGAGCGAAGGCTGGTGGAGACTATACCATCCCGGGAGGAGTCTGGAGTGGAGCGAAGGCTGGTGGAGACTATACCATCCCGGGAGGAGTCTGGAGTGGAGCGAAGGCTGGTGGAGACTATATCATCCCGGGAGGAGTCTTGAGTGGAGCGAAGGCTGGTGGAGACTATACCATCCCTGGAGTCTGGAGTGGAGCGAAGGCTAGTGGAGACTATATCATCCCGGGAGGAGTCTTGAGTGGAGCGAAGGCTGGTGGAGACTATACCATCCCCGGAGTCTGGAATGGAGCGAAGGCTGGTGGAGACTATACCATCCCGGGAGGAGTCTGGAGTGAAGCGAAGGCTGGTGGAGACTATACCATCCCCGGAGTCTGGAATGAAGCGAAGGTTGGTGGAGACTATACCATCCCGGGAGGAGTCTGGAGTGGAGCGAAGGCTGGTGGAGACTATACCATCCCTGGAGGAGTCTGGAGTGGAGCGAAGGCCTTCAGGATCTATATATGGAAATAATTCACAGAGAAGAGTTGTGTGTGAGTACATTCAGGAACCTTCCAGATATAAGGCATTTGGATAATGGTACAAAAATAACTCTAAAAACTGGAAACAAGAACTGATATTCTATTTATGATTATTTGCAAGGATAAAGGGAGTTATCTCTGAATGGGAAAAGTGTGGGACTCCAAACTGCTAGATAATCAGATGAGAGGGATCTGTCATAAAGGACCTGCCAAAGGATTGGTATGCCTGTCCATCCAGTCCTGTGATTTACACAGCACAGCTCTGTGCGGCAGCATAGGGGATCTCATTTGTCTCTGCTGCAGTCAGGTAACAGTAATAGCTCTTGTCCTTCCCCCAGCCTATGACAGGACAGTAAAAGAGAAGCAGCAGATAGATGACCTCATCTCTCTGATACTCTTCTCTCTCTCCTCCAATCAGCATGTCCCATGGTAGTACATAAGCACTGCAGTACAACCGACTGGCTTCTTGTGCTGCTTCTCCCTCTTCCAGTCCGAGCTCTGCTGTACAGGGATTGCAAAAGGTTGATACAAGGTCAAATTCAGGTGCTTGCATTTAAAAAAAAAATGGAGCAATGTAGCACACCCACTAAAGAGCCGCTGCTGAATTTGATCAATTTCCTCCTTAGAGCAAACAGCCATGTGCACAGCATTTTCTGCATTCTTCCAGTGGCTCAAAGGATCAGTCTAGGGCAGGCATATGCAATTAGCGGACCTCCAGCTGTTGCAGAACTACAAGTCCCATGAGGCACAGCAAGACTCTGACAGCCACAAGTATGACACCCAGAGGCAGAGGCATGATGGGACTTGTAGTTTTGGAACAGCTGGAGGTCCGCTAATTGCATATCCCTGGTCTAGGGGTTTCTTTTTAGGGTTTTTATTGGGGATCCTGGATAGGGATGGAGAATAGACATGTGCAATTTGTTTAGTTCCGAATTAGTATTTGAACTAATTTTGACAAATTAGTTAATTCCGAAATTTCCAAATTTCCAAATTTTTCAATTTTCGAAATTTAGAATTTCGAATTTTAGAATTTCCGAAATTTCTAAATTTCGGAAATTCTGAAATTCGAAAATTCTGAAATTCGAAAATTTGAAAATTCTGAAATTTGAAAATCTGAAAATGTGGATTTCCGAATTTCCGAATTTTTGAATTTCAGAGTTTTCGTATTCCGAATTTCAGAATTTTCAAATTTCCGAACTTTCGATTTTCCGAAAAAAGCTAAAAAACGAATTAAACGAAAATGACCGAATTTTTCGGCCGTGCACATGTCTAATGGAGAACACGGGATACAACTTGATGGCTCTTCAACTTCTTCCACTGGGGTCTTGCACTCACTTAGCCACAGAATTAGTTTCCTCCTGCATAGATCCGCCAGGCTTTTCCTAGTGAGGTAGATGTAGACTCACACCACCATCGGACAGCTTGGGCTCTCTCCCACAACTTCCTCCCAGCTCTCATCTGTGAGCTTTCTCCTGACCCAACTGGATCCTTGGACTAGGACTTGTAAATAGGCCCCCCCGAGCTAAGCCTAGTTGAGACATCAGTGTCTTCAGGCTGGCTTCCCTTCACTCCTCTGCCCCAGGGGCAGAACCCCTCAACAGGGGTCTCCTTCTGCAGAACTGGACCCTGGAACATTGCTGCTCAGGCCTCAGACTATTTATGGGCTCTCTCGTCACCTTCTGGGCACACCTCCCCAGAGATTGGCTGGAGTCTCATAAATATTCAGGCTGCCCACTCTGTAGTAAATTTGTTTAGGAGCCTAAACTACACTAGCAGGGTGCTACATCAATAAATAGGATCTGAAATAATTTTCATCTTTTATATCTGCCTGGAGGATGGAAATCTCACTCACCTTTGACAAGAACGGTTGTAGTTACATGTTCCTCCAGTGACCGGTATTTGATGGCACAGGTGTATCTCCCACCATCTTCCTGCTGGATGTTCACCAAATGTAAGTCAGCCTTCCCATTAGCGAGTTCCTCTAGCACTGATTCGTCCTCCTGGGAGTCCTTACTGAAGGCCCATTTGATCTTGCCATCCTTGGACCAGGATATGACCAGCATGGTCAGTTCCATGGAGTTATCTGTGCTGAAATTACATGGCAGGGTAACATTGTCTCCAAGTGTGGCAGTGACAGGCGCCAAGCCCTTAATATGTAGGAAGTGATTACCGTTGCTGGCTTGTCTGCTTTCGTGCACTGGGGACAGCATGGGAGGGAAGAGACCACAAAAGGATGAGATTTAATATGTAATAGTCACATGTGTGATCAAAAGAGTCATCAAAATTGAATCTGCTTATACATTATATTACCAAAAGTATTGGGACGCCTGCCTTTACTCACACATGAACTTTAATGGCATCCCAGTCTTAGTCCGTAGGGTTCAATATTGAGTTGGCCCGCCCTTTGCAGCTATAACAGCTTCAACTCTTCTGGGAAGGCTGTCCACAAGATTTAGGAGTGTGTCTATGGGAATGTTTGACCATTCTTCCAGAAGCGAATTTGTGAGGCCAGGCACTGATGTTGGGCAAGAAGGCCTGGCTCGCAGTCTCCGCTCTAATTAATCCCAAAGGTGTTCTATAGGGGTTGAGGTCAGGACCCTGTGCAGGCCAGTCAAGTTCCTCCACCCCAAACTCACTCATCCATGTGTTTATGGACTTTGCTTTGTGCACTGGTCCAAATCATTTGGTGGAGGGGGAATTATGGTGTGGGGTTGTTTTCCAGGGGTTGGGCTTGGCCTCTTAGTTCCAGTGAAGGGAACTCTTAAAGGGGTTGTAAACCCTCCTGTTTTTTCACCTCAATGCATCCTATGCATTAAGGTGAAAAAAACTTCTGTCAGTCAGTGGCCCCCCAGCTCCCCCGTTTTACTCACCTGAGCCCTGGAATGTCCCACGCCGAGGACGCTTAGTCTTGGCTCTTCATTGGATAGATTGATAGCAGCGCCGCCATTGGATCCTGCTGCTGTCAATCAAATCCAATGATGCGGCCGCCAGGGCACAATCAGCGGCTATGGACGCCGAATGCTGGACTCTGGAGCGCGCCCGCAAGGTAACCCCCTTGGGAGAGGGCTTCTCCTAGACCTAGGGGGTTATCTAATGTGGGGAGGAGCCGCGAGAGCCGCCGATGGACCCCAGAAGAGGAGGATCAGGGCCACACTGTGCAAAACGAACTGCACAGTGGAGGTAAGTATGACATGTTTGTTATTTAAAAAAAAAAAAAAAATTAACCTTTAGTGTCACATTAAGGTGTCAGCATACCAAGACATGTTGGACAATTTCATGTTCCCAACTTTGTGGGAACAGTTTGGGGATGGCCCCTTCCTGTTCCAACATGACTGAGCACTAGTGCACAAAGCAAGGTCCATAAAGACATGGATGAGCCAGTTTGGGGTGGAGGAACTTGACTGGCCTGCACAGAGTCCTGACCTCAACCCGATAGAACACCTTTGGGATGAATTGGAGTGCAGACTGTGAGCCAGGCCTTCTCGTCCAACATCAGTGCCTGACCTCACAAATGCGCTTCTGGAAGAATGGTCAAACATTCCCATAGACACCCTCCTAAACCTTGTGGATGGCCTTCCCAGAAGAGTTGAAGCTGTTATAGCTGCAAAGGGTGGACCAACTAAATATTGAACCCTCCTGACTAAAGCCTCGTACACACTATACAACTTTTGTTGTCAGATTTCCTTTAGATTTACCAAAACCATGTAGTGCAAGGGCCTGCCTGATTACATACAAATTGAAACTCTTAAGGTTTGACCTCATATTATATGGTTTTGGTAAATCTGAAGGAAAAAAATCCACAGAAAATGGTAGAGTGTGTATCCAGCTTAAAGCCCTGTACACACGATCGGTTTTACCGATGAAAACACTCCGATGGACTTTTTTCATCGGACAAACCGATCGTGTATGGGCCCCATCGTTTTTTTTTCCATCAGTGTTTAAAAATAGAACATGTTTTACATTTATCCAATGGTTAAAAAACCAATACTATCGTCTGTGGGGAACTCCATCGGATAAAAAACCCACGCATGCTCAGAATCAAGTCGACGCATGCTCAGAAGCATTGAACTTTTTCTCGGCTCATCGGAATGTTTTACGTCACGGCGTTCGGAACGGTCGTTTTTTTTGAATGATGGTGTGTAGGCAAGACTGATGGAAGTCAGCTTCATCGGATTTCCGATGGAAAAATCCATCGGTTTAAAAACCATAGGAAATCCGGCCGTGTGTACAGGGCTTTAGACTTTGGATGCCATTAAAGTTCATGTGTGTGTAAAGGCGGCAGGTGTCCCAATACTTTTGGTAATATAGTGCCTTTTACCTTGTTTGATTCTTCCTTCCTTCCTCCCTCATCAATATTCTATTGAAACATTTAAATAAAACTTTTCGGTTTTCATGAAATACCTTTCTGCCATTGATGGGGAACCAGTAGGAAGAGCTCATCACTGGACAGCCAATCATGTTTTATAGCTCCTCCTACCAGCCTCATGCACCAAGGCCTAATAAAGAGCTAATGAGGTCTGTGTAATTCTTAAAAGCTATTTGCATCATTTTGAAATCTTTCATTAAAAAAAATCCCTGATGACCCGGCAATGAAGGATCTTGTTAAGGCACTTCCTGTTATAAGGTGACCACTCTCTATCCCTGTCTGTGGCGCTTCGGTGTTGTCACACAAGCTTCCGATGGAGAATACAAGTGGTTGTTCACGACACAAATTGCGCTGGCATGGTCCGCTGTTGTCGCAATGAGGAATCCCACCCAGGGAAATGCCACGCAGCAATGGCTGGAGTGTAATAGACATATAGTAGCTGCAAAAAGGTTGCAGGAGATCAACACCACCGAGGTGCAATTTTTAAAAAAAAATAAAATACAAAGTGGCAGTTGGTCATGATACAAAGTGCTTTAGTAAACTAAACGCCATTCAGTTAGGGTTTTACATCTACTATAAGGCCGTCCCCCCTCTCTCTCTGCCACAAAAAGTACATTTTAAATCGCCACAGGTATCGAATACAGCGGAGAAATCTCACAGTTTTAGATTTAATGAGGACATAGGACAGGCTTTTGTTTTGTTTTTTAAGCAAAAGATCACTTTTTTTTTTTTAATCTCTCTTCATGGAGAGATTTTATTTTTAATGCAAAAGATGTCTTTTTTTTATTTATTTTTTTATCTTTTGCTTTAAAAGGTAGAGGAGAGATTTAAGGGTCTTATAGACCTCTACCTTTAAAAGCAAAAGATAAAAAAATAAATTAAAAAAAGACATCTTTTGCATAAAAAAAAAAAAATCTCTCCATAAAGAGGACCTGCCATCCCTTATTTCTGTTACAAGTGATATTTATAGTCCTTGTAATAGGAATAAAAGTGAAATATATGTAAAAAATTCTTCTTTTATCTTATTTTTTCACACTGTTCCTCTAATATATATATATATATATATATATATATATATATATATATATATGTGTATATATATATATATATATATATATATATATATATATATATATTAGAGGAACAGTGTAAAAAAAAAAAATTAAGATTTTTTTTCTAAAGCGCTCCCATCCCTCCTTGCTCGCGCGCAGAAGCGAACGCATACCTAAGTCACGCATATGTAAACGGTGTTCGCACCGGGTGAGCGAGAGCAATAATTCTAGCGCCAAACCCCCTCTGTAACTCTAAACAGGTAACCTGTAAAACATTTTTAACCACTTAAGCCCCGAACCATTTGCGATTCGGCACTGCGTCGCTTTAACTGACAATTGCGCGGTCGTGCGACGTGGCTCCCAAACAAAATTGATGTCCTTTTTTTCCCACAAATGGAACTTTCTTTTGGTGATATTTGATCACCTCTGCGGTTTCTATTTTTTGCGCTATAAACAAAAATAGAGCGACAATTTTGAAAAAAAAAATCAATATTTTTACTTTTTGCTATAATAAATATCCCCCAAAAATATATAAAAAAATTATTTTTTTCCTCAGTTTAGGCCGATACGTATTCTTCTACATATTTTTGGTAGAAAAAAATCGCAATAAGCGTTTACTGATTGGTTTGCGCAAAAGTTATAGCGTTTTCAAAATAGGGGATAGTTTTTTGGCATTTTTATTAATTTTTTTTTTTTTTTACTAGTAATGGCGGCGATCAGTGATTTTTTTCGTGACTGCGACATTATGGCGGACACACCGGACACTTTTGACACATTTTTGGGACCATTGTCATTTTTACAGAGCTCAGTGTTATAAAAATGCACTGATTACTGTGAAAATGACACTGGCAGTGAAGGGGTTAACCACTAGGTGGCGCTGTAGGGATTAAGTGTTCTCTGCATAGTGTTTCTTACTGTAGAGCGGATGGGCTCTGTGTCACAAGACACCGATCTCCGCTCCGAGTACACAGAGTGGAGATTCGTGTCATTGTCACTAGGCAGAGCGGAGAGATGCTTGTTTACACAAGCATCTCCCCGCTCTATACCTCCGTGAGACGATCGGGGGGACCCCCGCGGCGATCGAGTCCGCGGGACCCGCGGCCCGACTCACGGGGAAGGCGGCAGGGCCACGTACAGGTATGTGATTATGCTTGTCCGTGCCATTCTGCCGACGTATATCTACAGTGCGCGGTCCTTAAGTGGTTAAAGCGACAAAGTCCCGTAGGACGTAACGCGTACGGGGAGAGGACGTCACCCGCTGCCATCTCTGGTATTCTGTTGCTGTTTTTCATACTGGCTCTACGATCGCTATATGTAGCGTTGTTTTATGCCATTGCTACAAGAGTATTTTAATAAATTATGGAGAGCACTTAGATCGTGTTTTTTTCATTTGCATACTCGTCCTGGATGATCTGGTTCCACTGCTGTGCTGGCGAATCATCTCTACCCCACTGTGGATACAAGCTTGTTTGACCTTCTGTTAGCTCAGGGGTCCACCAAATCTGGTAAGAATATTGACTTGCTGGTGGAGGGCCTGTCACTGAGAACATTCAGTAGATTGGAATCTTTCTCCCCACGTGGTGTCTCCGTCTTCCACTCTGGGACTTGTAGTCCCTTTATATTTGTTTATGGACTTACCTTGTTTTATTGCGCTGCACTAATTTTATTTTTTTTATTTTTAAAGCGCCACCTATGGAGAGTTTTAGGTACTGTAGTTTGTCGCCATTGACATGTTAGGTATCTATTTACTTGGCGTAACATCATCTTTCATACTATACAAAAAAATTGGGGTAACTATTGTTTTTTTTTTTTTTTAATGCATTAAACTGTATTTAAAAAAAAAAAAAATTACGTTTAAAAAACCATTGAGCAAATGCAGTGTGACATAAAATATTGCAACGATCGCCATTTTATTCTCTAGGGTCTCTGCTAAAAAAATATATAATATTTGGGGGTTATACGTAATTTTCTAGTAAAAAAAAAACAAAACGATTTAAACTTGTAAACAAAAAGTTCCAGAAAAAGGCCGGGTCAGCAGCAAGTGGTTTGTAATAGAAGTCACACCCCCCCCCCCCCCCCCAGGTTGGATCCTCATCTATATTGATGTGATTTGGATCCAACATTACAGGAAGATTACCCAGGCGTTCCCGAAAAGTCGCATTGAGTTGCTAAGAATTCGCCTGGCAAAGTTGCGCCGTAAGTCGCGTGACTTTTAGGTCGCGGTGGTGTGAACTGAGCCCTAAGGTTATGAAATGGTGAGGCACATGGCCCGTCATCCTGGCCTGGGCTCAGTTATGATGCCCGAGGAGCAGGTTTGTAGGAAAATACCATCTCACACATTCAGTTCTCTAATAAAAAAAAGTTACATTAATATTTTTTCCACAATTAAATGCCAAATATACTTCAATCATGAGACTTACCAGTAAACAGCAACAGCAAGTTGGCAATGATAAAGGATTTCAGCATGGTCAAAGTGAGCGGGCGGCTCTCCGTCTCATCTGATGTCTGTAGACGTTGGGCCTGTAGTAAATAATACCCTCTTATCACAAGGAGCACATGCTGGATGAGGGCGGTAAGCATTAACAGGCCACACAATTCTTTTGTGACATCCTCAGATGAAGACCACGTAGAGATGACTGAATACAGCCATATTTCAGAAGAATATTACCCAAATATCCATACGATTCAACCAGGGCCAGGACAAGGGGTGAGCAGGTGGTATCATGTGAGATGGGGGGGGCACCACAACAAGGTTGGGGGAGGGGTTTGTTTTGGGGGGGGATTTGGGGGGCGGCAGGGGATAAGAATTATTCAAGGAGGGCAAATATAACGAGGTGTGCTAGAAGTAGGGATTTGGGGGGGATTTGTGTTGGGAGGGGAGAAGATTTGTGCTAGGAGGGGGAATTCTTTTTTTTTGGGGGGGGGGGGGTTGTGCTAGAAAAGGTAAGATGTGGATGGGAGGGGATTTGTGCTAGGAGGGGATTTTTTTGGGGGGAGGGGATTTGTGCTAGCACGGATGATTAGGGGGGTATTTGTACTAGGATATATTAATTTGGAAAGATGAAGCTATTGACCAGCAAGCATAGGGCAAGTTACCATACTTTCCAATCACATCCCGGTAAATTTTGAAAAATTGAACAAGGGATGCCCCTGGGATAGTGTGGATTGGAATAAATTATGGATTGCCACCAAGTATATATAGAAAAATATAAAGAATTTTATTTGTACATATTTGACATATGGATCAAAATTGTTTAAAAACAACGAGAGAAAAGACATACACAATCATTGAAACCAATTTGCATAAGGGCACCTACAAGTCATATAACTAGTGGTGACAAAACCGACATGTTTCGGATACTAGAGCTATATCTGTGATAGCTTCCATTATTTACTTCTTCAAGGTTCATACAATGGTTAAAAAGCAGATTGGTCTCTATAGAAGAGAGAAAAACAACATCATGTATAATGGTTATATAGTACAATATCGAGCATTAACATAGTTCCAATATTTTGAAATTCTCCCATATGTGGGCAGCTAAAGGATAAATAGTGCTGCAAAAAAAAAAAGAGGGAGGGGAAAACAAAGAAAAAATAAGAAAAAAATATATATGAGTGTTCATTGGAGATGCATAGATGCACATATAAAGTACATAATTATATATTTATAGGATACATTACATTTATATCAAATTTATCCATAGTATTGCATACATACATCTCAAGTGGTAACGCAAACATCAGCCGATTGGAGGGATTGTCCCAATGATGTAGAGCCCAAATGGATATAGTGCAGATTTAGTGGTCGCATAGAAGAAATGCAGCGACCATAATGACACAGCAACCGTGGTAACAGAGCCAGGGATATATAGCAGGGCCAGCCCAAAAAAGTCCCTCAAAGCTCACAAGGAAGCCCCAAATTGTAGCGGGGACTCGCCACAGGTCTCTCTGAAAAGACATACATATGTGAATTATAATTTGAGGATCCCATACTAACCCTGTAGACAGTTGTCCCACAACTATAATCTAGTATCTGAGCGAACTTCATACCTGTAAGAGTGACGCGAGAGCATCCACACTCTGGCTGTGCAGAAACTAACAAAGCCCGGTGGGATTTTATATAGGGCTGTGGCTTATGTTACAGCCAATCAGCTTGAGTGGCGCCAACAGGAGGAACAGGAGGAGCTCAGCCAATGAGATAGAGGGTGGGAGGCCACAACAGGGCTAAAAAGTACGTCCAACTAAAAGAAACAAATTAATCATGTATTGCAGAGAAGCTCTTACCTGACGAGACGCCGCGCGCAAGGGCCGCCCTCTGTCTAGGCGGCGTCCGGCGTCACCACGCACCCACGTCGGCGTAAAGAAAACGTCAAAACGTCGGCGCGGTGACGTCAGACGTCGACCCGACCGCCAGCACAATAGAAAGGGCGGAAGTGACTCAGAATAGATTACTACGGTGTCCGCATCAGGCCAAAAAAGAGGCCAGCGCAGAGGCAACAACATATGCGCCACGCCAAATGGCGCCACCGGGAGGACAGGAAACACAATTAATCGGTCAAACACCCCATAAGTGGTAACGATGTAACAACAATGCCCTCCGTCCCATAAGTCCATAATTGTTAGGACAGGGAGAGGGAAAATATGCACATAACCGTCCATTTGCTCAAAACGCGAGCAAGGCAGCCCCCAATAATCAAAATAACTGAGGGCTGTTTTTGTGCTGGGGAGCGTCAGTGGGCCAGATGAGCGGCCCCAAATATTGCCACAGACTCTGATGTGTCGGAGTACAGGGTGCCAGTGTTGTTAATTTGATTTCTAGATAATAAAGAATAAACAATATAATGAATAAACACTGATCTCCAGTGGGCGAATCATCGGGCAAATTCCATCGATTAAGTTGCTCTATCTGTACACAGTGTGTAAAGATTTATTTTAATTTTTTAATTTTTAACATCACTGCATGACGGGCATGCATCAAAAATGTTAATACATATTTTATACAGCTGGCATAGTATGAAAAAAAAAAAAAAAAAACAGGCTATAAACTTTAAACCCTTTTTACCTGGATTCACGTCTGGAAGTTTTGACAGGGATCTGTTAAACTGAATCCAACAAGCTGGGTATACCCATCTATATGTTTCTTTCTTTCTCTCTCTTTCTTCAATATAATTTTTTTTTTTTTTTTTTTTTTTTCAGCACTATTTATCCTTTAGCTGCCCACATATGGGACAATTTCAAAATATTGGAACTATGTTAATGCTCGATATTGTACTATATAACCATTATACATGATGTTGTTTTTCTCTCTTCTATAGAGACCAATCTGCTTTTTAATCATTGTATGAACCTTGAAGAAGTAAATAATGGAAGCTATCACAGATATAGCTCTAGTATCCGAAACATGTCGGTTTTGTCACCACTAGTTATATGACTTGTAGGTGCCCTCATGCAAATTGGTTTCAATGATTGTGTATGTCTTTTCTCTCGTTGTTTTTAAACAATTTTGATCCATATGTCAAATATGTACAAATAAAATTCTTTATATTTTTCTATATATACTTGGTGGCAATCCATAATTTATTCCAATCCACACTATCCCAGGGGCATCCCTTGTTCAATTTTTCAGTATTTGTACTAGGAGGGCAAATTTGGGGGGGGGGGGGGGGATTTGTGCCAGGATGGGGGATTTGGGAGAATTTGTGCTGAAGAGGGAATTTGGAGTCGGGGGAAAGGATTTGTGCTCACAGGGAAAATTTGAGGGGTAGAGGATTTGTACTAGCAGGGGGAATTTTTTTCATGGGGGGTGGGGTGGATTTGTGCTGGGGGCATATAGGGAATGAGAGAATTTGAGCTGGGGGGGGGGCTTGAGGGGGTAAAGATTTGTGCTGGGAAGGGGATTTTTAGCAGGGGGCAGATTTGTATGGGGGGGATTTATATTTAGGGGAAAGCATCAGTGGCGGCTGGTGCTCAAAATTTTTGGGGGGGCGCAAACAAACTGAAAAAAAAAATCAATTGCCGCCACTGTGCCCATTAAACGCAGCCACTGTGCCCAAACGCCACCAGTTTGCCCCCTCAAATACAGCCAGTTTGTTTCCATATACAGCCAGTTTGTCCCCATATATATATATATATAACCAGTGTGTCCCCCAAATGCAGCCAGTGTGCCCCCCATATACAGCCAGTGTGCCCCCATATACAACCAGTTTGTCCCCATATATAGCCAGTTTGTCCCCATATATAGCCAGTGTGCCCCCATATATATATAACCAGTGTGCCCCCATATATACAGTCAGTGTGCCCCCCCATATACAGCCAGTGTGCCCCCATATACAGCCAGTGTGTCCCCATATACAACCAGTGTGTCCCCATATACAGCCAGTGTGCCCCCATATATATATAGCCAGTGTGCCCCCATATACAGCCAGTTTGTCCCCATATATATAGCCAGTGTGCCCCCATATACAGCCAGTCTGCCCCCATATTCAGCCAGTTTGTCCCCCATATACAGCCAGTTCCCCCCAAATGCAGCCAGTTTGTCCCCCATATACAGCCAGTTCCCCCCATATTCAGCCAGTTTGTCCCCCATATACAGCCAGTTCCCCCCATATTCAGCAGCCAGTTTGTCCCCCATATACAGCCAGTTCCCCCCAAATGCAGCCAGTTTGTCCCCCATATACAGCCAGTTCCCCCCAAATGCAGCCAGTGTGCCCCCATATTCAGCCAGTTCCCCCCAAATGCAGCCAGTATGCCCCCATATACAGCCAGTGTGCCCCCATATTCAGCCAGTTCCCCCCAAATGCAGCCAGTGTGCACCCATATTCAGCCAGTTCCCCCCAAATGCAGCCAGTGTGCCCCCATATACAGCCAGTGTGCCCCCATATACAGCCAGTTCCCCCCAAATGCAGCCAGTTTGTCCCTCATAATACAGCCAGTTCCCCACATATTCAGCCAGTTTGTCCCCCATATTCAGCCAGTTTGTCCCCCATATACAGCCAGTTCCCCCCCAAATGCAGCCTGTTCCCCCCCAGCCCTGCACTTACCTTCCTCGGTCCGCGCCGTCCTCGATGTCTTCTCCCGCCCTCAATGTCGCTTCAGCCAATCAGGTCACCGGTAACCAGATCCGGTGAACCTGATTGGCTGAAACCTCCACAGTCTTCTCCAAGGAACGCACCCCCGTGCGTACCTGGGAGGAGTTTTTGGAAGCCGAATACAGCGTGAGAGCTGTATTCGGAAAGCCTATCAGAGCCGCTGGCTCTGATAGACACTTCCAAGCCACACCCACCGCCGGCCACCGCTCTAATTCATATGGCCAGCGCTCACCAGGAGGCCGGCCATATGAATAGTGGGCAGCGCGGCAGCGGGGACAATACACAGATTCATGCAATGCATGAATCTGTGTATTGTCTTTCAGTGGCGGTGCGGGAGCGAGAGGGGGCGGCGCTCCGGCGCCCTCTTTGGACGCACCGCCACTGGTAAGCATGCAGATTGGTGCTCGATTTCTTTTAGGGGGAGGGGTTTTTGCTGACATAATGCTCATACATCTTGGGGGGGGGGGTCGCAATTTGGCATTTTCATCCTGTCCTGGCACTGAATTCTCCCAATCCATCAGGCTGATCAATTAACTCCCCTTTGCCTCTTGACTCAAAAGGTAAAGATTTGCTATATTATAGGAAACATCTAGAAATGTTACTTGTGCCTAAGCAGTACCCTGAACTATTTCTCAAAATTTTCCTGAAAAAAAGGCAGTGCACCTGGGCACTCCCATGTCTTCTGTCTCATAGCCAGGGCCGTAGATAAGGGGGTACCATCAGTCCTCCTGTACAGTATTCAGGCCAACAGGGGGACCTAGGCAGCTGGGTGAATGTGGGCAGGAAGAGGGAGGAGGAAATTACTGGATTTATGATCCTAAATCTTATGTCCCATTCGGCATAAATGTCGAATGGTGGGACGTAAATTGTTTCCTGAATAATGAGTAATGGCTTATGCACATATATACATATATATATATATATATATATATATATATATATATATATATATATATAAAATATATACAGTTTAAACAAAAAAAAATATGTATATAAACAAAACAAAACAAAACAAATATATATATATATATATATATGTATATATTTATTTATATACTGTTCTTTCTTTTACAAAATGATTTGCTTAGTTTGTTTGTGAGTCCTAATAGTAGAGAGGTGATCGCATATTGGGTCACATAATCTTCTTGTTGTTTCGCCATACTGTTTTTTTACACATTGTGCAAGATATAATATACGTGGTATCTGCTCTAGCAATTCACCAATTCTCTTATTTCAAATCCACATTTGTAGAGACCTACTCTACCTAACCAGGTATTCCTTTGTTCTCATTTATTCAAACTAAAATGACTTGGGGATAGAATATCACGTACTGAGGGTGCTCATTAGCTAAAAAATGCACTTCCTGGGATGGGACCTCCCTCAAACCTGCATCACTCGTACCTCTCTGTCATACCCACCTAAAGTAGAGCAATTCCACCTAATCCTATTAAACTGGCCTTTTGGTATGGCCTTTCTAACACGTACAGCGCATAGGAGAGAATTTCTAGAAGTTGGGTTTCGGTATTGTTGTATTGTTGTGTTTGGATCCTACAATCAGGGCCGCCATCAGGAATTTTGGGGCCTCTTACACAGCTTCAGGCATGGGAGAACCGGGGGGGGGGCTGCCACAAATTGAGAAGCGGGGGGCTGCCACGAATTGAGAAGCGGGGGGGTGGTGCTGCCGCCGCGAATGTTGAGGTCGGGGGGGCTTTGGGTGCTGACGAAAAAAACAAAAAACAAAAGAACAAAAAATAAAGGGGGGGGGGTTGCCATCAGGGGCCCTGGGGACCTCCGTGCCACTTACGAAAAAAAATAAAAAATTCTATAAAAAAAATAAATAAAAGATTTTTATAAAAAAAAAATGGGGGGTTGCCATACGGGGCCCTGGGGACCTCCGGGCCTCTGGGGACCTCTGGGCCCCTTACAAAAAAAAAATATTAAAAAAAAGGGGGGTTGCCATCCGAGCCCCTTAAAGGTGTACTGCCTGTACCCCCCTGATGGCGGCCCTGCCTACGATCACTCACTGAACCCATCAGAGAAATATCCAGGCACCTGTATTCAATACTCGTAATTTTGTTTAGTTCCAGTGAACCTCAAATTACAAGTTCTCATTTAAATATCCCAAAAACTCATTGATTGAAAGACCTCGGTCTACAATAAAGATTATATTGTCAGTGTATTGGAAGAAGCACCCAATCCCAACTCCAGAGATGTGGTGCTTCTCCCACCAACCCATAAACAGGTTGGCCTATGTGGGCATCAACTTTTCACCCATGGAAGTGCCACATCTCTGAAGATAAAACATCATCATAACAGAAGTAATTGTGAGTCAAATTTTTTTCTTTCTGATTCTTCCAGAGCTTGATAATTTAGGTGTGCCTAGAGGCAACATGATTTCTCAGTACAGCCCTAATGATGAATGATGACCAACAACCTTTGGATTGTCATTTCTTCATAACCCATCCAACTGCTGAACATTACCCTTATCAATTTTTATAAAACAAAATAGATTAATCAAATAGAATCAATACTCAATAAAAAATAAACATTTTTATCACAAAGGCACAATTTTATTGCAGTCATTATTTTTACAATTTTTTTTTAAATTACTTATTTACTTTTCAGTCTTCGCCATTAACTTACTGAATATCCAATGCATACAACAATTTATAATATTTTAATAAATACACGCAAAACTTTTGTTTTTATATTTGTGTGCACGCTTTACCTATTTTTTTTCTATATTTTTCTATATTTTATTCAACAAAATTTTTGTTGCTATAAAACATAAAAAATGTCAATGTACTTCTAAAAAAAAAAAACGAGAAAAAAAAAAAACACAGCCACCTAGAGGTGATTAGTATGGAAGAGCCCTGGGGCCATCATAAAAATAAAATAAAAATGACAGAATTTTTTTTTTTTTTTTTACAAAATTCTGAGTTTGAAAGTCAAAATTCTGAGATTAAAAGTCAGAATATGTTGGAGCAGATGACAGAGAAGGACTTTCAAACTCAGAATTTTGTAAAAAAAAAAAAATAATAATAATTAAACTCATAATTCTGTAAAAAAAAAAAAAAAAAAAAAATAATTATTTTGTTTATTTTTATTT
This sequence comes from Rana muscosa, assembly GCA_029206835.1. Classification (NCBI taxonomy): domain Eukaryota; kingdom Metazoa; phylum Chordata; class Amphibia; order Anura; family Ranidae; genus Rana; species Rana muscosa. The sequence continues at coordinate 164,684,356 of CM055127.1, forward strand.
TTTTATGATGGCCCCAGGGCTCTTCCATAGATTAGAGACCTTTGCCTCATGCACACTGGACTTTTTACAGCTGCTGTTTTCGACTTTTCATTCATTTCATAGTCATTTTTTTTTTCCTCCAGCCAGTAACTCCCCTGCATGTTATCCTATGTGTCCAGGCACACACAGGCTGTTATCAGCGTTTATTGTCAGGGGCGTTTTCTGTCTGGAACCCCCCCCCCCCCAGAACTAGTGGGTTTGAAGAGGATTTTCTCAGCTATAAAAAGGCTCTAACTTTGAAAAATGCAGAAAAACTTGGCTTTTCGCCATTTATGAGCGTTTTTGAGCCATAAGCTTTTGTGGGATTATAGTTTTGCTAAAAAGCGCAAAACAAACGCAAAGGCTGCTACAAAAACTCATTCTACAGATACAGCTTTCTATAGCTAACGCTACTGGCTTTTTCATAACGTCCAGCGTGCATGAGGCCTAATAAGCAGCGTCAAATGGAAAGAATAATAGCACAAAAAAATGACATGTGGGGAAAATGAATTAAGAATCATAATGTAATATCTAAAAGGTGAAGACCTTTGTGGAGGTCTGGTAAAAACAGGTGGTTGAGCTGTATTTTTATCAAAAATGATCCCCCTTGTCAAGTGAATGGGGCTACACCAATGATTGGTATGTGATTTTTTTTTTTTGTTTGCAAATTTTTTAATACAATAAAGAACATAAAATCAAAAACTTTCATACATCCAGTATGCAAAAATTGAGTTTTTTTAGAGTTTGTGGCAATTTTTTTTATTTTTTTTTAGAGTTTGTATGTCCTGGCAGACTTTTAAGATACTTTTACTTTTAAAGCCCTGTACACAAGACCGGTTTTCCCGTCTGTTCTAAACCCGCCGGTTTTCCTGGCAAGTTTCCCTTCTCAATGCCATGTATACACACGGCCACTCCAAAGACCGCGGAACCTTTGAATGGGAAGAACGCGGTGACATCAAAGACTACGACGAGCCGTCTAAATGACGTTCTACGCTTCCGCGCATGCGTCAAATTGTTAACGAGCAGGCGCGGTTTATTTCCCCTTCAGGTAAGCATACAGATGACCGGTTTTTCTCGGCAGGAAACACTCCGCCGGGAATCCTGATGGGAAAATAGAGAGCAGGTTCTCTATTTTTCCGGGCAGTTTTCCTGTCGAGGAAAACTGCTAGGGAGCGTACACACGGCCGGGATTCCTGGCCAAAAGCTCTCCCGGCAGTTTTCCTGCCGGGAAAACCGGTTGTGTGTACGAGGCTTAAGACTAGCAAGGATTTGCATGATTGGTAGGTGATGTTTTTTTTGTGATTTGTTTTCTTTTTATTGCCAATTGTGACAGACCCCCACTGTGTGCAATGTGCAATAAAGAAAAATGTAATTCTAAAATCAAAGACAGTCAGAATGCAAGAATAGATTTGCCATGTAGCCATAGCAATGGTTGTTGTTTTATCATTTTTTTTTTGGGCATTTTGTAAGACCAGCAAGGATTTTCAAGATTGGTAAGTGAATTTAGTGTTTTTTTTTTTTTTATAATTATGACAAACCCCAGTCACTGCAATGAAGAATAATTACATTCTGAAATCAAAAACTTGCACTCATCTGGTATGCAAAAATGGAACTGCCATTTAGCTGTGGCAAAGCTTATTTCTTTAGAGTTTGTGGCATATCATGGCATACTTTTAAGTCCAGCAAGGATTTGCATGACTGGTAGGTGATTTTTTTTTTCTTTTTATTGCTAATTGTGACAGGCCCCCGGTGAATGCAAAATGCAATAAAGAAAAATGTAATTCTAAAATAAAAACAGTCAGTCAGTATGCAAGAATAGATCTGCCACGAAGCCCTGGGACTATCATATTTATTTTTTATTTTTTACAGAATTCTGAGTTTGAAAAAAAAAAAAAAAATTATTTTTTGGAGAATTCTGAGTTAAAAAAAATAAGTCTTACTAAAGTCTGAGGCCTCGTACACACGACCGATTTTCTCGTCGTAAAAAACACGTCGTTTTTTTCGACGAGATTCTTGTTAAGCTTGTCGATTTTCTCGTCAAGCTTTCTATGCGTACACACTGTCATTTCCCAATTTCCTCGTGGTTCTCTGCGCTCACGTCCAGCACGTACGACGGCACTATAAAGGGGAAGATCTTTTTTCTTGGCGCCACCCCTTGGGCTGCTTTTGCTGATCTCGTGTTACCGCGTGTGAAGTAAAAGTTTGGGAAGAGACGATTCGCGCTTTTCAGTCTTCGTACTTTTCAGATCGTTTTCTGCCGTTCAGTTTGTGCTTGTGGGTTCGTATCTTGACTTTCAGGGCGTCTAGGCAGGTCGTATCTGTTTTACAGTGCGTTCTTGCCTGTTCGTTTCTGAATTTCAGTTCGTTATTCATAGGCCTTGCTGTTCTAAAGTGCGTTCTGTTCTGTACGTTCTGATTAGACGACCGTTTCCTAGCCATGTCGCCTGGACGTTCTCGTCGTCGAGTTCGTGCTGTGCGTGCGCTTGGTGTTGGTCTGCTTGTTTTGGACCAAGACCAGTCCATGAATGGTGTGAGGAGGAGTTCATGGACCAAGAATTGGTTGCTCCAGCGGGACCAATTCTGCCACATGCCTCTGCTGCGGGAGATCGTCGAGAATAATCCTGAGGACTACAGGAATTTTCTGAGGATGTCTGACCCCGTTTTTCAGGAACTGTTGGCTTTGGTGTCCCCCTATATTACCAGGAAGGACACCGTTATGCGGGAAGCCATCAGTGCTGAGCAGAGGCTCATCGCCACGTTGCGTTACCTGGCGACAGGGAGAAGTCTTCAGGACTTGAAGTTCACCACAGGCATCTCCCCCCAGGCTCTGGGCCTCATAATCCCAGACACCTGTTCTGCTATCTGTAGTACCACACACTTGGGACATATATCTCACCTGCTGCTGTTCCTGACCTCTGGGAGGCCAGCATCAGATTGTGTTCTGAAATGTGGGCCTTCTCAAGCTCCCAATTTTAGTGTCCACACAGGGTTGCTGTGTGCTCTGGGGTCCCTGGGATGCACAAATGGCAGCAGCTTCTCCAGCGCTGCCTTCTCTTTATTTAATTTATAAACATGAATAAATGTGTTTTTTGTTTAAGTTCATACTTGACTATGTGTATTTTTAAATAAAAAAAAACAAGCTTTGGAGTAAGCAGATACATTTGACTGACAATAAAAGGCACAGATATCACCCCCCCAAAAGAATAACTAAATCTGATTAGCTCAAAAACATGGTGTGAAATTTTAAAAATATAGATTAGAAAATTAAATGGGAGATCGCTATCAAAACATTGAGAAATTATAATTAACATCATTTTGAAAAATCTAACCATTTAAATTATTCCTAAAAACTTGCACGATATAATACACATAAATCTTATAAAGAGCAGCATGAAAAAGGTTAAAAATAAGGCATAACTCTGTGTGAATATCAGCAGCAAAAGAAGGTCTCTCGTTTTGATTAATGTAACATTCTAACGAAGAATTCAATGCAGAACATTTAAACGATGAAATATTTATGAGCGTGACGAATGTGCTCTCTCCATTATGAAGGCTTGTTTTACCAGAAGATGCGCTCCCGTCTCATAGTTGCTTGTGAGCATGCGCGCTTTTGGAAGAGTCGTAAAAGCATACACACGAACCATTTTCTCGTCACAAAACAGGTCGACGAGAAACACGACGAGGAAATCTGGACTCCTGACGAGAAAATAGAGAGCAGGTTCTCTATTTTCTCGTCGAGATTCTCGTCAAGTTTCTCGTCGTAAAACCATACACACGAACGTTTTTCTAGACAAAAAAACTCTCGCGGCACTTTTCTTGACTGTTTACGACGAGAAAATCGGTCGTGTGTACGAGGCCTGAGTTTGAAAGTCTGAATTCTGAGTTTGGAAGTCTGAATTCTGAGTTTGGAAGTCTGAATTCTGAGTTTGGAAGTCTGAATTCTGAGTTTGGAAGTCTGAATTCTGAGTTTGAAAGTCTGAATTCTGAGTTTGAAAGTCTGAATTCTGAGTTTGAAAGTCAGAATTCTGAGATTAAAAGTCAGAATTCTGAGTTAAATTTTTATTTTATTTTTTACAGAATTCTGAGATTAATAGTCAGAATTCTGAGTTTCAAAGTCAGAATTCTGAGGCTCTTGCATAGCCATGTAGCTGTAGCAATGGTTGTTGTTTAAGACCACTTTCACACTGAGGCACTTTTCAGGCGCTTTCACGCTAAAAAAAGCGCCTGAAAAGCTTCCGTAAACTTATTTCCATTAAAATCAATTAATGCTTTCACACTGGGGCAGTGCACTGAAAAAACGCCCCTCTCCATTGAAATGAATTGAAAGCGCTTCAAAAGCGCCTTGAAAACGCTTCAAAAGTGCTCAGTGTTTTACTGGCAGTTTTTCAAGCGCCTCAGTGTGAAAGTGGCCTTAGAATTTGTGGCATTTTGTAAAATACTTTTAAGACCAGCAAGGATTTGCAAGATTGGTAAGTGATTTTTTTGTGTTTTTTTTTGTTTTGGTGATTTTTTTGATTTTTTTTTATAATTGTGACAGACCCCCGTCACTGCAATGAAGAATAATTAAATTCTGACATCAAAAACTAACATACATTCAGTATGCAAGATTGGACCTACTATGTAGCTGTAGCTTTTTATTTTAGAATTGTTAGCATTTTGTTAGATACCTGTAATTGTGGCTATATTTTTTTTTATCCAATCGATGTCTGATTTGATCAAAACAATCAAACCGGCAAACGGTTGAATAGCCATAACATCCCTTCCGATCAATTTAGACTCAATTTCGATTGCATTGCCAAGGTGGAATATTATTGATTGTGTTGCATCAGTTGGCAGCGCTGAGATACTTTGTTTATGAATACGATAAATCATTATTATTTATTACAGGTACTTATAGAGCGGTTATATATTACGCAACGCTTTATACAGTATATATATATATTGTACATTCACATCAGTCCCTGTCCTCAAGGAGCTTACAATCTAAGGTCCCTAACTCACATTCATACATACACATACTAGGGCAATTTACAATTTTTCCAAGGGAACGCAGTTCCGACACCTCCAGCATTAAATGTATGCAATGACAAGGAGTGCTGGTGTGTGCTGAAGAGTCTATTAATGGTGGACTGCTGGGGGATTTATTGTTGCTGGGAACATCTATTGTTGAGCAAGTTGTCTATTGTTAAGGGGGTCTTATGTTCCTGGAGGGGGGGCTAATTGATGCCCAGAGGGATCTACTGTTGAAGGAGGGATCTATTGCTCCTGGCTGCTGGAAGAGCTATTGTTGCTGGTGGGGAGCTATTGTTTCTGGGGTGAATCTATTGTTGCTGTGGGGGTATTTTGTTGCAGGGGGCCAATTGTTTCTGGAAGAGATTTACTTTTAAGGAAGGGATCTATTGTTCCTTTGGTGGATCTATTGTTGCTGCTGGGGCTGAAGGTGATTTATTTTACTGTTTTTCTTGTTATCGTAACCAAATTCTATACAAATTACTTAACATCACAAAACGATACTTAGTTCTGTTTTCTCTTAACTGGTTGATACTGGGAGATGGGTAGAGGGTTGAACCTAGGGAAAGTGCTCAGAGGTGGGTAGGGTGCAAGAATCAAAGGGGGACTTGGAAGGGGGGGGGGGTACCTGCACCTATTGTCTGCAAAAAAAGCCCTGCCTATGCCTACCAGCATGTCTTTGGAGTGTTGGAGGAAACCCACGCAGTCACAGGGAGAACATGCAAATTTCAAGCAGGTAGTGTCATGGTTGGGATTCGAACTGACGGCCCTTAAGCTGCTAGGCAGAAATGCTAACCACTTAGCCACTTTTTGTCAAAAAAACTGTGAGGTCTGAGGTGACTTTATTTAAAAAACAAAGCCGCGTCATGCAGCAATGAGGTCTGTCATCTAAATTGACAAAACTGCGCGTTCCTGGTTGTAAAGAGGAATGATCTGTGATTTTGAAGCTAACTTCACCAGCCACTTGTCACGAATGAAAATGCTGGTGACGAACACAGGCCATGGGTCTGACACTCTACAGGTTGAGGCAATGAAAACGTAAACTCCTATATTGCAATTCTGCTCTAATTCCAAAACAACACCAGCTGCATAGCATTGTGGGTAAAATTCAATTAAAGTACAATACAAAAGTAAATGAAAAAGACCAGGCAGTTCGCAGCGAATACCACTCCGACAACCATCCCAACTTTTTCTTTCCTGTATTTATCAGTACTGACGATTGTTGATGCTGAAACATATTTTCCTGGAGAGGCTTGCTTTGTGAAAAGGTCCAATTTGTCTGTACAAAGAAATAATAAGCAAATTAGTTATGTATGGACTGGTCTCTGGAATTCAGGATAGAAGAGGGGGTGTATAGGCCAGAGGTTTTTCATGTAGGAGTGGCCTGTGATGGAGACTTTCATATAGGAGTGGCCTGTGATGGAGACTTTCATGTAGGGGTGGACTGTGATGGAGACTTTCATGTAGGAGTTGACTGTGATGGAGACTTTCATGTAGGAGTGGACTGTGATGGAGACTTTCATGTAGGAGTGGACTGTGATGGAGAATTTCATGTAGGAGTGGACTGTGATGGAGACTTTCATGTAGGGGTGGACTGTGATGGAGACTTTCATGTAGGGGTGGACTGTGATGGAGATTTTCATGTAGGAGTGGACTGTGATGGAGAATTTCATGTAGGAGTGGACTGTGATGGAGACTTTCATGTAGGGGTGGATTGTGATGGAGACTTTCATGTAGGAGTGGACTGTGATGGAGACTTTCATGTAGGGGTGGACTGTGATGGAGACTTTCATGTAGGGTAAACTGTGATGGAGACTTTCATATAGGAGTGGCCTGTGATGGAGACTTTAATGTAGGGGTGAACTGTGATGGAGACTTTCATGTAGGAGTGGCCTGTGATGGAGACTTTCATGTAGGGGTGGACTATGATGGAGACTTTCATGTAGGGGTGGACTGTGATGGAGACTTTCATGTAGGAGTGGACTATGATGGAGACTTTCATGTAGGAGTGGACTGTGATGGAGACTTTCATGTAGATGTAGGAGTGGCCTGTGATGGAGACTTTCATGTAGGGATGGACTGTGATGGAGACTTTCATATAGGAGTTGCCTGTGATGAAGACTTTCATGTAGGAGTGGCCTGTGATGGAGACTTTCATGTAGGGGTAGACTGTGATGGAGACTTTCATGTAGGAGTGGACTGTGGTGGATACTTTCATGTAGGGGTGGACTGTGATGGAGACTTTCATGTAGGAGTGGACTGTGATGAAGACTTTCATGTAGGGTGGACTGTGATGAAGACTTTCATGTAGGGGTAGACTGTGATGAAGACTTTCATGTAGGGGTGGACTGTGATGGAGACTTTCATGTAGGGTGGACTGTGATGAAGACTTTCATGTAGGGGTAGACTGTGATGGAGACTTTCATATAGGAGTGGCCTGTAAAGGAGACTTTCATGCAGGGGTAAACTGTGATGGAGACTTTCATATAGGAGTGGCCTGTGATGGAGACTTTCATGTAGGGGTGGACTGTGATGGAGACTTTCATATAGGAGTTGCCTGTGATGAAGACTCTCATGTAGGGGTAGACTGTGATGGAGACTTTCATGTAGGAGTGGACTGTGATGAAGACTTTCATGTAGGGTGGACTGTGATGAAGACTTTCATGTAGGGGTGGACTGTGATGGAGACTTTCATATAGGAGTGGCCTGTGATGGAGACTTTCATGTAGGAGTGGACTGTGATGAAGACTTTCATGTAGGGTGGACTGTGATGAAGACTTTCATGTAGGGGTGAACTGTGATGGAGACTTTCATATAGGAGTGGCCTGGTATGAAGACTTTCATGTAGGGGTGGACTGTGATGGAGACTTTCATGTAGGGTGGACTGTGATGAAGACTTTCATATAGGAGTGGCCTGTGATGGAGACTTTCATGTAGGAGTGGCCTGTGATGGAGACTTTCATTTAGGAGTGGCATGTGATGGAGACTTTCATGTAGGAGTGGCCTGTGATGGAGACTTTCATGTAGGAGTGGCCTGTGATGGAGACTTTCATATAGGAGTGGCCTGTGATGGAGTATTTCATGTAGGAGTGGCCTGTGATGGAGACTTTCATGTAGGAGTGGCATGTGATGGAGACTTTCATGTAGGAGTGGCCTGTGATGGAGATTTTCCATGTAGGAATGACCTGTGATGGAGACTTTCATGTAGGAGTGACCTGTGATGGAGACTTTCATGTAGGGGTGGACTGTGATGGAGACTTTCATGTAGGGGTGGACTGTGATGGAGACTTTCATGTAGGAGTGGACTGTGATGGAGACTTTCATATAGGAGTGGCCTGTGATGGAGACTTTCATGTAGGGGTAGACTGTGATGAAGACTTCATATAGGAGTGGCCTGTGATGGAGACTTTCATGTAGGAGTGGACTGTGATGAAGACTTTCATGTAGGGGTGGACTGTGATGAAGACTTTCATGTAGGAGTTGACTGTGATGGGGACTTTCATGTAGGAGTGGCCTGTGATTGAGACTTTCATGTAGGAGTGGACTGTGATGAAGAATTTCATGTAGGAGTGGACTGTGATGGAGACTTTCATGTAGGAGTGGCCTGTGATGGAGACTTCCATGTAGGAGTGGCCTGTGATGGAGACTTTCATGTAGGAGTGGACTGTGATGGAGACTTTCATGTAGGGGTGGACTGTGATGGAGACTTTCATGTAGGAGTGGCCTGTGATGGAGACTTTCATGTAGGAGTGGCCTGTGATGGAGACTTTCATGTAGGGGTGGACTGTGATGAAGACTTTCATGTAGGAGTGGCCTGTGATGGAGACTTTCATAAAGGAGTGGACTGTGATCGAGACTTTCATGTAGGGGTGGACTGTGATGGAGACTTTCATAAAGGAGTGGACTGTGATGGAAACTTTCATGTAGGAGTGGACTGTGATGGAGACTTTCATAAAGGAGTGGACTGTGATGGAGACTTTCATAAAGGAGTGGACTGTGATCGAGACTTTCATGTAGGGTGGACTGTGATGGAGACTTTCATAAAGGAGTGGACTGTGATGGAGACTTTCATGTAGGAGTGGACTGTGATGAAGACTTTCATGTAGGGTGGACTGTGATGGAGACTTTCATGTAGGAGTGGACTGTGATGGAGACTTTCATGTAGGAGTGGACTGTGATTGATACTTTCATGTAGGGGTGGACTGTGATGAAGACTTTCATGTAGGAGTAACCTGTGATGAAGACTTTCATGTAGGAGTGGCCTGTGATGGAGACTTTCATGTAGGAGTGGCCTGTGATGGAGACTTTCATGTAGGGTGGACTGTGATGGAGACTTTCATGTAGGAGTGGACTGTGATGGAGACTTTCATGTAGGAGTGGACTGTGATGGAGACTTTCATGTAGGAGTGGCCTGTGATGAAGACTTTCATGTAGGGTAGACTGTGATGGAGACTTTCATGTAGGAGTGGCCTGTGATGGAGACTTTCATGTAGGAGTGGCCTGTGATGGAGACTTTCATGTAGGGGTGGACTGTGATGGAGACTTTCATGTAGGGGTGGACTGTGATGCAGACTTTCATGTAGGGGTGGACTGTGATGCAGACTTTCATATAGGAGTGGACTGTGATGGAGACTTTCATATAGGAGTGGACTGTGATGGAGACTTTCATATAGGAGTGGACTGTGATGGAGACTTTCATATAGGAGTGGACTGTGATGGAGACTTTCATGTAGGGGTGGACTGTGATGCAGACTTTCATGTAGGGGTGGACTGTGATGCAGACTTTCATGTAGGGGTGGACTGTGATGCAGACTTTCATGTAGGGGTGGACTGTGATGCAGACTTTCATGTAGGCGTGGACTGTGATGGAGACTTTAATGTAGGGGTGGACTGTGATGGAGACTTTCATGTAGGAGTGGACTGTGATGGAGACTTTCATATAGGAGTGGACTGTGATGGAGACTTTCATATAGGAGTGGACTGTGATGGAGACTTTTTTGTAGGAGTTGACTGTGATGGGGACTTTCATGTAGGAGTGGCAGGGCGGTCTTTAATATTGATTGGACCCTGAGAAAAAAAAATCTTGCCCCCCCCCAATGCAATTTCGCTCTCCACCTACTCTGAGACATACAATGAATAGCAGCTAGACTCAAAATCAGTTTACTGTATCAGATCAGGCAGCGATTGTGATTGGTTGCCGGAGGTTACAATGTATCATTACTGCTTACTGACTGGTTGCCAGAGGTTACAGCACACATTACAGCTCACTGATTAGTTGCTAGAGGTTTCAGCACATGATATCTGCTTGTTGATTGGTTGCTGGAGGTTACAGCACATCATCTCCTCACTGCCTGCACACCATGGACTGGGGAGGTGAGCGGACCCATCAAGAGACAGAAAACTTCTAGGGATCCTAGGACTCCTGGGATAGTGGCATTGCTAAGGGGGGGGGGGGGGGGGGAGGGTGTGATCAATGGCAGTGCTGATTTTTTTTTTACCAATATAAAGAGGAGTTTCAACACTGGCCACCAATGTAATAGAGGTTTACACTGGCCACCAATGTAATAGAGGTTTACACTGGCCACCAATGTAATAGAGGTTTACACTGGCCACCAATGTAATAGAGGTTTACACTGGCCACCAATGTAATAGAGGTTTACACTGACCACTAATGTAATAGAGGTTTACACTGGCCACCAATGTAATAGAGGTTTACACTGGCCACCAATGTAATAGAGGTTTACACTGACCACTAATGTAATAGAAGCATTCACAGTAACCACTAATGTAAGGAGGGATTTACACTGACCACAAATGTTAGGGGAACATTCACACTGACCACTAGTGTGAATGAAACTATTCTACACCAAGCCACAATGTAATGAGAAGATTTACACTGACCAATAATGTAACTGAGACATTTACCTGCGTTCACATTTGTGTGTCGGAAACGCAGGCAAAATCGCATTTCTGACACCACAGAAACGCGCTGCCCTTGAGCAGATACACAGCAGTGCCATCAATTGTTAATGACACCCTCACGCATCTGCTGACATGTGCTGACAGGGCTAGGGACTTTCTTCTGCATTTCTAGCGCATAGAGCAGCCCATTGAAATGAATGGGCTGCCCTACACATGGCCTATATCTTTATCCACCCTGTCAGTACACCTTTGCATCCTAAAACCCCTGCTAACCTCTGCACCCCAAACCTCCCCCATCCTCTCCACTCCAACCCCCCCCCCATTTAACTCTACCTGCCCCCCCTGCTCATCTTTGCACCCCCTTTCCTTACCTCTATGCATCCCCTCCTTGCTCATCTTTGCACCCCAAACCGTATTTCCTTCTCTGCCTACCTCTGCACACCCCACACTACTGTACACCTGCTGTGCCCATTATGAGGGGTTACCACCATCCCTATGCTGAGTTTCTGGATCTGCACACCCGCTGTACCCCTTATGAGGGGTTCCCACCATCCCTGTGCTGAGTTTCTGGATCTGCACACCTGCTGTGCCCATTATGAGGGGTTCCCACCATCCCTGTGCTGCGTTCCCAGGTCTGTACACCTGCTGTGCCCATATAAGAGGTACCCACCATCTATGTGCTGAGTTCCCGGGTCTGTAAGCCTGCTTTGCTCATTATGAGGGGTTCCCATCATCCCTATGCTGAGTTCCCTGGTGTGCATTCTTTCTGTGTCCATTATGAGGTGTTCCCACCATCCCTATGCTGAGTTTCTGGATCTGCACACCCGCTGTAACCCTTATGAGGGGTTCCCACCATCCCTGTGCTGAGTTCCCAAGTCTGTACACCTGCTGTGCCCATATAAGAGGTACCCACCATCCATGTGCTGAATTCCCGGGTCTGTAAGCCTGCTATGCTCATTATGAGGGGTTCCCACCATCCCTATGCTGAGTTCCCACGTGTGCATTCTTTCTGTGTCCATTGGGTGTTCCCACAATCCCTGTGCTGAGTTTCTGGATCTGCACACCCGCTGTAACCCTTATGAGGGGTTCCCACCATCCCTGTGCTGAGTTCCCAAGTCTGTACACCTGCTGTGCCCATTATGAGGGGTCCCATCACCCCTGCTGGATTTTTTTATTTTATTTATATTGTTGAGAATGTAACAGGAGGAGCTAAAAACACACAACAGCTGAAGGTGGCTAAAAACTGAACCATGGCAGAGACATCTCTCCCCCTGGGCTCTATGTGAGAGAAACGTGTGGATGACTCTACTCAGTTTTGGATAAACTGACCTTCATAAGAGGAGCAATCACCTACCTTGCACACTAAGAATAGTGAGTAAGCGACGCTCCAGTGAGCGGTATCTGATATTACAGGTGTACTTCCCGCTGTCTGTCGTCTGAACGGAAGTCAACTTCAAGCTTGCGTTTCCTCTAGAAAGTTCAACCAGCTTGGCTTCATCCTCATGGGAGTCTTTGTTGAAGACCCACACGGGGTCACCATCCTTGGACCAGCGTATGTCTAACATGGTCAGTTCCATGGAGGGATCCGTGTGGAATTTACACATTAGGCTAATGTTTTCTCCAGGCGTAGCGCTGACCGATTTAAATCCTCCAATTTGTAGAAATGGTGTGGAGTTTGGTGGATTGCTTTGCTGGACTGTTGAGGGATCAAAGCGATCAGATCATCGGCATTATTCATATTCATAATTTATTTCATATTTTTACACAGGGATTTTTACACCCCTTTGAAACTCCACAGAATGTACGGTACCTGGATCGAGACCCTAGTTGCCCCTGGAGTCTAGACATGTGCAATTCGTTTAGTTCCGAATTTGTTTTTTAACGTATTTTGACAAATTTGTTAATTCTGAAATTTCAGAATTTCAGAATTTTTCAATTTCCGAATTTTCGGATTTTCGGATTTCCCAAATTTAAAATTTCTGAATTTTTCAATTCCGAATTTAGGAAATTCGAAATTTCGGAAATTCAGAAATTCGAAATTTCTGAAATTCAAAATTTCGGAAATTCAGAAATTCAAAATTTCGGAAATTCAGAAATTCAAAATTTCGGAAATTCGAAATTTCAGAAATTGGAATTTCGGAAATTTGGAAATTCTAAAATTCAAAATTAGGAAATTCCAAATTTCGATAATTCAAAATTCGAAAATTCGAAAATCTGAGAAATTTGGAAATCGGAATTCCGAAATTCTGAATTTTAAAATTTCCGAAATTCCGAATTTTCTAATTTTTGAATTTTTGAATTTCCGAATTCCCGAATTCCGAATTTTTGAATTATAGTATGTTAATTGTGATTCTTCTTCCTCTGTTGTTTGTCTCCTTAAGCCTCGTACACACGGTCGGACTTCCATCTGACTTTTCCGTGGATTTTTGTCCGAACGGAGTTGGCCGGGCACACCCATAGGATACACACCACAGGACTTTTCTGCAAACTTTCCCAAAACGTTTTCCAACATCACGTGGTTTTTCTGCTCTTTACCGCCACCCTTTGGTCAACTTCTGCTATTGTTAGTTGATTTTAACATTATTTGTTTTGTCCATCGGACAAAAGTCCGATGGTTTTCTGTACACACGGTCGGACTTTGCTCCATCGGACTTTTGTTGGCCAAAAGTTTGTCCGTTTGCAGACCGAACTTTTGTCCGATGAAAACCAAAAAAGTTTGTCGGATGGAGCGTTCACACGGTCTGATTTTTTGGCAAACTTGCTCAAAATGAAGTTTGTTGGCAAAAAGTCTGACCGTGTGTACGGGGCTTGACACTGACTAGTTGGCCTGCTATGTCTGTTTTTTGATGAACATTGACTGGATATGTATGATATTGTACCATGCCACTTTGTATAATCTATGCTTTGTACTATAATTGACTTTAAAAAAGCACTCCTATATATATATATACACAGTCTCTGTATATATGGGGTGTGTTGCACCTCTGCAGAGAGACCACTGTTTCCACACAGAGAGCAAGGGCCCTTCTTGGCAGTGGACAGGCCTTTGTACTCAGTCTGTAGCTACTTTTTTTTAAAGAAAACAAACTGTACGGCATTTTGTTTTGATGCACCTGGAATGTAATAAGCTAACAACCACTTGCTGACTGCCCTATAGCAGTTTTACCGGGCACCTGCGATCGCTCGTGACAGAGCGAGAACGGGGATGTGTGCGAGTAAACACACAAATTCCGGTTCTCTAAGGGGAGAGGAGACAGATCGTGTGTTCATACTAAGTATGAACACCGATCGGTCTCCTCCCCATAGGCATGCGCACAGGTTGTGCCAGGTGTGCCTGGGCACACCCTAATCACCCTGTGTGGCACAGATTCCCCCTGTTTAAACCAATGATATTTCACCAAAGCCTCCAAATGGGGCTCCTAAAAAAAAATAGTAAAAAAAAAATAATAATAATCTAAATAAAAAATACTGACACCATCCACTGCCCTACTGACACCATCCATTGCTCTACTCGCACCGTCAGTATATATACACATGCACACACACATATGTGTTTGAACTATGAGGTGCACACCGATGCTCCTCCCCTAGTCAGTCCCATCCCCCCTACAGTTAGAACACACCTAGGGAACACAGTTAACCCCTTGATCGCCCCCTAGTGTTAACCCCTTCCCTGCCAGTGACATTTATACAGTAATCAGTGGCTAATTTTTTAAAGCTCTATTTGTGGGAAAAAAAGGACATAAATTTTGTTTGGGTACAGCGTCGCACGACCGCGCAATTGTCAGTTATAACAACGTAGTGCCGTACCGCAAGAAATGGCCCGGTCAGGAAGGGGGCAAATCCTTTCCGGGGCTGAAGTAGTTAAGTGTCTGTCCTGCAGAAAGGTTAGTGTTCCATTCAGCATGCGCGGCAGCAAGAAAAGCTCCTGCAAGTAATTGCTTACCAGACTTCTTCGATGACCGTTTCATCAGCTTAATCGTCTGCTCTGAACAAGAGAAAGGAAAAGACGTGGTATTAAAGACGCCCAAAATCATTCACAAACTTCCACATTCCACCGTTATTAAAGCCTTCTGCAAGAGGGAATTTCAGCAACTGATTTATTTTTATTATTTAAAATACAATGGAGGTCATTGTGCCACATTTTGCTCACCTGCCCTTGAAAAGCGACAGATTTATCGCAGTTCAGGGCAATCAGTGTGTCACAATCTTTTGCATCTGCTGTTTCCTGCGAGTATGCAAAATGTGAACTGCCTCAGCTTTAACTACTTGTCGTAATTTACCTAAAATCAGCCCCCAATGTCCCTTTAACAACTTGAGGTCTTTGGACATGTCTGGTATGTCTTTGGATATGTCTGTGGACGTGTCTGGTATATCTGTGGAATTGTCTGGTATGTCTTTGGACGTGTCTGGCATGTTTGTGGATGTGTCTGGTATATCTGTGGCTGTGTCTGGTATGTCTTTGGATATGTCTGGTATGTCTATGGATATGTCTGTGGACGTGTCTGATATATGTGTGGCCGTGTCTGGTATATCTGTGGCTGTGTCTGGTATGTCTTGGGATATGTCTGTGGACGTGTCTGGTATATCTGTGGACGTGTCTGGTATATCTGTGGCCGTGTCTGGTATATCTGTGGCTGTGTCTGGTATGTCTTGGGATATGTCTGTGGACGTGTCTGGTATATCTGTGGACGTGTCTGGTATATCTGTGGCCGTGTCTGGTATGTTTTTGGACGCGTCTGGTATATCTGTGGCTGTGTCTGGTATGTCTTGGGATATGTCTGTGGACGTGTCTGGTATATCTGTGGCTGTGTCTGGTATATCTGTGGCCGTGTCTGGTATATCTGTGGCTGTGTCTGGTATGTCTTGGGATATGTCTGTGGACGTGTCTGGTATATCTGTGGCCGTGTCTGGTATATCTGTGGCTGTGTCTGGTATGTCTTGGGATATGTCTGTGGACGTGTCTGGTATATCTGTGGACGTGTCTGGTATATCTGTGGCCGTGTCTGGTATATCTGTGGCTGTGTCTGGTATGTCTTGGGATATGTCTGTGGACGTGTCTGG
Organism: Rana muscosa; assembly: GCA_029206835.1. Taxonomy (NCBI): domain Eukaryota; kingdom Metazoa; phylum Chordata; class Amphibia; order Anura; family Ranidae; genus Rana; species Rana muscosa. Next base: position 164,700,370 of record CM055127.1, read on the forward strand.
TATATCTGTGGCCGTGTCTGGTATATCTGTGGCTGTGTCTGGTATGTCTTGTGATATGTCTGTGGCCGTGTCTGGTATATCTGTGGCTGTGTCTGGTATGTCTTGTGATATGTCTGTGGCCGTGTCTGGTATATCTGTGGCCGTGTCTGGTATATCTGTGGCTGTGTCTGGTATGTCTTGTGATATGTCTGTGGACGTGTCTGGTATATCTGTGGCCGTGTCTGGTATGTTTTTGGACGTGTCTGGTATATCTGTGGCCGTGTCTGGTATGTTTTTGGACGTGTCTGGCATGTTTGTGGATGTGTCTGGTATATCTGTGGCTGTGTCTGGTATGTCTTTGGATATGTCTGGTATGTCTATGGATATGTCTGTGGACGTGTCTGATATATGTGTGGCCGTGTCTGGTATATCTGTGGCTGTGTCTGGTATGTCTTGGGATATGTCTGTGGACGTGTCTGGTATATCTGTGGACGTGTCTGGTATATCTGTGGCCGTGTCTGGTATATCTGTGGCTGTGTCTGGTATGTCTTGGGATATGTCTGTGGACGTGTCTGGTATATCTGTGGCCGTGTCTGGTATATCTGTGGCTGTGTCTGGTATGTCTTGGGATATGTCTGTGGACGTGTCTGGTATATCTGTGGACGTGTCTGGTATATCTGTGGCCGTGTCTGGTATATCTGTGGCTGTGTCTGGTATGTCTTGGGATATGTCTGTGGACGTGTCTGGTATATCTGTGGCCGTGTCTGGTATATCTGTGGCTGTGTCTGGTATGTCTTGTGATATGTCTGTGGCCGTGTCTGGTATATCTGTGGCTGTGTCTGGTATGTCTTGTGATATGTCTGTGGCCGTGTCTGGTATATCTGTGGCCGTGTCTGGTATATCTGTGGCTGTGTCTGGTATGTCTTGTGATATGTCTGTGGACGTGTCTGGTATATCTGTGGCCGTGTCTGGTATGTTTTTGGACGTGTCTGGTATATCTGTGGCCGTGTCTGGTATGTTTTTGGACGTGTCTGGTATATCTGTGGCCGTGTCTGGTATGTTTTTGGATGCGTCTGGTATATCTGTGGTTGTGTCTGGTATGTCTTGGGATATGTCTGTGGACGTGTCTGGTATATCTGTGGCTGTGTCTGGTATGTCTTGGGATATGTCTGTGGCCGTGTCTGGTATATCTGTGGCTGTGTCTGGTATGTCTTGGGATATGTCTGTGGACGTGTCTGGTATATCTGTGGCTGTGTCTGGTATGTCTTGGGATATGTCTGTGGACGTGTCTGGTATATCTGTGGCTGTGTCTGGTATGTCTTGGGATATGTCTGTGGACGTGTCTGGTATATCTGTGGCTGTGTCTGGTATGTCTTGGGATATGTCTGTGGACGTGTCTGGTATATCTGTGGCTGTGTCTGGTATGTCTTGGGATATGTCTGTGGACGTGTCTGGTATATCTGTGGCTGTGTCTGGTATATCTGTGGCTGTGTCTGGTATGTCTTGGGATATGTCTGTGGACGTGTCTGGTATATCTGTGGCTGTGTCTGGTATGTCTTGGGATATGTCTGTGGATGTGTCTGGTACATCTGTGGATGTGTCTGGTATATCTTTGGACGCGTCTGGTATATCTTTGGACGTGTCTGGTATGTCTCTGGACATACCTCCCAACTTTCTTGATATGGGAATATGCCGCCCTTAGTCACAATGGGAAGGCTGAGGCTCTTGTCTCACTGATGTTGATAATGTACATATCAATTTCCAACACCGACATTTACATCTACACCGTAGAACAATTTGCCTGCTTGTGAGCTAAGAGAGGGGGGTTGTATCTTGAAGATTCTTGGTAGATGGCTTACTTTACACACAAAAAAAAACACCACTTTAAACCATGAAAGAACAGCACAGGTAATCTTCTTCCAGTTGCAAGAAAAACAGACAAGAAGTTGGCATGTAATAATGCATGACAGGGGAGATAAATGAACAAGTAAGCACACATGCGCCATCTAGAGGAAATGAACCGTATAGTCACAGAAATGTTGTGCTTGCCAGTACAAGAAATCCTATTAACAAAAGTATGTTGGCATAAAACACACACCCTGCCACACCCCCTTAAAGGAGAGTTGTACAAAAAAAATGATTAATTAAACCCACAAGTGCTTTTTTATCACTAGTATTTCTTTATATTGGCTTTTGGAATTTACAAATGCAGCAATTTAGAAATTGGATGAAAGGTTTAGCACTGGGAAACACTTTTTGATAGATAAGTAGTGCATTTTATATACAATTGTATACAGTAGATCAGACCAAAATGAGGGAGAAATGAGGAGGAAAGAGGGAGAGAGGCACTTTGTTTCAAATCACGGACAGTCCCTCCAAATCAGGGAGAGTTGGGAGCTATGTCTTTGGGCTTGTCTGGTATCTCTATGGACGTGTCTGGTATGTTTATAGATGTGTCTGGCATGTCTATGGACACGTATTGTATGTCTTTGGATTAGGGTGACCACATTTCCAAACTACCATTCAGGGACACCCTCCCTTCCCAAAAATCAGCTTGTGCTGTAATGAATCACAGCACAGTGATTGGACACAAGAGGCGGGATTTATGATTTCTCCAATCACAAGCAGGGGGTGGGGATTGTGCTCCTCCATGCATTCCTGGCCAGGACAAGTACTGTCAGTGAGTAAAGCGGTGATGTGGCGGTCTTTTTTGGGGCATCAGATTGGCCTAGGGGGTGGCTGTGTCAGTTTCATTCCGGGACACTGTATGGTCCTCGAATGAAGGTGCCTGGGATAGACCTGCAGAATGCGGGACTGTCCCGGGCAACCCGGGATACGTGGTCACCCTAGGCAGGGATTGTGCTCTTCCAGGCATTCCCGGCCAGGACAAGTACTGCATAGTTGCCAACAGTCACGGATTGGCCGGAACGTTCCCGGGATTCAAACCCTTTTCCCGGATTTATTTTGTCCCGGCCAATGTCCCGGCCAATCCGATTTTTTCCCGTTTTCCCCGAATTTGGACGCCGCAGGCCGCCGCCGCTAGAGGTCCACGGCTGGCGGAGACAATGTCTCGGCCGGCCGCCATGTTCAAGAAGACCAAAACACGGATGTAGTACAATAGAAAATAAAGCCGCTGCGGCGCCGCCCACACCCCGCACCTCCCCGGGGGTGGGCGGCGCCGCAGCAGCTTTATCTTCTATTGTACTACATCTGTGTTTTGGCTGGCCGGCCGGCCACCCCCCCGCCCCGCCCCGCTGCAGGTCTGTCTGTAATGGAAAGGGGCGGGGGTCGGCAGCACCACAGCTTAATTTTTTTTTTTTTGCAGCCACACTGTCGGCTCCGCCTCTATTTTGTTCCCCTTCGGGGAAGGGGAAACAATAATGGCGGCCGAGACAGGAGACGCCTGTGGTTAAGGGGGGACTCCGCTGGGGATGCCTGTGGTAACTGGGGACTCCGCTGGGAACGCCTGTGGTAAGGGAGGACTCCGCTGGGGACGGCTGAGGTAAGGGGGGACTCCGCTGGGGACACCTGATGTAAGGGGGGACTCCGCTGGGGACGCCTGATGTAAGGGGGGACTCCGATGGGGACGCCTGATGTAAGGGGGGACTCCGCTGGGGACGCCTGAGGTAAGGGGGGACTCCACTGGGGACGCCTGAGGTAAGGGGGGACTCCGCTGGGGACGCCTGATGTAAGGGGGGACTCCACTGGGGACGCCTGAGGTAAGGGGGGACTCCGCTGGGGACACTTGATGTAAGGGGGGACTCTGCTGGGGACGCCTGATGTAAGGGGGGACTCCGCTGGGGACGCCTGATGTAAGGGGGGACTCTGCTGGGGACGCCTGATGTAAGGGAGGACTCCGCTGGGGACGCCTGATGTAAGGGGGACTCCTCTGGGTACACCTGATGTAAGGAAGGACTCCGCTGGGTACGCCTGTTGTAAGGAGGGACTCCTCTGGGGACGCCTGATGTAAGGAGGGACTCCCCTGGGGACACCTGATGGCATCTGGTGGCAGGCGACGTGGCAGGTGACACACTCGGGGCTTCCACTGATTCTGCATTTTGGTGAGTTGAATGATTTAATTTTATATTAAAATGTAATAAGAGAAATAATGCACTTCAGTCATCCTGACACCCTAACAACCATGGTGCCGGGATGATTAAAGAGCTAACACCAGATGTTTGGATTATCTTTATCTGTTGATTGTTAAACTCTGGAATACACATATTTCTATTATGGTGTAGGATCTGGGCCTGCTGTCCTTCCATCCTTCCTTCTCTTTCCTTCCCTCCCTCTTTCTTTCTCTCTTCATCCCTCATTCATCTCAGACTTTAACCACACCCCCTTTGAGCCACGCTCATTTAAGCCACTCCCACTACCCGCGTAAACCACGCCCACGCTTCGTGCGCCACTTTTTTCTCCTAAAGTATAACACACCTTCAAATGAATGCCCCACCCCCTAATTATACCAAGGCTCCGCCTACATGTGAAAAAGTGTCCTGTTTTTTTTTTTTGCAATGTTGGCAACTATGGTACTGTCAGTGAGTAAAGCGGTGATGTGGTGCCCTTTTTTGGGGGTATCAGATTGGCCCTGTGTCAGTTTCATTCTGGGACACTGTATTGTCCTGGCATGAATGTGCCCGGGACAGACCTGCAAAATGCGGGACTGTCCCGGGCAATCCGGGACACGTGGTCACCCTACTTTGGATGTGTCTGGTATCTCTACAGATGTGTCTGATATGTCTTTAGATGTGTTTGGTATCTCTATGGACATGTCTGGTATGTCTACGAATGTGTCTGGTATATCTTTGGATGTGTCTAGTATGTCTTCAGATGTTTCCGGTATGTTTATAGATGTGTCTGGTATATCTTTGGACATGTCTTGTATGTCTTTGGACATGTCTGGTCTGGTATCTCTATGGACTTGTCTGGTATGTCTTTGGATGTGTCCGATATGCCTTTGGACGTGTCTGGTATGTCTTTGGATGTGTCTGGTATCTCTATGGATGTGTCTTGTATGTCTTTATATGTTTCTGGTATCTCTACAGATGTGTCTGGTATATCTTTGGATGTGTCTGGTATATCTTTGGATGTGTCTGGTATATCTTTGGATGTGTCTGGTATCTCTATTGACATGTCTGGTATGTCTACGAATGTGTCTGGTATATCTTTGGATGTGTCTGGTACCTCTATTGACATGTCTGGTATGTCTACGAATGTGTCTGGTATATCTTTGGATGTGTCTGGTATATCTTTGGATGTGTCTGGTACCTCTATTGACATGTCTGGTATGTCTACGAATGTGTCTGGTATATCTTTGGACGTGTCTGGTACCTCTATTGACATGTCTGGTATGTCTACGAATGTGTCTGGTATATCTTTGGACGTGTCTAATATGTCTTCAGATGTGTCCGGTATGTTTATAGATGTGTCTGGTATATCTTTGGATAAGTTGCAATTACCCTCTTTTTATTCTACAGGGCCTCTACGTCCAGAAAATATATACAGTAATGTTCTTAGGAGCTTTAAGTGATTTTACAGCCAAAAATGCTGACTTTAAAGCGGAGATCCATCCAAAAGGGGAAGTTAGGTTTGTTTGCACTACCACCCCCCCCCTCCCTCCACTGCCATATTTGGCAATTTTTGGGGAGGAGGGGGTACCTATTTTTGACAGATACCCGCTCCCACGGTGAGGCAATCTGAGCCCGCAAGTTTGGCCCCTCCTCCTTCCCCCACAGTCTTCTGGGACACATCGCAGGTCCCAGAAGACCACCAGAACAAATAGTGACGGCAGTAAGTTCCTGACAAAGGTTCTCATTCTTTTCCAATCTATCCAAAACTGGGGGGAAAAAATTGAAAGGTGTTTTTAGGACAGCCTTCTTGAAACTTTTTCCCTATCCTGAGAGGAGACACCATCCATCATCACCATATTGGGGGGTCCATATGTCTGCCAACCACTAGGGATTGGTGAGCCCAGCTGGTATCGTTGGAAGGCAACATTCATTATGATAAAGAACATAGTTCCCACCACACACTGCTTGCAGAAAAGGATTTCAGAAGGTAAAGAAATGCAAGTGAGTAATAATTAGAATAATATAGGTCTTACCATTCCTATCATTGGTCTCATCAACCTTCTTGCGTGACAGATCATTCAACATGATCCGGTTTTCTTGGAAAGAGAAGAATAAGTGTAAAGGTTTTTCTCCATCACATCAAATAAAATGAATTGGTAATTATCTGTTGACTGCACAATAATCTATTAATTCCGAAAATGTTCTCTTCGAGAGAGTTGATTGGATAGCCATCGTATTATCGATTTGAAAGTACTCTGTTACGTTTTTTTAATACTTACTGTGTCATATATCACATTATGGATCTGAGATTGAAGAACCACACCATGAATGAATTGTCCAGGTATAAATTTATTCCACTAATGCCGCGTACACACGATCGGATTTTCCGACAAGAAAAGTCCGATGTGAGCTTTTGGCCTGGAAATTCTGACCGTGTGTATGCTCCATCGGACTTTTCCTGTCGGAATTTCTGCCAGCAAAAATTTGAGAGCTGGTTCTCAAATTTTCCGACGGAAAAAATTCTGATCGGAAATTCCGATTGTCTGTCTGTAGCAATTCCGACGCGCAAAATTCCGAGGCATGTTGGAAAACAATTTGACGCATGCTTGGAAGCAGTGAAATTAATTTTCTCGGCTCGTCGTAGTGTTTTACGTCACCGCGTTCTTGGCGGTCGAAAGTTCAGAAAACTTGTGTGACCGTGTGTATGCAAGCCAAGCTTGAGCGGAATCCCGTGGGAAAAACCATCCAAGGTTTTTTCAAAGGAAAATCCGATCGTGTGTACGCGGCATTAGAATTAGGACAAAAGGTGGAGCCAACACATTTCGGGAGCCTCAAAATCGCTCCCTTCATCAGGGCTTGAAAATGGGGAATGATGCATGCTGGGCAGAATAGAAGAATATTACGCTTTTAGACAGGATGAGTGCCATCCTGTTAAAGGACTCCAGACTCATCCGGTGAACAAATTCCATTCTGGCCAGCATACATCTTCCCATTTTTAAGCCCTAATAAAGGAGGTGATTTTGAGGTTCCCAAAATGCGTTGGCTCCATCCTGTATCCAAATGCATATTGAAAGAAATTTGTACCTGTACAATTGATACTTGGTGCGGTGCTTTAAAGCTGAAGTTTAGCTATGGTAATTTTTACGCACAGTATTTCCTGTGGAATTATGTACTGTATATGCCATACCTGTGGGATTCCTGTGGAAGATGGAAATCACTGTAGTTGGAACCCTACTACAGTGATCTCCACAAGCTTCTGGGTCCTGTGCTGAGGAGTGGCCCTTCTGCTTAGTGAACACTGGGGGTCACCTGCTGAGCATGGGCACCATTCAGAGAACACTTAGCATTTTTTCAATGCAAAGCCCAGAGAAACTAACAGTGACCACTGTAGTTGCGATGCCTACTACAGTGATTTCCATCTTCCACCAGGATCCCACAGGTATGGCATATACAGCATCTCACAAAAGTGAGTACACCCCTCACATTTTTGTAAATATTTAATTCTATCTTTTCATGTGACAACACTGAAGAAATGACACTTTGCTACAATGTAAAGTAGTGAGTGTACAGCTTGTATAACAGTGTAAATTTGCTGTCCCCTCAAAATAACTCAACACACAGCCATTAATGTCTAAACCGCTGGCAACAAAAGTGAGTACACCCCTAAGTGAAAATGTCCAAATTGGGCCCAATTAGCCATTTCCCCTCCCCGGTGTCATGTGACTCATTAGTGTTACAAGGTCTCAGGTGTGAATGGGGAGCAGGTGTGTTAAATTTGGTGTTATCGCTCTCACTCTCTCATACTGGTCACTGGAAGTTCAACATGGCACCTCATGGCAAAGAACTTTCTGAGGATCTGAAAAAAAGAATTGTTGCTCTACATAAAGATGGCCGAGGCTATAAGAAGATTGCCAAGACCCTGAAATTGAGCTGCAGCACCGTGGCCAAGACCATCCAGCGGTATAACAGGACAGGTTCCACTCAGAACAGGCCTCGCCATGGTCAACCAAAGAAGTTGAGGTCACGTGCTCAGCGTCATATCCAGAGGTTGTCTTTGGGAAATAGACATATGAGTGCTGCCAGCATTGCTGCAGAGGTTGAACGGGTGGGGGGTCAGCCTGTCAGTGCTCAGACCATACGCTGCACACTGCATCAAATTGGTCTGCATGGCTGTCATCCCAGAAGGAAGCCTCTTCTAAAGATGATGCACAAGAAAGCCTGCAAACAGTTTGCTGAGGACATAAATTACTAGAACCATGTCCTGTGGTCTGATAAGATCAAGATAAACTTATTATTGTCAGATGGTGTCAGGCGTGTGTGGCAGCAACCAGGTGAGGAGTACAAAGACAAGTGTGTCTTGCCTACAGTCAAGCATGGTGGTGGGAGTGTCATGGTCTGGGGCTGCATGAGTGCTGCCGGCACTGGGGAGCTACAGATCATTGAGGGAACCATGAATGCCAACAAGTACTGTGACATACTGAAGCAGAGCATGATCCCCTCCCTTCAGAGACTGGGCCGCAGGGCAGTATTCCAACATGATAACGACCCCAAACACACCTCCAAGATGACCACTGCCTTGCTAAAGAAGCTGAGGGTAAAGGTGATGGACTGGCCAAGCATGTCTCCAGACCTAAACCCTATTGAGCATCTGTGGGGCTCCTCAAACGGAAGGTGGAAGAGCGCAAGTTCTCTAACATCCACCAGCTCTGTGATGTCGTCATGGAGGAGGGGAAGAGGACTCCAGTGACAACCTGTGAAGCTCTGGTGACCTCCATGCCCAAGAGGGTTAAGGCAGTGCTGGAAAATAATAATGGCCACACAAAATATTTGGGCCCAATTTGGACATTTTCCCTTTAGGGGTGTACTCACTTTTGTTGCCAGCGGTTTAGACATTAATGGCTGTGTGTTGAGTTCTTTTGAGGGGACAGCAAATTTACACTGTTATACAAGCTGTACACTCACTACTTTACATTGTAGCAAAGTGTCATTTCTTCAGTGTTGTCACATGAAAAGAAGAAAATATTTACAAAAATGTGAGGGGTGTACTTACTTTTGTGAGAAACTGTACATACTTCCATCAGTCCAAGCTGGATCAATGTAACATATGTAAAATATCCATACCTAAACTTCAGCTTTAAATGTTACGTTATGTAAATACAATACAGACTATTGTGCTCTTCCAACCTTAAAGGGGTTGAAAAGGTTCGTTTTTTATTTTCTAAATAGGTTCCTTTAACCACTTCAGCCCCGGACCATTTCGCTGGTCAAAGACCAGGCCACTTTTTGCGATTCGGCACTGCGTCACTTTAACCGACAATTGCGCGGTCGTGCGACGTGGCTCCCAAACAAAATTTACGTCCTTTTTTCCCCACAAATAGAGCTTTCTTTTGGTGGTATTTGATCACCTCTGCGGTTTTTATTTTTTGCGCTATAAACAAAAATAGAGCGACAATTTTGAAAAAAATGCAATATTTTTTTTTCTTTTTGCTATAATATATATCCCCAAAAAATATATAAAAAAAGTTTTTTCCCTCAGTTTAGGCCGATACGTATTCTTCTACATATTTTTGGTAAAAAAAAAATCGCAATAAGCGTTTATTGATTGGTTTGCGCAAAAGTTATAGCGTCTACAAAATAGGGAATAGTTTTATGGCATTTTTATTAATATTTTTTTTTTTTACTAGTAATGGTGGCGATCAGCGATTTTTATTGTGACTGTGACATTATGGCGGACACATCGGACACTTTTGACACCATTTTGGGACCATTGTCATTTTTACAGCGATCAGTACTATACAAATGCACTCATTATTGTAAAAATGACACTGGCAGTGAAGGGGTTAACCTGTAGGGGGCGCTAAAGGGGTTAAGTGTGTCCTAGGGAGTGATTGTAAACTGTTAGAGGGCGTGGCTTGGCGTGACACGTCACCGAGGGAACAGACAATCACTGACATGTCACTAGGAAGAACGGGTGGATGTTTGTTTACACTTACCTCTCCCCGTTCTTCAGCTCTGTGACCCGATCGCGGGACACCGGCGGCGATCGGGTCCGCGGGCCCCACGGGGCATGGTCACAAGCTTTTCCGATCAGGTCGCGAGTGCGCCGTCGTGCCATTCTGACGACGTATATTGTCGTGCGGCGGTCGTCAAGTGGTTAAGCTAGTGCATTGTTGGTTCACTTACCTTTTCCTTCGATTTCCCTTCTTAATGTTTTTTTTCTGTGTCTGAATTTCTCACTTCCTGTAAGCTTGCCCCCATTATCCGAGGCATTCTGGATGGGGGTTAGTCAGCGTGCTCGCCCCCTCCCTTGGGACTACATGCCTGCGGGGAGACGCTGTGAACGTTCAGTGTCTCCCAGCAGGTATGTAGTCCCAAGGGAGGGGGCGAGCACGCTGACTAACCCCCAGCCAGAACGGCTCGGATGATGGGGGAAAGCTTACTGAGGAGGAACAGGAAGTGACAAATTCAGACAAAGAAAAAAAACATTTAGAAGGTAAATCAAAGAAAAAGGTAAGTGAACCAACAATGCACGAGCTTAAAGGAATCTATATAGAAAATAAAAAACAAACCTTTACAACCCCTTTAAGGTTGGTGAGGACCCTTTTCTGTTCCAGTATGACTGTGCCCCTGTGTACAAAGCCAGTTCCATAAAGACTCGGTTTAATGAGTTTGGTGTGGAGGAACTGACCTCCACCCTACTGAACTTCTTTTGGGATGAGTTGGAACTTTGATTGTGAGCCAGGTCTTCTCATCCAACATCAGTACCTGACTGCACAAACGAGCACAATTTCCCGCAGACACCTTCCAAAAACTTGGAGAAAGCCTTCCCAGAAGAGTGGAGGCCAAGTCCATATTAATGGTTTTGGAGTAAGAAGTCCAGCAAGCTCATGTAGGTGTGATGGTCGTGTCCAAATCCTTTTGGCTATATAATGGATGTAGTAATTTAGGCTGAAAAAAAAGACTCATGCCCATTAGTTTACAGCTCTAACAGAGGCAAACTAAACCCCGCCCCCATCCCTGGGCAAGTGCAGCCCTTTATGGAGAAACATATTTCATATTGCAGAAGAGACTGTAGTGTTTCTAAAACAGTGTTCCTCAACCAGAGTTCCCCAGTACACCGAAGTGCCATTTGGGTAGGGGGTATCTGATGTATAGGGGCAACTCTGCTGCGATGGGCAACTTTGATGTATAGAGTGGCCCCTGAGGTATAAGAGGTACAGTAAAACCTTGGTTTGAGAGTAACTTGGTTTGAGAGCGTTTTGCAAGACAAGCTAATTTTTTAAATAAATTTTGACTTGATGTAAGAGTAGCGTCATTTCACAACTGAGTATAAAAGAGAAGAGAGGCGCCTCTAAGTGTAGCAATATGGTTACATTTAATGAAGGTACAACATTTAGCAACATATTGCTACACTTATGCCGCGTACACACGGCCGTTTTTCTCGTCGAGAAAAACAAAATTTTTTCCTTTCGACGAGAAAAATGATCGTCTGTGGGCTTTTTGACGTTTTTTTCGACGAGAAAAACGGCATTAAAAACGATGAGAAAAATTAGAACATGTTCTAATTTTTCTCGTCGTTTTTTTCGACATGTTTCCCGCGGCAGTGTTTCCCATAGGGAAACACTGCCGCGGAGCCCACAGACGGTCGTTTTTCTCGACAAGAGAAAAAATTACGTGAAAAACGACCGTGTGTGGGGAACAAGCCGTTCCCTCGTTTTTAATGACATTATTCACTGCATTTTTTTAACCGCCGTGAATAATGATCGTGTGTACGCAGCATAAGAGGCACCTCTCTTCTCTTTTATACTTTGTAGCTCCTCATGGATTTTGCTTCTATTCCCCTTGTGGAGGCTTCCATTATTTGTGGATGGACATTTTATGGTTATACAACGTATCACATTCCTATAATCTTTTTATATGGACTATAAACTGAAGGATTTATGAATAAATGGTTGCGGAATGAATCATCTGAGTTTCCACTATTTCTTACGTGGAAATTCGCTTTGATATACAAGTGCTTTGGATTACAAGCACGTTTCCGGAACGAATTATGCTCGCAATTCAAGGTTTTACTGTACTCTGATTTGATGGGGGCCTGTGATGTGATGAGGACCTCTGATATGATGAGGGGATGCGGATGTGACGGTGGAACTCATGTATGAGCATAGGCGTGACACTGATGTGATGGGAGGGCTCATGTATAGAGGGGCTTCTGTAGTATAGGAAGGACTCTAAGGTGATGGAGAACCTCTGATATGATGGGGGGGGGTGCTGATGTGATGGTGGGACTCATATATAGGGGGTCTCTGATTTATGGATGTGATGCTGATGCAATGAGGGGACTTATGTATAGAGGGGCCTCTGAAGTATGGGGGTATTCTGAGCTGATGGGGTCTCTGATGTGAAGGGGAGCCTCTGATGTAATGGAGAACCTCTGATATGATGGTCTGATGCTGGTGTGATGGTGGAACTCATGTATAGAGGGTCTCTGATATATAGGAAGCAATGCTCATGTGATGGGGGGCTCATGCAGGACCGCTGATAGGAGGGGACCACCAGTCCTCCTGTAGGGGGCCCGGGCACTCAGGAGGGCCCAAACAGCAGGAGGAATGGGTGTGGTTGGGCAGAGGTGCAATTACAGAAAGATGCCCTGTGCGGCTCTCTGCAGCTGCTGAAAGTCGGTTTCTCTCCCTCCCGCTGGCTTTCAGCTGCTGCAGGGAGAGACACAGATACAGGGCATCGTTCCTGTAATCGCTTCCCCCGCACTGATCCCCCTCCTTGTTCTGCCTACTTCTCATCCCCCCTATTTGACCCCCCCTCTCACTGTGCTGCACCGCCCCCGCAACCCGTGGAACTATTGGCTTCCCTGTCCTGTTAAAAAATTACGGTAATTGTAAAAAAAAAATTCAACAATTAAAAAAAAAACGATAAAAAAAGGGTTAATTCACACAGGCTCTGTATTATGTTTGTGTCCGCTAATAATGATTTTTGTGTATTTTTAGTGAAAATCTTGTTTTGATATATTGGTGGGGGCCCGGCCAGGTAACCTGTACGTGGCCCCGTGATTTCTAGCAGCAGCCCTGGGCTCATGTATAGAGGGGCCTCTGAAGTATGGGGGTACTCTAATCTGATGGGGTCTCTGATGTGAAGGGGGGCCTCTAATGTGATGGAGAACCTGGTGTGATGGTCAGACTCATGTATAGAGGGTCTTTAATATATAGGGCGATGCTCATGCGATGGGGGGGACTCATGTATAGAGGGGCCTCTGAAGTATGGGGGTACTCTGAGGTGATGGGGTCCCTGATGTGAAGGGGAGCCTCTGATGTGATGGAGAACCTCAGATATGATGGGAGGATGCTGGTGTGATGGTCAGACTCATGTATAGAGGGTCTTTGATATATAGGGCGATGCTCATGCGATGGGGGGGACTCATTTATAGAGGGGCCTCTGAAGTATGGGGGTACTCTGAGGTGATGGGGTCTCGAATGTGGGTGCTTCAGGATTTTGCACAGTTTTAGGGTTGCTACAACTGAAAAAGTTGAGAAATGCTGTTTTAAAATGCTAACCAAGACTCTTTTTTTGTCTATTTTCCAGATTTTGTTTCCCGTTCATTGCATTACAATGATTTATTGGTTCAACCTTACTCTCTACTAGAAGAGCGTATTGGATGGTCTGTTGCGTCCCGTCATATTGGATCATGCAGGTGTAGTTTCCGGTGTCCTTCATGGTGATATTAATAAGGATCAGAGAGAAGTTTCCCTCATGAAATTTCTCCTGAGGCAACAACGCCCTGGGCTCATGAGAGGTCATGATATTATCTTTGTACTCCACCAGGGGGCGCCCATTATGTTCCCAACTCAAAGACAACTGATCCAGGTTAAGCGATTCCTGGTTCACCACAATGATGGCGGTCATGACCACATTTTTGGGCAGGCGAGGAGAGATGGAGGCGGCATCTGAGATGGACTGCAAGGCCAAGACTGCAAAAACAAAGAAAAAAGTGAACAGGTGCTGTTGTCCTATTTCGGAGTTTAAAGGCCAACTACCAGCTAATTTTTCATTACAGTTTATTTTTAGTAGAAGACAAGCTCTGCCTGTAATACTCACCTTCAATCTGAAGCTAGACCCCGCAGTACCTCTTTTTCACCACAAGTCTTCTGAGTTGACGACAAGCGCCACTTAACCCAAATGACTAAGGAAGGACTGTGAGTGCAGGGATTAAATTGGCTTCAACCCCTCACAGGAGACAAGGCAAACCTCTGCAGAGAGACCACTGCTTCCACACAGAGAGCAAGGATCCTTCTCTGCAGCATGCTGGCAGAGCACAGGCTTTTCTACTCAGTTTGAAATTGTAATTCTCCCTTTAACAATAGATTAACAACAGACACATATCACATTATTCACATAAAAAGATATCCAAAACCAACTAAAGTACAGTAAGTACAAGGAACATTTATTATGTATTTTATTTCACTGCAAAGTGTAATCTAATGGCCATGAGGTGGCTCCATCTAGTGGCCATAAGGTGGCTCCATCTAGTGGCCATAATTTGGCTCCATCTAGAGGTTTACAAAGTTCATAATATTCACAAGAATAAAGAAAAAAATTGGGTAAATGCTGCATTCTGGCCACTAGATTGAGCTGATGATCATTCATAGTAATAAAGTGTCATCTAGAGACCATAATGTGTCCCCAACTAGAGGCGATAATGTGGCTCCATCTAGTGGCCATAATGTGGATCCATCTAGTGGCCATATTGTGGCTCCATCTAGTGGTCCTAAGGTGGCTCCATCTAGAAGCCATAATGTGGCTCCATCTAGTGGTCATAAGGTGTCTCCATCTAGTGGCCATAAGGTGGCTCCATCTAGAAGCCATAATGTGGCTCCATCTAGTGGTCATAAGGTGGCTCCATCTAGTGGCCATAAGGTGGTGCCACCTAGTGGCCATCCTTTTGAACTGCATGTACATGTATTCTGTGCAAAGGGGGACAAAAGCAAATGTTACTAGATTATTTTCTCTCCAGATCATATGTGTTTTTCATTCATATAAATAGAGTAAATCAGGCAAACACTGCATTATTGCCACAAGAAGGAGCTGAAGATCATTAATACCCCTTCACGCTGTCATAACACAAATAGGCTTGAAGGGGTTGTACGGGGTGATGCCTGCAGCTGCAGGCATCTCCCCGGGAACATTTTTTTTTTTTTAGAGCGGACGGTTGGCTTTCTTGTAATAACAACCGATGCAGCTAATCAGCCGCTCTGGGTTTTTATCACAAGCAGCAGGAGGGGATGTCCCTCCCTTTCGATGCCTTCCGCAGCTCACCCGGGCTCTCCCGTCCCACTGGCTTGCCAGAGACCTAAACAAAGCTGGAATCAGCTTTGATCGGGTCTCCGATCTAGTAACCTGGAAGCGATGTCATGGCATCACTTCCTGATTACTGGAGCCTTAAATGCGCCAGATTTTAAAAAAATTGCGTTTTGAATGCTTTTAAGTGCAAAAAAAAAAACCCCATGTGTTATAAAAATAAAAAAAGTGCTTTAGAAAATATAAAAATTAAGGTACACTATCATCGTTTAAATGAAATGAAGGAACACTATCATCGTTTAAATGTTACAAAGAATATAACAGAATATGTAAAAAGGAAATCAAGGACACAAAAATTTGAAACGAACGACAGATTGCAAAACATAGTAGGACAAACCCCCAAAAATTCTTCAAATATATTTATAGTAAAAAGGTGAAGTCTGAGCATGTAGGCCCTTTACAAAATAATCTAGAGTGGGTGACTGGGGACAAAGAGAAGGCTAATTTATTAAATACTTTCTTCAGCTCTGTGTATACAATGGAGCATGGGGGAGTTCATGTCCATAATGGGGGTGGTAGTGACACAGCCCCAAATCCACAATGGCTCAAAACTGATATGGTCCAGAAATATTTAGATGGAATAAAGGTGGATAAAGCACCTGGACCAGATGGCATCCACCCACAGATCCTAAAAGAATTGAGCTCTGTAATTTCAAAGCCATTGTTTCTAATTTGTAGGGACTCGTTAATGACGGGAATAGTACCACTGGATTGGAGTGGGGCAAATGTGGTGCCTATATTTAAAAAGGGAACAAAGTCTTTACCAAGTAACTATAGACCTGTTAGTTTAACTTCTATAGTTGGGAAGATACTGGAGAGATTAATAAAAGACCACATAGATGAGTTCTTGCTGTAAAAAATTATTTTAAGCAACAGACAGCATGGATTCATGAAAGACAGAAGTTGTCAGACAAACCTGATTTCTTTTTATGAAGAGGTAAGTAAGACCTTGGAGGGGTGGCGGTGGACGTGGTATACTTGGACAGAGGGGTGGCGGTGGACGTGGTATACTTGGACAGAGGGGTGGCGGTGGACGGGGTATACTTAGACAGAGGGGTGGCGGTGGACGTGGTATACTTGGACAGAGGGGTGGCGGTGGACGTGGTATACTTGGACAGAGGGGTGGCGGTGGACGGGGTATACTTAGACAGAGGGGTGGCGGTGGACGTGGTATACTTGGACAGAGGGGTGGCGGTGGACGTGGTATACTTGGACAGAGGGGTGGCGGTGGACGTGGTATACTTGGACAGAGGGGTGGCGGTGGACGGGGTATACTTGGATTTTGCAAAAGCATTCAATACAGTTCCGCACACACGGCTCATGTGTAAGGTAAGGTGACCAGATTTTTTAAATGAAATCCGGGGACATATTATTTTTTTTACTAGTAATGGCGGCAATCAGCGACTCTCTGCCCGTCGCCGCCGCCGCCTCACAGCCTGTCAAGTCTTATTCTCCGGGCCCGGCCACCACTGGGTGGGGAGCTTAGGAAGATCAATCTGCCAGGGAAGGCAAGAAGATAAGCAGGCAGGCGGCTGGCCGGGACTTGAGCCAAGGCAGAAGAACATGTGAGCGGAGCTGAATGGGCACCCGAAACTGAAGAAATATTCCCTCCTCTCCGACCAGCACATGATCATCAGAAAGGGGCACAGATAATGGAAAAAAATACACCCCCCTAAGATAGTAGGAGTGGCAGACCGGGGTTGTGTAATTCAGATTTTTTTTTTTTTGATTCTGCACTGACTGTCGTTGAAATTGCCCCAGCCCCTGTTCAAATCCAAATCGGGGACAAAACCGGGGACAGATTTAGTCCGGGGACAGTGTCCTCAATCCGGGGACTGTCCCCTGAAACCGGGGATGTCTGGTCACCCTAGTGTAAGGTAAAGTCTACAGGATTGGAAATATCAGTTTGTAAATGGATAGAAAACTGGCTAAAAGACAGAATTCAGAGAGTCGTGGTTAATGATTCTTACTCTGAATGGTCCAAGGTTATCAGTGGTGTACCCCAAGGTTCAGTGTTGGGACCCTTACTTTTTAATATCTTTATAAATTATATTGGGTCTGAGATCAAAAGTAACATTTCAGTCTGTAGATGACACTAAGCTATGGAGTGAAATAAGTTCTTACAGGATGTCTCCAATTTACAAGCCACCTCAATACACTGTCTAATTGGGCAACTAAGTGGCAGATAAGGTTTAACCACTTCAGCCCCGGAAGATTTGACTGCCAAACGACCGGGCCACTTTTTGCGATTGGGAAATGCGTCTCTTTAACTGACAATTGCGCGGTCGTGCGACGTGGCTCCCAAACAAAACTGACATCCTTTTTTTCCCACAAATAGAGCTTTCTTTTGGTGGTATTTGATCACCTCTGCGGTTTTTATTTTTTGTGCTATAAACAAAAAAAGAGCGACAATTTTGAAAAAAAAAGCAATATTTTTTACTTTTTGCTATAAAAAATATCCCCAAAAAATATATAAAAAAACAATTTTTTTCCTCAGTTTAGGCCGATACGTATTCTTCTACATATTTTTGGTAAAAAAAAATCGCAATAAGCGTTTGATTGGTTTGCGCAAAAGTTATAGCATCTACAAAATAGGGGATAGTTTTATGGCATTTTTATTAATAATTTTTTACAAGTAATGGCGGCGATCAGCGATTTTTATCATGACTGCGACTTTATGGCGGACACATCGGACACTTGTGACGCTATTTTGCGACCATTGTCATTTTTACAGCGATCAGTGCTATAAAAATGCACTGAATGCAGGGAAGGGGTTAACCACTAGGGGGCGAGGAAGGGGTTAAGTGTGTCCTAGGGAGTGATTCTAACTTGGGGGGGGGGGGGCTATGCTTACTGTGACATGACACTGATCACTGCTCCCGATCACAGGGAGCGGACGATCAGTGTCATGTCACAAGGCAGAACAGTTAGATGCCTTGTTTACAATGGCATCCCCCCGTTCTGCAGCTCCGTGTCACGATCGCGGGACACCAGAGGACATCGAGTCCGTGGGTCCTGAGGGAACGGTCACGGAGCTTGCAGCAGGGGCACGCGGCGCGAAACTCAAAGTGACGTATATATACGTCACTTTGCGCAGCCGTGCCATTCTGACGACGTATATCGGTGTGACATGGTCGGGCGAACGGGTAATGTTGATAAATGTAAAGTTATGCACTTGGGGGCTAAGAATATGAATGCATCATACATACTAGGGGGAGTACAACTGGGGGTTCCGTAGTGGAGAAGGATCTGGGGGTTTTGGTAGATCATAAGCTCAATAATAACATGCAATACCAAGCTGCGGTTTCCAAAGCGAGAAAAGTCCTTTCTTGTATTAAGAGAGGTATGGTCTCCAGAGAGAGAGATATAATTTTGCCCCCCCCCCCCCCTGTACAAATCATTAGTAAGACCTCATCTGGAATATGCAGTTCAGTTTTGGGCCCCAGTTCTAAAAAAGGATATCAGGGAACTGGAGAAAGTGCTGAGAAGGGCAACCAAACTGATAAGAGGCATGGAGGAGCTCAGCTATGAGGAAAGATTAGAGGAACTGAATTTATTCACTCTTGAGAAGAGGAGATTAAGGGGGGATATAATCAACATGTACAAATATATAAGGGGTCCATATAGTGAACTTGGTGTTGAGTTATTCACTTTAAGGTGATCACAGAGGACAAGGGGGCACTCTTTACATCTAGAGGAAAAAATAATTTCATCTCCAAATACAGAAAGGTTTCTTCACAGTAATGACTTCAAGTAAAAGTCAGATGGAATTTTTTCATCGGATATTTTTCGACCGTGTCTATGCCCCATCGGACTTTTTCCGTCGGAAATTCCGACGGACTTAGATAGAGAACTCGTTCTATTTTTTTCCCCGACGGAAATTCCGTTAGTCTGTATGCAATTCCGACGGACTAAAAACCACGCATGCTCGCAATCAATTCGACGTATGCTCGGAATCATTGAACTTCATTTTTCTCAGCTCGTCGTAGTGTTGTACGTCACCGCGTTCTTGACGGGCGGAAATTGGTGTGACCGTGTGTATGCAAGACAGCATGAGCGGAATTCCGACAGAAAAACCCATCGGACCGTGTGTACGCGGCATAAGAGCTGTGAAAATGTGGAATAGACTCCCTCCAGAGGTGGTTCTGGCCAGCTCAGTAGATTGCTATAAGAAAGGTCTGGATACTTTCCTAAATGTACATAATATAACTGGGTACTGACATTTATAGGTAAAGTTGATCCGGGGAAAATCCGGTTGCCTCTCGGGGATCAGGAAGGAATTTTTCCCCTGTTGTAGCAAATTGGATCATGCTCTGCTGGGGTTTTTCGCCTTCCTCTGGATCAACTGTGGGTGAAGGATTGTTGTGTATATGGAATTGTGTGATTTATTTATTTTTTTATGGTTGAACTGGATGGACTTGTGTCTTTTTTCAACCTGACTAACTATGTAACTATGCAAAGGAGGGATTTGGGGTCTTATAGACCCCAGATTCCACCATAGAGTACCTGTTACAAGGGATGTTTACATTTCTTGTGACAGCAATAAAAGTGATTAGAATTTTTTTTTTATAAGGGGACAGTGTAAATAAATAAATAAATACAATTTTTTTTTTCCAATAGCACCCCATCCCTCTGTGCTCATGCGCAAAAGCGAACGCATACGTAAGTCACACAAATGTAAACGGTGTTCAAACCACACATGTGAGGTATCGCCACAATCGTTAGAGTGAGAGCAATAATTCTAGCACAAGACCTTCTCTGTAACTCTAAACTGATAACCTGTAGACATTTTTAAAGCTTTGCCTATGGAGATTTTTAAGTACTGTAGTTTATCGCCACTCCCCGAGTGTGCATAATTTTAAAGCGTGACATGTTAGGTATCTATTTACTCGGCGTAACATCATCTTTCCCATTATAGAAAAAAATTGGGCGAACGTTTTTTTTAATTCATGAAAATGTATTCTTTTCCCCAAAAAAATAAATAAATTGCATTTAAAAGACTGCTGCGCAAATACAGTGGGAGGAAAAATATTACAACGATTGCCATTTTAGTCTCTAGGGCCTCTGCTAAATATATACATATATGTTTGGGGGTTCTAAGTTTTTTTTCTAGCAAGAAATAAAGATTTTAACTTGTAAGCAACAAGTGTAAGAAAAATGCTTAGGCATGAAGGGGTTAAGAGAAGTATTTATTTTGTGTGAAGCTCCATCTAGTGGCTGTCCTTTGAAACTGCATGTACATTTATTCTGTGCAGGGGGGGTGAAAATGAATGTTACCAGGCTATTTTCTCTCCGGGTCGAATGTTTATTATTCATAAGAAATAAGGAAATCAAGTAAATATTGCATTATGGCCACTAGATGGAGCTGATTTTTTTTTTATAACTCTACCGTGTTATGGTCACTACATGGAGCTGAATATTTTTATATAACGCTCCATCTAGTGGCCATAATGCAATATTTCCACAATTCACTCTAATCTTATGAGTGAAAACATTTGACCTGAAGAGAAAATAGTCTAGTAACATTCCTTTTTGTCCCATTGGCACAGAACAAATGTACACGCAGTTTCACTGGACAAATATATCTGCACATTTTTAATACGCACACTCCTTAGTGTTGCTGTGCAGACTGACATAATTTAGTGGTTGGGAAATCTAACAAAAAGTATGTAAAGCCAAAACTTTTTTTTTTTAAGTTTTGGATAGAGCGGAGAGAGAGGGATTAGAACCCCTGTCGGGTTTTTATTGCTGTCTGTGCCCCCGGTAGGGAGATTCACCCTCTCTATTTGTCCTGTTTACCATTATTATTGAAAATAAAAGTAAAAGAAAATCCCCAAATTTGGGTTGTCCCCAGAACAGGAACAGATATCTTCCAATGGGGACACTAGTTCCAGAGAATTCCTCACTTTGGGGGGATTTCATCTCACTTCCTGTTTTGGTTATGGGACAGGAAGCTAAGGGAAATCTCCTAAATAGGACACAGATTTAAAAAAAAATTACATGGATCCTAACCAATCCAAAATGAAAAAAGCCTTTTGCTATTAGTTCTACTCAAGAACCCCTTTTATGTTACTTTTTAATAGCTCCATCTAGTGGCCATAATGTGGCTCCATCTAGTGACCATACGGTGGCTCCATCTAGTGGCCATAATGTGGCTCCATCTAGTGACCATAATGTGGCTCCATCTAGTGACCATAATGTGGCTCCATCTAGTGACCATAAGGTGGCTCCATCTAGTGGCCATAATGTGGCTCCATCTAGTGGCCATAATGTGGCTCCATCTAGTGGCCTAAAGGTGGCTCCATCTAGAGACCATAAGGTGGCTCCATCTAGTGGCCATAAGGTGGCTCCATCTAGAGACCATAAGGTGGCTCCATCTAGTGGCCATAAGGTGGCTCCATCTAGAGACCATAAGGTGGCTCCATCTAGTGACCATAAGGTGGCTCCATCCAGTGACCATAAGGTGGCTCCATCCAGTGACCATAAGGTGGCTCCATCAAGTGGCCATAAGGTGGCTCCATCTAGTGGCCATAAGGTGGCTCCATCTAGTGGCCATAAGGTGGCTCCATCTAGTGGCCATAAGGTGGCTCCATCTAGAGGCCATAAGGTGGCTCCATCTAGAGGCCATAAGGTGGCTCCATCTAGAGGTCATAAGGTGGCTCCATCTAGAGGCCATAAGGTGGCTCCATCTAGAGGCCATAAGGTGGCTCCATCTAGAGGCCATAAGGTGGCTCCATCTAGAGGCCATAAGGTGGCTCCATCTAGTGGCCATAAGGTGGCTCCATCTAGTGGCCATAAGGTGGCTCCATCTAGTGGCCATAAGGTGGCTCCATCTAGTGGCCATAAGGTGGCTCCATCTAGTGACCATAGGGTGGCTCCATCTAGTGACCATAGGGTGTCTCCATCTAGTGACCATAAGGTGGCTCCATCTAGTGACCATAGGGTGGCTCCATCTAGTGACCATAGGGTGGCTCCATCTAGTGACCATAAGGTGGCTCCATCTAGTGGCCATAAGGTGGCTCCATCTAGTGGCCATAAGGTGGCTCCATCTAGTGGCCATAAGGTGGCTCCATCTAGTGGCCATAAGGTGGCTCCATCTAGTGACCATAAGGTGGCTCCATCTAGTGACCATAGGGTGGCTCCATCTAGTGACCATAGGGTGGCTCCATCTAGTGACCATAGGGTGGCTCCATCTAGTGACCATAGGGTGGCTCCATCTAGTGGCCATAAGGTGGCTCCATCTAGAGGCCATAAGGTGGCTTCCTGTTTTGGAAATGGAACAGGAAATTAATGAATTTGAGGGAGACAGAGAGTGATAGAAGAGACTTTTTGAGTTAAAACGGACCTTCAACCTAAAAGTTATGTTGTGCCACCCTGCCTCCCCCCCCTCACACTTACTGTACCAATGGCATTTTTTATTGTAAAGCACTTTATTTGTGTACTCTCGCCTTTCTTGCCTAGGTAGGAATTTCCCCCCACCCCCTGCCACGGTGCTCGGGTCCTGAAAGAGCCCTGTGCCACGTCTGCACATGCGCTGTGTTCCCTGGTCATCTGCACACACATGGGGTTTACATGTACAAAGACTTCTATCACGAAAGCCTGAAAGTCCCCCATTGGACTTGAAGGCCAGGCAGAGTCTGCGGGCATATCTGCGCATGAGCCATAATGGTGGCGTCCTGGGGGGGGGGTGGGGGTGGGGGACTGAGGTTCCATTTTAAGAATACATTAGTGGCGGCTGGTGCTAAGCATTTCAGGGGGGGGCGGTAACCCCCTTGACACCCCAGACGGACAGGAAGGGCGGTGATTGCCCTCCCCAACGCTATTATTTCGCTATTAATTCGCTATTGTCACACAACTGGGTGGGCTCGGGGCGCAGTGCTCTGTGCCCTGAGCCAATTCTATGTTGAAGCCAACACCTTTGCTGCCATTGTGCTACGCTGGGTGTTTGGTGTGCTCCTGAACCTTTTAAGGAGGGGTGGCTCCCCTTCAGTCCACCTGCCCTCATCTAACCATCAGAATGCATGTGCCTCCATTGTGGGGACACTCAATGTTAGTGTAGGACCACAGACTCCAGGGGGCCTTGGTGTGGCTCTGTGGCTCACACATGCGTTTGCAAATGCGTGCGGACAAACCCCTGTTTTTAACGCATACTGTTAGACAGGTTAATTGGTTGTCAGCGAGCTGGTCGGTAAGTAGGCTTGGTTTTTCCCTGGGCATTCCCCAGGCCATGTTGTTATGAAGCTAATTAGAGCCTCTGGCTCTAATCATGTGCTTTAAAAAAAAAGAAAAAACATTGGAAGCCATGCGTGCGGTGCCCTGCATGTAGATTAGGGGGCCAGGCGCATGGATTAGGGGAGCGGCGTATGGACGGGCCGCCACTGGAATACATACTAAAGAATATTTTTTTTTTTTTAAACCAGACACTACTGCATGCATGGGCATTTTAGCGCTTTAAGTGCGTTCTTACGTGTTGTGTGTAATTGAAATGAATGGGTTGCCTTCCACACGAGAAACGCAGAAGTCCCCTCAATTACAACAACGCGTCGCACCATGCGGTTTGGAGCTTGCCAAAACGTGCCTATTTACAGATACTTCGGGGGGGGGGGGCCATTAACAAATAATCGCACCCCCGTATGTTTGCTGAAGTGCAACGCGTTTCTCTGTGTGTTGAAAAAAAGAGTGTGAGTTTGTGCGTGTTGTCAAAATGCGTAGATGTGAACCTAGGGCATGGGTGCTCAACCAGTGGCTCTCCAGCTGTTGCAGAACTACACATCCCATCATGCCTCTGCCTTTGGGAGTCATGCTTGTAACGGTCAGCTTTGCAATGCCTCATGGGACTTGTAGTTCCACAATAGCTGTAGGGCCACAGGTTGAGCACCCATGCACTAGGGTAAGACCATATATACAGGATATAGCAATAAAGTATCTCTTGGTATCCTTAAGGTATACATTGTAACCATTGGAGGATCTGCCACTTTCAAGGAGAGAACAATGGAAGCTGCTATCACCAAATTCTTCCCCTGACAATGCTAGTTTCCTGGCTGCCTGGCTGAGCCTATGACCCAATACAAGTATGTAGATATGTACGTCTGACTCTGTGCACGCTTGTTCCGGGTTTGTAACTCCGAGCGTTGTAGCCTATCAGCCGTTCTCAGAGGGAGGTAACAATGGCGGCCCCCTTATGAAATCTCTCTCTAATAACTAGGCAGCAATATCCAGGGGCCACATGCTCTGTGTCTATAAGGGGACAATGCAGGGCTGTCACTCGGCTGCAGTCAGTTCTCCATGTTGTGTTCAAGTTCATGAAGTTTAAGTGGAACTCCACCAAAATAGCTGAACAGATATTGGGTACTTACAGGTGATGCAGAGGGGTAGAAGGGTCATGGTGGGTCCTCGGCACCCCATAGTCCTCCGTAGCCGGTCCTGACCACTCCGTCCCTTGTCCATCATACGCACACAGGCATTGGGCGGGCAGGATGGTCTCAGCACTCAGCTCTTATCTTGCCCCCACACCGGCACCCTTCACATAGATAAGGTTTGAGTTGTCATAACCGCAACCGACCTTCAATGACAACTCACAGCGCGCTTTTCTCCATCGGTATCAAACAGACCCATCTACCACCAAATATGACTCTACGTATGTCAGCCCCTTCTGATATAATATTATTTAGAACAAACAAGGATCCCACACCAACCAAAACATCCTGCTTTATGGATTACATAATAAAATACTATCTTCTCCTCAAATAACCATCAAAATATACAACAAATATAAACAAAATATGCAACAAATATAAACAAAATATACAAAAAATATAACCAAGATATACAACACATATAGCAAATATAGCAAATATAAACAAAACATGCAAAAAAAAAAAAAAAAAAAAAATATACAACAATTGCCAGTATAGCAAATATTAACAAAATATATAACAAATATAGCCAAAATATGCAACAAATATCAGTATTGCAAATACAAAAAAAAAATTATGTAAATATTTTAACCAAAATATGCAACAAATTCAACCAAAATATACAAAACAACAATAACCAAACTATGCAACAAATATAACAAATTTAAACAAAACATGCAAAAAAAATAAAATAAACAAAATATACAACAAATATAACCAAAATATACACCAATTGCCAGTATAGCAAATATTAACAAAATATATAACAAATATAACCAAAATATGCAACAAATACCAGTATTGCAAATACAAAAAAAAATTATGTAAATATTTTAACCAAAATATGCAACAAATTCAACCAAAATATACAAAACAACAATAACCAAACTATGCAACAAATATAACAAATTTAAACAAAACATGCAAAAAAATAAATAAACAAAATATACAACAAATATAACCAAAATATACAACAATTGCCAGTATAGCAAATATTAACAAAATATACAACAAATATAACCAAAATATGCAACAACTATACAACAAATATAGCAAATATAAACAAAACATGCAAAAAAAATTAACAAAATATACAACAAATATAACCCAAATATACAACAATTGCCAGTATAGCAAATATTAACAAAATATATAACAAATATAACCAAAATATGCAACAAATATAGCAAATATAACGAAAATACGCAACAAAAATAAACAAAATACACAACAAATATAACCAAAATATACAACAAATACCAGTATTGCAAATACAAACAAAATTATGTAAATATTTTAACCAAAATATACAACAAATATAACAAAAATATGCAACAAATTCAACAATAATAACAAATATAGCAAATATAAACAAAACATGCAAAAATAAAAAATAAACAAAATATACAACAAATATAACCAAAATATACAACAATTGCCTGTATAGCAATTATTGACAAAATATACAACAAATATAACCAAATTATGCAACAAATATAGCAAATATATCCAAAATATGCAACAAATATTCAAAAAATATAGCAAATATAAACAAAACATGCAAAAAAAACAAAAAACAAAATATACAACAAATATAACCAAAATATACAACAATTGCCAGTATAGCAAATACAAACAAAATTATGTAAATATTTTAACCAAAATATACAACAAATATAACAAAAATATGCAACAAATTCAACAATAATAACAAATATAGCAAATATAAACAAAACATGCAAAAATAAAAAATAAACAAAATATACAACAAATATAACCAAAATATACAACAATTGCCTGTATAGCAAATATTGACAAAATATACAACAAATATAACCAAATTATGCAACAAATATAGCAAATATATCCAAAATATGCAACAAATATTCAAAAAATATAGCAAATATAAACAAAACATGCAAAAAATAAATAAACAAAATATACAACAAATATAACCAAAATATACAACAATTGCCAGTATAGCAAATATATCCAAAATATGCAACAAATATTCAAAAAATATAGCAAATATAAACAAAACATGCACAAAAAATATGCAACAATTATAGCAAATATTAACAAAATATACAACAAATATAATCAAAATATGCAACAAAAATAAACAAAATACACAACAAATATAACCAAAATATACAACAAATACCAGTATTGCAAATACAAACAAAATATGGAAATATTTTAGCCAAAATATACAACAAATTCAACCAAAATATACAAAACAACAATAACCAAACTATGCAACAAATATAGACAAAATACACAACAAATATAACCGAAAAAATACAACAAATATAACCAAAATATACAACAAATATAAACATAATATTCAGCAAATATAAACAAAATATAAACAAAATATGCAACAAATATAAACAAATTATACAACAAATATAAACCTGTTTATTGATATAAAAAAAAAATGAAAACACCTGACAATGGGGCATTAAAGCTGAACTCCGAGCACAAAAACTTTTATTTAAATATATTTATTTAAATATATTCCTCAATCCACTTTGTGTGCACATAATGTCCTCTACAAACCCAGATATTACCTTGTAAAAGTAGCGGTGACATCATCACTGTGCAGTACCTAGCCTGTGCACATGGTAAATATACTGTATATGTGTGTGTGTGTATATATATATATATGTATATATAATCTCTCTCTATATCTCTGGCGGCAACCATGAACAATGTTAATTTATTTCAAGCCCATTTCCCATTATAACCCTCAAAGAGGAGCTAGCAATGAATTTCTGAAGGTAGGTGCAGGTATTCTTTCTTCCACTAGGTGGCATTGTGCAACACTGCAGGGAAAGCGGTATTAAAACCAAAGGCAAATATTTATTATATTGCAGATTAACAATTCCTAGGCGACTTCCATTGAAATCAATGGGAAAAGTCGCCCAGAAGTCGGATTGAAGTCTTACAGGAACCTTTTCTGAAGTCGGAGCGACTTCAGTAGTGTACATTAAGACGGCTCCATTCACTTCCATTACTTTTCTACTTGGGGCGACTTGAAGTCGGATCCCAGGACGCCCCCCTGTGTGAACCGGCTCTTATAAGTCATGGCTGCATTTGTTTTCTTTTTAAGTCTTGGTTCACACTATGAAATGCATGTGAATCGCACAGGACCCGCACCGCATTCCTGTGCAGTTCACATGCAATTCAGTGTGATGTGATTTGAACCCATTCATTTTGAATAGGCTCAAATCGCACCAAAGTTGTGCAGGCACCTTTTTTTTTTTTTTTGGAGCCGCACCGCAACCCGGATCGCATGGTCATTTTGTACCATGCGATCAGGCGCACCGCGTTTGCGATCTACATTTGGGGTGTCGTTAACTTTGCATTGATCGCAAGGACAGTGTGATTGAAATGCGGCGCAGGGAAATGCGCACGGGTCGTGGCGTTTCCTGCACCTCATTCGTGCGAACCTAGGCTTAGGCTTATTTTTCTTCTACTTTCATCCGGGGATCCAGCCAGCAAGTCTGTTGTTTTTCAAAAGCACCAGCTCTCCAGCAGAATGTATCAGTTACAGGGATGGGGCATACCATTTACCACTGGCATGGGGTGCGGACAATGATCAGCTTTTATTTATTCATGTAAAATCTTCATCCAAAACTGGAAAAAAAAAATGTTTGCTGTAACTGCTTATGAAGTGTGAGCTGGAGTTTGACTTCAATTTTTTAGTGTATCAAAATCTGCTAGTACATCTAACACACACACACCCCCCTCCCCCCAGACTGGCAATACTGCTGTCCCTCCTGTGCTCCTTCATCCAGAATGGGGCACTCTAATTCTGGAGGCAGATCCCCAGGTGAAAACAAAGGGAGAAAAGCCTAAAAAAAGGGAAAATAATGCAGCCATCACATCTAATGATTGGTAAGCTGCAATAAAATAAATGTTTGCTTTTAGGTTTAATACCGCGGAATGTTCCCCCCCAGTTCTTTTAGGGAAGGAAGGAATCTGAGTTGATACAAAGTTCCTGCAAGAGTTGAGGCGGCCATCTTAACATGGGAGCCTTTAAATAGGGGATCCCACTTTATATGGGCGCTCCTCGTGTGAGATGTGGGTGGGGGAAAGGAACCCGCTGGTTAGGGACAGTCAGGGGAGGGCTGGCGGCTTTAGGCCTGGGGGGCAAGTCCAGTCAAGTGGCCCCTTGAACCTCCGAATCAGCTCACCATCCATGGCCCACCTTGTTTTTTAATGCAGCCTCACCAGTGCCCATCAGTGCAGCCAACTCCAGTGCCCATCAATGCAGCCTGATCACTGGGGCAGGTTACATGGGGTGTATGGGGGGGAGATGGGGGGTCAGCTAGGGGTGTCAGGGTCTCTCACCTCAGCAATCTCAGCTCAGCAGGTCCTTACATGCCACGGTTTCCTGGGGGGGGGGGGGGTAACGCTCCTGATCCTGGGGTCAAGTTGCAGCCAGCGCCCAGCCCTGAATCCCGACTCCCTGGCACGCCCTGCCCCTGCCTGCTTCCAAGAATCCAGTCCCAGGGAGTTGTAGTTTCCTCTGCGCTGCTGTGTTTTCCACCCACCAGAAGCTTGAGTGCAGACTACAACTCCCGGAATGCAACAGCTAATGGTCGGCCGCCATGGCCATGCCCCCCGGCCCGACTTCGTAGACCAGAATATAAAGAAAATGGTAGCGGGCAGCAGCTGCCGGCCATTTTGAACATAAGTTAGGGCGGCCTGAGAGGCAATTGCCACCCTGCCCCCTGGCCCAGCCCTCCCCTGGGGACAGTGCTTAGCACAGGGAAAGGTTCCAGACAAGTAGGGACAGAGCAGGAGGACATTGCCCGCTGTTACAGAATCACCCGAGGATCCCTTTCAGTGGGTGAATATAATGAGGATTGTCCCTTCACCACCATCTCTCCAGCAGATCCGTCCTCCGGTGATGTCCTCTGTACCATAGTGGGCTTGTATTACACCGGAATGTTCTCCTGAGTGCTCTAGAACCGTATCTATAGTCTCTATCGAATTTCCCAATTGTGCACATAAAAAAGCGCCAACATGTGTCACAAGTGTGACTTCGCCCGAGGCCTCGACTACATGTCCTTAACCACGTGCCGACCGCCTCCTGTAGATATACGCCGGCAGAATGGCACAGACAGGCACATCAACGTACCTGTACGTCCCCTTTAAGTGCCTGTCTGTGTGGTCGCAGCGGCGCGCTCGCGACCCTGCCGCCATCCCCGTGAGTTGGACCGCGGGCATCCCCACGATCGTCTCACAGAGGTATAGAGCGGGGAGATGCTAATGTAAACAAGCATCTCCCTGCTCTGCCTAGTAACAATGACACCGATCTCGGCTCCGTGTACTCGGAGCGGAGATCAGTGTCATGTGACACAGAGCCCATTCCCCCCTCAGTTAGAAACACAATGCAGGGAACACTTAACCCCTACAGCGCCACCTAGTGTAAGGTGACCAGATTTTTTAAATGAAATCCGGGGACATATTTATTTTTTTACTAGTAATGGCGGTAATCAGCGACTCTCTGCCCGTCGCTGCCGCCGCCTCACAGCCTGTCAAGTCTAAAGCCCCGTACACACGATCGGTTTGACTGATGAAAACCGTCCGATGGATGGTTTTCATCAGACCAACCGATCGTGTATGGTACCCATCGGTCTTTTTTCCATCGGTTGTAAAAAATAGAACTTGTTTTAAAATTTTCCGATGGATAAAAAACCGATGGGAATTTCCAATCGTCTATGGGCAAGTCCATCGGTTAAAAAATCCACGCATGCTCAGAATCAAGTCGACGCATGCTCAGAAGCATTAAACTTAATTTTTCTCGGCTCATCGGAGTGTTTTATGTCACAGCGTTTGGAACGGTCGGTTTTTTGACTGATGGTGTGTGGGCAAGACTGATGAAAAACAGTTTCATCAGATTTCCGATGGACAAATCCATCGGACGAAAATCCATAGGTTATCCGATCGTGCGTACAGGGCTTTACTCTCCGGGCCCCGGCTACTACTGGGTGGGGAGCGGAGGAAGATCACTCCGCCAGGGAAGACAAGGAGATAAGCAGGCAGGCGGCTGGCCGGGACTTGAGCCAAGGCAGAAGAACATGTGAGTGGAGCTGAATGGGCACCCGAAACTGAAGAAATATTCCCTCCGCTCCGACCAGCACATGATCATCAGAAAGGGGCACAGATAATGGAAAAAAAGCAGGGGGTGTAATTCAGAATTTTTTTTTTTTTTATTCTGCACTGACTGTCTTTGAAATTGCCCCAGCCTCTGTTCAAATCCAATCCGGGGACAAAACCGGGGACAGACTTGGTCCGGGGACAATGTCCTCAATCCAGGGACTGTCCCCTGAAACCGGGGATTTCTGGTCACCCTAACCTAATGGTTAAGCCCTTCACTGCCAGTGTCATTTTCACAGTAATCAGTGCATTTTTATAACACTGATCTCTGTAAAAATGACAATGGTCCCAAAAATGTGTCAAAAGTGTCCGATGTGTCCTCCATAATGTCGCAGTCACGAAAAAAATCACTGATCGCCGCCATTACTAGTAAAAAAAAATGATAAAAATACCATAAAACTACCCCCTATTTTGTAGACGCTATGACTTTTGCGCAAACCAATCAATAGATGTTTATTGCGATTTTTTTTTTTACCAAAAATATGTAGAAGAATACATATCGGCCTAAACTGAGGAAAATAAAAAAAAATATATATATATTTTTTGGGGGATATTTATTATAGCAAAAAGTAAAAAATATTGTTTTTTTTTTTCAAAATTGTTGCTTTATTTTTGTTTATAGCGCAAAAAATAAAAACCGCAGAGGTGATCAAATACCACCAAAAGAAAGCTCTATTTGTGGGGAAAAAAGGACGTCAATTTTGTTTGGGAGCCACGTCGCACGACCGCGCAATTGTCAGTTAAAACGACGCAGTGCCGAATCGCAAAAAGGGGCCTGGTCTTTAACCAGCCAAAATGGTCCAGGGCTGAAGCGGTTAAAGGGTAACTCCACTTTCATGGGGAAAAAAAACCTTCAAAAACTAGCACACATTTGTTAAACACAACGGGAGCCGAATCTGGCCCTCCAGGCCATTTCATGTGGCCCTTGCACCTCTCCTTCGGCTGCGGTGCCCCCCCCTTGTTTCAGCAGTTGGCAGCAGAGAGGAGGACAGAACTCCTCTTACAGATCCTGTGCCTCTCTGTGCATCTACGGCTCCCCCTTGTCTCCACCTCCCCTGGTCTCAGCATTTAGCAGACTCCAGCACTCCTATGGTCCTCCTCCAGACCCTGCACTTTCTGCTTCCTAGCTCCACCCCCCAGCTTCTTCCCAGCAGCAGCCCAAGGAAAGGTGATATAAGGGACTGTGGGGGACTCTTGGTTTCTGATGTAAGGGGGGAGGGGCCTTACAGTGAGCCAATCACACAATCAGGAAATGACATTTCTAGGGGACACCATCTGTCTACAGAACTCCTTCAGGTGACCATATCGCATTTTACAGAAAATGACAATATTGCAGACTGAAAAGAAAAAGTCATTTTAAATAACATTAAATTGTGTAGCGGGGTGTTCCCCTTTATTACAGAGAGACTACATCTCCCAGTACATCTTGCAGCACCCAGGGTGCATTGCCACGGAGCAGGGACTGCTGGGGCAGACTTTATAGAGGGGAGGCGGAGTTTTGGTCGCTCTCTTTGGACACCCCCTCTCCTAGCAAGAAGATCTCTGTGCTGAACTGCTGTGTGCACAAGGCCTGAAGCCTGGACCTTGTGCATTTCTTCAAAGAGCCCCTCTGCCAGCCTAGCGGAACCTCAGAGACATCTTCTCATCCTTGCTGTACTACATCAGAAGGACCGGAGACCTGGATGTCGGTGGATTCCTGTTCCTAGACGAATCGGCGGAGGATACGGACTTGGACTGTCGGGGTGGTGAGAGAGCACTTGCTCACAGACAGATACTTTATCTTCATTATTCGTTTGGATTATAAGTTTGTTCATCAAGTGCACCTCCGAAAGATTGCTAGCGAAGATTTGTGTTCCCTGAACTTCCTTTTAGATCAGTCAGGCCTGACTGTGTAGGTAGATACTATTGAGAGTTAGTCTGCCCATGAGGGGAAGTGATTGAAAAGAGGCAGCGATAGAGCCGCATTGCTGTATTTGAGTTATCCGATTGTTTGTTCATTTAAATACTGTTTATTCTTAAAATCTGCACTTTGTTATACTGTCAGTTTATTACTTGCCCATTTGCATTAGTAAAATACCTGGGTCAAGTAGAGTTGATGTCAGCTTTCGTTACTTTTATAGGAGTTTAGAAGTATATTGCTGTGCATGCTCGCTATAAGACTGCGTCACCAAGAGTTGCGGTCACGCGGTCTTATCCCACTACTACTAGCTGTGCCACGGGAGGTTAGAGCCGATTGCCAGGGGTTGACAGCGGTGCACTACAGGGCCCAAATCAATACCAGCAGCCCTCTTAACTGAGGGTATCGCTACAATTACAATACGGCTTGAGCCGCAATTGTATACACTATATTATTTTTTTATTGTATTTGCTAATTGTTTTACCCACCACAAAAGTGGAGTTACTCTTTAAGCCCTGGTTCACACTGGTGCGATTTGACATGTCAAATCGGCGATATTTGCCGTAAATTGCGGGCAATGGCACCGTCCTAATCGGTGCGACGCCGCATCTGCGGCGCTGCACCGATTTCAAAAAGTAGTTTCTGTACTACTTTTTGCGATTTCGGGCCGCGATTTACATTGACATCTGTGCAGAAACCTGCACAGATGTCCCTGTAATCGCGGCCGAAATCGGGACTGACAGGCAGGAGTGAAATTGTGCGAATTCAGCTGAACTCGCACGGCTACACTCCCGCAGCCCAGTGTGAATCCGGGCTAAATTATCTGACGGGAAGTGGATGGTGAATGTCACTGATCACATTATTGAACTAATTGCAGCACCTGAGAGATGTCTGTTGGAGATAACATTCTAACCACCTTTAAATAAAGTGTTACCCTACCTGACCACTAGGGGGAGCATCAAGGATTTGTATGTGACTTTTTTTTTTTTTATGACAAACTTTTTTCTTTCCTTTATTTGTTAGTAATGCAAAGGCCTTTACTGTATTTTACCCAAGAAAAACTTCCTAATAGAAAAAAATAAAAAAATACGGGTTCTGCGTGATTACTGCTAGGAACGCCCACTCCTCCAGACTGACATCCACCCATCAAGGCATTTTGATATTTGCCTAACTCCTCCCACGAACCAGCCCACTGCTTGCATCAGGACTGAGGGCACTTGAGATAAATATTGAGCAAGGGTGCTGTGTACAGCCCCTCCCACCAGCCATGATCTACCTGCATTGCATAAAGAAGCACAGAGACCCAGAGATGACATCATCGGGTCTAAAATAAGGTGTGTAATGAAAATGGAAAGGTTTTATTTAAAAACGTCACTGTAGATGTGTATTGGGGTGCTCTTGGTCCCTTGCACTGTAGATTTGTATTGGGGTGCTCTTGGTGCCTTGCACTGTAGATGTGTATTGGGGTGCTCTTGGTCCCTTGCACTGTAGATGTGTATTGGGGTGCTCTTGGTGCCTTGCACTGTAGATGTGTATTGGGGTGCTCTTGGTGCCTTGCACTGTAGATGTGTATTGGGGTGCTCTTGGTCCCTTGCACTGTAGATGTGTATTGGGGTGCTCTTGGTGCCTTGCACTGTAGATGAGTATTGGGGTGTTCTTGGTGCCTTGCACTGTAGATGTGTATTGGGGTGCTCTTGGTACCTTGCACTGTATATTTGTATTGGGGTGCTTCTGGAACATAGCAGAGAGCAGAGTGGTGACTTCATCAGTAAGCATACTTACCAACCTTGGACCCAGCCTGCCTTAGGCCCGCCAAGTGATCAGGTGGTCCTGCCCAGGCTTCACCCACATACCAGAGTGTTCCCACTCAAAATCCACCTCTAGTTATGCAGGAAACACCAACTCCCAGCCACATCACAATCACTAAACAACCAAGCACCAATAATGAATTATTTATTGAGTTGCTGTGCGTGCCCTACAACTCAAATACCAGTGAATACTGGGATCCTAGCTGGGACACAGCAGCACTGAGACTGAGGAAAGTTAGCCTATATGAGTATGCTGAGACTGAGGACAGTTAGCCTATATGAGTATGCTGAGACTGAGGAAAGTTAGCCTATATGAGTATGCTGAGACTGAGGACAGTCGGCCTATATGAGTATGCTGAGACTGAGGACAGTTAGCCTATATGAGTATGCTGAGACTGAGGACAGTTAGCACTATATGAGTATGCTGAGACTGAGGACAGTTAGCACTATATGAGTATGCTGAGACTGAGGACAGTTAGCCCTATATGAGTATGCTGAGACTGAGGACAGTTAGCCTATATGCGTATGCTGAGACTGAGGAGAGTTAGGGCCCTTTCACACATGCCCGTATGTCCGTTTTTCATCCATCCGTTTTCGGATGAAATACGGACATACATGTATCCCTATGGGATTGCGGATGTCAGCGGATGAACGTCCGCTGACATCTGATCTCATCAGTCCCCGCTATGGTCCGTTTCTGCAGACAGAGGAAAATCCTATTTTTCCAACCGTCTGCGGATCGGATCGGATGAACGCGTTTTTATCCGATCCTCCCATAGAGAAGAGCGGAGATCTGACAGGGCGGTCCCTGCACAGTGTGCAGGGACTGCCCTGTCATCTGCCGGCTCAGCGGGGATCAACGGAGCGACCCCAGCTGGGCAAGCGGATGTTAAAGAAACGGATCCTCACGGGATCCGTACGTGTGAAAGGGCCCTAAGCCTATATGAGTATGCTGAGACTGAGGAAAGTTAGCCTATACGGGTATGCTGAGACAGAGGACAGTTAGCCCTATATGAGTATGCTGAGACTGACGAAAGTTAGATTTATGAGTATGCTGAGACTGAGGACAGTCAGCCTATATGAGTATGCTGAGACTGAGGACAGTCGGCCTATATGAGTATGCTGAGACTGAGGACAGTCGGCCTATATGAGTATGCTGAGACTGAGGACAGTCGGCCTATATGAGTATGCTGAGACTGAGGACAGTCGGCCTATATGAGTATGCTGAGACTGAGGACAGTCGGCCTATATGAGTATGCTGAGACTGAGGACAGTCGGCCTATATGAGTATGCTGAGACTGAGGACAGTCGGCCTATATGAGTATGCTGAGACTGAGGACAGTCGGCCTATATGAGTATGCTGAGACTGAGGACAGTCGGCCTATATGAGTATGCTGAGACTGAGGACAGTCGGCTTATATGAGTATGCTGAGACTGAGGACAGTCAGCCTATATGAGTATGCTGAGACTGAGGACAGTTTAGCCTGTGAGTATGCTGAGACTGAGGACAGTTAGCCTATATGAGTATGCTGAGACTGAGGACAGTTGGCCCTATATCATACCTCCCAACAAGCACGGATTCTGTGGGTTTTTCCCGCATAGACTCCTCTTACTATATGAGTATGCTGAGACTGAGGAAAGTTCGATTTATATGAGTACACAAGTACTGTATGCTAAGACTGAGGAAAGTTATCATCTAGAGCAGTGGTGGCGAACCTTGGCACCCCAGATGTTTTGGAACCACATTTCCCACGATGCTCCACTACACTGCAGAGTGCATGAGCATCATGGGAAATGTAGTTCCAAAACATCTGGGGTGCCGAGGCTTGCCATTACTGATCTAGGAGTATGCTGCTGATTCTTCATTGTCCAACCAGCAGGGGGCAGACTGGTGACTGAACTGCTTTGTAAATCCTCCCTTAATGACAAGACATTCACCTTTTCACTCCATAAAAGATTTTATTGGTAAGAAATTATAATTCTGCACAGCAAACCCAACAATAAAAGCCATTTTCTTATTAGGTTAATAAAACATTTGCAGAAATGTTATGGCACACAATCACCTACAGAATGGGAAACAATGTCTTCTACATCCGATAAAAAATACCTTCCAAAAATTGGGCCCCTGCGACCTGTAGGATAGAGGACCCCAATTTTATGATCACATCGGGTTATGTTTTATATTCATTGTGATGATAACGACATGTCCAATAAAGTATTTTATTCATCCAGAAATAATACTGAGTGCTTGTTCTCACTATTACCCTAAGGCCCCTTTCACACTGGGGCGGGAGATGCGCTGGCGGTATAGCGCCGCTATTTTTAGTGGCGCTATACCGTAGTTTTTGCCGCGATTTGTGGCCCCTAGCGGGGTGATTTTAACCCCCGCTAGCGGACGAAAAAGGGTTAAAACTGCCCGCCAACCGCTGCTGTTGCGGTTTGCGAGCGGTATAGCCGCGGTGTCCAATTGACTCCCGCTGCTGTCAATCAAATCCAATCACGCAGGGGGTGGGGCTGAGTCATACATTCGGAGGCTATGGACGCCGAATGAATGACTTATGCCGCGTACACACGATCGATTTTCTCGACGGTGAAAACACCATCGAGAAAATCGACAGGAAAAACGAGAGAACGGCTTGGTTCCCTACACACGTCCGTTTTTCCCGACATTTTTTTTTTTGGTCGAGAAAAACGACCGTGTGTGGGCTCCCCGGCAGTGTTTCCCTATGGGAAAACTGCCGCGGAAAAAAACGACGGGAATCACGACGAGAAAAATTAGAGCATGTGCTAATTTATCTCGTCGTGATTAATGACGTTTTTCCCGTCGGGAAAAATGACGAAAAGCCCACACACGGTCGTTTTTCGTAAAAAAAAAAAATGTAATTTTTCCCGACGGGAAAAATGATCGTGTGTACGCGGCATCAGAAGCGCGCCCGGAAGGTAACCCCCCCGGGAGAGCGCTTCTCCTAGGGGGGTTATCTGATGCGGGGAGGAGCCGCGAGAGCCACCGGGGGACCCCAGAAGTTTGTGTTCGGGGCCACTCTGTGCAAAACGTACTGCACAGTGGAGGTAAGTATATGTTTGCTATTTGAAAAGTTTCAAATATTATTTTTTTTTTTTATCACTTTAACGAATGAATACAAAAACTAAACAAATGTTTCCGTTGTGCACTTCTCTAGTGATGACTATTTGTTCTACAAAATAAATGTTTGTCGAAGTCTAAATTAGGCTGTCTTCTGTTTGCACAAGACACCTGATATATGGATGGAAATGCACTCCATTGTACAACATAAGGGAGAGATTACACAAGAGAGATTCCCCTTCACTTCCTGTCTTGGTGACAACAATTTCACTAGATAGGAAGTAGAGGAAGGTCTCTAACAGCAACACAAACCAAAATCGAATTGTTCTTGTAGAGTAGGGGAAGGCTTGAACCTGGGTCAGCATTAAAACCGGCAGGGGTTATAACCCCATTCTTTTCTATCCATCACTAAATAAAAAAACTTTTTATGCCTCGGCTTCTATATGCAATAAAATTTTTCATTCCACATTTTTTTTTTTTTTTTTTTTACATGTATTAAGGCCTGGTTCAGACCTATGCAGTTTGCTTTTGATCAGTTTCTGCAAAGCTTTTTGCGTTTTTTTTTTTTTTTTACGCCTTTTGCATTTTTTATGCTTTTTTTTGGTCAATTTGTTGTTGAGCAGATAAAAAAAATGCAAAAAAAAAAAAATGCACTACATGCTTTTCTGCAGCATCACCATTGAAGTCTATTGAACCATAAATGCACTGTTTTGCACTTAGAAAAGTCCCTGACCCTTTCCAAAAAACGCAGCGGCTGAAAAAGACACATAGATGTGAACATGTCCCATAGGAAGTAATGTTAAATGGACTGCAGTGAGTTTCTGGAAAAAGCAGCAAAAAAACGCATAGGTGTGAACCAGGCCTAAAAGACAATCAAAAATAGCAAGAACAAAAAAAAAATGGACCTCGGAGTTTCAACAAGGCCGGTGTCATGCAGAGAATTGCCCCCCAGCGGATTCTGCCCGCTCTGTACTGCGCAGGCGCGGCGCTTGCCTCCGAAAATAGCCGAACATGTAGAGCTGAGAGACAGCTCTAGATGGCGCCTGCGCACACCAAATTGTGCTACACTTCTGGCATCCAGGCTCTTTCCTTACCATCCCCGTGGACATGGAGGATGTTAAAAAAAGAGCCAGGAGGCCGAGCGAGCGAAGCGAGGACGTGAGAACGACTGGCCACTTACAGCGAGGTCCACGCAGGCGCCGTCTAGAGCTGACTCTCAGCTCTACATGTTCGGCTATTTTCTGAAGCTCATTTACGTTCGTACTGCGCAAGCGCCGCGCCTGCGCAGTACAGGTGGGGGCAGAATCCGCCGGGGGGACGTTTCTCGGCAGAACACCGGCAAAGGTGAAAAATGGTGGAGGGATCAAAACTGCAACAAGTGAAAACAAAGCCTCATTGTAAAGTTTGCCAGCAGAGATAACACACTTATCACAAAGGAAAATGCAAAACAATTCATGGCGAGCTTTTTATTTTGGGCACTTCTTCAGCTCCACCAACGTGGCATCGACCTTCTCAGACCACTTAATGATGGTGTCCAGCTTTTTGTCAAGGATGGTCTCACAAGTGCTCAGCTGGTCGTCCACCTCCTCCTTTGGCTTGGAGGCATCTGCAGATACGTGAGATAGAAAGGAAAGGTCAGACACACTATATACAGAAGATCTATGCATGAAGGTATAAGCACTGTAGAGTGTTGTTAACTTTTGGAACAGACTGCACTGTTGAGGACTATTACTTTGAATTGCACTATTTTTGGCAAGGACTATATTTGTTTTTTACACTTATCAAAGAGGATTATTATTTGAGTTAGGAGCACGTTTATAATGGTATCGCCAAATTACTGTTGGTGATATTTACACAGAAGGTCTATTATTTATTACACTAGGCTAGGGCTAAGGTGACCACGTGTCCCGGATTGCCCGGGACAGTCCCGCATTTTCCAGGTCTGTCCCGGGCACCTTCATTCCAGGACAATACAGTGTCCCGGAATGAAACTGACACAGTCACCCCCCCCCCCCCCGGGCCAATCTGATGCCCCCAAAAAAGGCCGCCACATCACCGCTTTACTCACTAAGGCCCCTTTCACACTGGGGCAGGGAGGTGCGCTGACGGTATAGCGGCGCTATTTTTAGCGCCGCTATACCGTCGTTTTTACCGCGATATCGGCCGATAGCGGGGTGATTTTAACCCCCGCTAGGGGCCGAAAAAGGGTTAATACCGCCCGCAATGCGCCTCTGCAGAGGCGCATTGCCCGCGGTATTACTGCGGTTTCCTATTGCTTTCAATGGGCAGCAGCGGTAAAGGAGTGGTAAACACACCGCTCCTTCACCGCTGCAAAGATGCGGCTAGCAGGACTTTTGGAGCGGTCCTGCTAGCGCACCGCTTCAGTGTGAAAGCCTTCGGGCTTTCACATTGAAGACTGCAGGGCACGATTTTTTCAGGCGGTATAGCAGCGCTATTTTTAGCGCTAAGCCGCCTGAAAAACGTGTCAGTGTGAAAGGGGCCTGACAGTACTTGTCCTGGCCGGGAATGCCTGGAGGAGCACAATCCCCACCCCCTGCTTGTGATTGGAGAAATCATAAATCCCGCCTCTTGTGTCCAATCACTGTGCTGTGATTCGTTACAGCACAAGCTGATTTTTGGGAAGGGGGGGTGTCCCTGAATGGTAGTTTGGAAATGTGGTCACCCTAGCCAGGGCTCGACAAACCACCCCAGGCCCCAGATCGCCATGGCAACAACAAATTTAGCCCTGGCGCCTGGGCAGCTGCCCCCCCCCCCCCATTATGTATTCCGGGCTTCGCTTGCCCATCTACAAGCCGGTATAGCAAGTGCCGCTCTTCTCCCCTTCTTGTTGTTGACACGGAAGTGACGTGTGTGATGTCACTTCCGGGTCCCCGTTGACAGTTTCCTCGGCCATCGAGGCCGGGAAAGAATGTAATGCAGTGCAATGTACATTGCATTACATTCAGCAGAGCACATAGGAGACATGCAGGGTCTCTTAGACCCCGGATGTCTCGTTAACCACTTGCTGACCACCTACTGCACTTTTACTGCGGGAGGTCGGCTCTATTGCGCAAAACAACGTACCTGTACGTCATTTCATGCAATAGTCACTGGGGGGGGGGGGGCGTGTGCACGACGGCGGCGCGATTGCGCGCTGATTGGAAACAGGCGATGGCAATGAGCGGGTCCAGCGGACCTGAAGTCCGCCGGCCACCCACGATCATTCCCCAGATAGGCAGATCGCCGTTCTGCCTATTTCAACAACGCAGATCGCCGTTCTGACAGGGGAGAAGATAGAGATCTTGTGTTCCTGCTAAGCAGGAACACGGATCTCTGTCTTCATCCAGTCAGAGCATCCCCCACACAGTTAGCAAGCACCAGCTAGGCACACATTGAACCCTTTGCTCGCCCCCATGTTAACCCCTTCCCTGCCAGTGTCATTGGTACAATAACTGTGCATATTTTTAGCACTGATTATTAGTGTCACTGGTTCCCCAAAAAAGTGTTAATGTCAGTTAGGTGTCCGATTTGTCCGCCCCAATGTCGCAGTCCCACTAAAAATCGCTGATCGCCACCATTACTAGTAAAAAATAAATAAATAAAAAAAATGCCATAAAAATATCCCATAGTTTGTAGACGCAATAAATTGTGCGCAAACCAATCAATATATGCCTAAATAAATTAAGGACCCCCACCCCTACATATGCGTACGTACAAACGTAAATGCAAACAGCAGGGCGTTTACACCTGAAAACGTTGATTGCGATACACATGTTACATATCGCCGTGCACGCTGGAACGAGAGCAAAAATTATCACACCAGATCTCCTTCCATCAGCTAAACTGATGACCTAAAGCGTCACCTATGGAAAATATAGGGTACTAAAGTTTGTCACCCTTTCACAGGCGCACGCAAATGTAAGGTTTAACATGTTGGGTATCTATTTACTCGGCTTTTATATGTTACCAAAGAATTGGGTCGTTTGTGTTTTAGTGCCCCCTAAAATTAACTTTAATTTGTCTTTTCCTGAAATTTTGTGTTTCCTAGACCTTTACTGTAATATCATGTGACATAAATAATTGGAACTACCACTATTTTATTCTCTACGGTGTCTTCTTTCAGAAAATATAAAATGTTTGGGGGTTTTATGTAATCTTCAGGCCTAAATTTTTTTCTTTAAACGTGTGCAAAAAACTGCTCTGGCTGTGAAAGAGTTATCGGAGAAGTTCACCTTCAGAAAATGTTACATGTTCCACCCGTAAGATTTGTTAGTTAAAATAAACTGACTCCTAGATTCAAAGCAAATTTGTCTAGCCCTGCTCTAGGCACATATTTTTTATATTATTTAGAGAAGGTAACGTGGCACTTTTTGGTTTATAGGACAATTCGGTTTGTTGCAGGCTGGCTGGTAAGTGATCTGGGAATTTTTCTTTGTTGTTTTTTGACATGCGTTGACCTTCCATTTGCTCCTTTCTGCAAAGGCGAGTTATAGGTTGGGGTGGTTGTTTGCATCTTTTTGGATTAATACTAGGTTTCTATGTATATCTACAGTATATCTCATAAGGAATTTTCCCTTGTTTATTTATTACAGTGGTCTTCAAACTACGGACCGAGGGTCAGAGGCAGGCTTTTGCTGGCTTTTTTCCTGCCCTTGGGGAATTATTCCCCCCCCACTGTCAGCAATAGTGGGGTATAGTTCTTGCCACTGACACCAACAATGGGGTACTAGTCCTCTCACTGGCAGCAAGGATGGGACACTATTCCTCCTGTTGATACCAATGATGAGGCACTATTTCTCCCAATGAAACCAGTGATGGGGCACTATTATTTCCAGTGACACCAATGAAGGGGCATTATTCCCCCAGTGACAACAATTATGGGTTATTCTTCCTCCCATTGATGCCAATGATGGAGCATTATTCCTTCCACTGACACCAACAATGGGGTACTTATCCTCCCACTGACACCAAAAATGGGGTACTTATCCTCCCACTGACACCAAAAATGGGGAACTATTCCTTCCACTGACACCAACAATGGGGAACTATTCCTCCCACTGACACCAACAATGGGGAATTATTCTTCCCACTGACACCAATGATGGTGCACTATTCCTCTCCCTAATACCAATGATGAGGCACTATTCCTCCCACTGACACCAATGATGGGACACTATTCCTCCCACTGACACCAATGATGGGACACTATTCCTCCCACTGACACCAATGATGGGACACTATTCCTCCCACTGACACCAATGATGGTGCACTATTCCTCTCCCTAATACCAATGATGAGGCACTATTCCTCCCACTGACACCAATGATGGGACACTATTCCTCCCACTGACACCAATGATGAGGCACTATTCCTCCCACTGACACCAATGATGGGACACTATTCCTCTCACTGACACCAATGATGGTTCACTATTCCTCCCACTGACACCAATGATGGTGCACTATTCCTCTCCCTAATACCAATGATGAGGCACTATTCCTCCCACTGACACCAATGATGGGACACTATTCCTCCCACTGACACCAATGATGGGACACTATTCCTCCCACTGACACCAATGATGGTGTAGGACAGTAAACTTACCCTTTGTTTAGAAAGTCTGGAGACCCCTGACTTAATAGATCAAAGCCATTTGCTTGTAAAATGTGTGCGCAGCTTTAGATTAAGATTTGAACCCAAGAGCATTTTTTATCTAAATTCTTATTAAGGGTTATGCATTATAAGGGTTAATAGAAGCAGTGGATTTGCAAGGTACATTTAGATGTGCCTTGCTTCTATGGCCAGGGCCTGTTGTCAGCAATGGAACAGAGTTCAACTCTAGGAGAGTTCGGCAGGAAATGGAAAAGAAACCTTAGAGAGAAAACGCAGCAAAGAGATGAGAAATAGGAGAAAGAAGGGAGGACATTCAAGGTCAAGCCTCAACCACCTCACTTCATCATGGTATGCTGCAAGCCCCAGAACAGATCATAAACGGTACTCTGAAAGTGGCTTCACACATTGGGAGGTCCAACTTAAATGTATATGGAACAAGCACCCCTATTTCAGTTGGGTACCATATTGAAATGGGTGCCTTGAGGCTTTTTGGAACCTAGCACAGTCCTTGTCCCTTGGGATTATGGTTTGTTGGAAATTGGGTCAGCCTTCTCAGAGATGTATGGAGAGTTGGGGACTAAAAGTTCTCTTTGACTATCCACAATTTTCCCCTGGGTCTTCAACAGTGCAGTTCAGATACTTGCTTACGTGTCAATCATCCATGGTTAAGCTACTATGTAATCCCTCCTCTCCACTAGTGGGTTGAGAGCCACTAAGTAACAAATGGAGGTTACATTTAATAGTGACTTTTATGGGTGATTTAGCTAAAGTACGTATAGACAAAACTTTTTATATATGTTTCAAATAGAGTAAAGAAGGTTGAAGACCACAGTCGTTTTATTTTTTGCTCTCAGTCCCCCGTTGGGGAAATTTCCCTTTACTTCATAGTCCTAAAATTTAACACTGAGAAGAAATCTGAGGGCAATTGCCCCCTTTAGACAGTTGCCACCGAAACAAATGCCCCCATTGGAAGACTTATCCCTCCCCTCTTGTTCTGGTGACAACTCTAAAATGTTGAATTTCTTCTCATTGTAT
Organism: Rana muscosa; assembly: GCA_029206835.1. NCBI lineage: Eukaryota > Metazoa > Chordata > Amphibia > Anura > Ranidae > Rana > Rana muscosa. The sequence continues at coordinate 164,744,811 of CM055127.1, forward strand.
ATCTCAATTACAATGGTCAACAAGGACAAAGAGAGAAGAGGAATCTACAAAAAAAAAACCTGATATGTTGATAAAAACAGGAACAGTTTGAGGGGAACCAGATCTGAATTTCGGAGCCATTCTAAAGCAAATCCAGCTCCATGTTCACAAGAGCAGAGAACTTTGGGAAAGGTGACTATGATGGTTTATTTTATTTATTTTTTATCCACCCAGATGATAGTGATTATAATATTTCCTCTTCAAAAAAAGCAAACATTGATATTGGTGACTTGATAATCAGTCACCTAAATATTGTGAAGAGGTTTAAAAAAATGCAAAAAATAAATTTAACTAGAACCACTAGTTTCTGCTCCAACACTCCACGTACAAACGATCGGAATTTCCGATGAAAAAAGTCAGACGGAGTTTTTTCATCGGAAATTTCGACCGTGTGTGGGCCCCATCGGACTTTTTTTCCGTCGGAGTTTAGAAATAGAACATGTTTTATTTTTTTTCCGATGGAAAAGAATCCTGTGGGAAATTCCGATCGTCTGTGTGGAACTCCGTTGGAGAAAAATCCACGCATGCTCAGAATCAAGTCGATGCATGCTCGGAAGCATTGAACTTCATTTTTCTCGGCTCGTCGTAGTGTTGTACGTCACGGCGTTTTGGACGGCTGGAATTTTGTCTGATAGTGTGTATGCAAGACTGATGGAACGGAATTCCGACTGAAAATTCCATCGGATTTTATTCAGGGCATTAGGTGATTTCGCTCCACCCCTTGAATATACACGTTACCCTTTATGATGTAGCACAACTTGTAAAAACGATATAGAATAAAAACATATCAAAATCCCCAAAAGTCCACACAATTGTTTGTGATTCAACAAAAGTCCACAAAATCTTCTGTGCTTCCAACCACCAGTGAAATTGATGTATCCACTTATCTTCACACTACATATCACCCGTGCACAGCACGCAATTCACCTCTCATGAACCGTATATGCTCACTTCCAGTATTTGACCCCAATTATAAATTACGGTCAATAGTGCTTTTGCCCCTTCATGGGCTATACAATGGATGGCTCCTCAAGATGTTCCTCCTCTTCTCTAGTCTCACCAAATACAGGCATTCATTCATGGAAAAGAGTAGGAACATCTTGAGGAGCCATCCATTGTATAGCCCATTGACCGTAATTTATGATTGGGGTCAAATACTGGAGGTGAGCATATACGGTTCATGAGAGGTGAATTGCGTGCTGTGCACTTGTGATATGTAGTGGTTGGACACGCGGAAAATTTTGTGAACTTTTGTTGAATCACAAACAGTTGTGTGGACTTTTTTTGGGTTTCATGTGTTTTTTTTCTGTATTGGTTTTTACAAGTTGCGATATCAGTGAATTGCCAAAGAAAGGATACAAATAGTGTATAGGAGCTTTATACAGCCACCCCACATACTCAGTATCGGTCTGATGTCCACTTACCTGACAGGACAATTTGTTTCATGATAGTATCTGAGTTATAGTAGACATAACAGCGATAGTTGCCAGCATGGTCTGGGGCGAAGGAGTCAATGGTCAAGGTGAGATCTCCTTTCCCTATGGCGTCCAGGGACATTGACAATCCCGGTTTACTGATGGTGATTTTATCGTCAAACTCGGCCACTTGCACCCCACGGGTGAACCACTGCACCATTAAATCCTTCAGAACCAGAGGCTTTGGGAGGTTCTGCAGAGTACATTTCAGCTGGACTTTGTCTCCATGTTTGGCTGATAAAGTGGGATGTTCAACAAGGACGTCCAGCTTGGCCCCTGGAGGAAGATAGAAAGTTATTGGTCTAAATACGTCAACATACAACTTGTGTTTCCAGAAGAGTAATGCCCTGTACACACGATCGGAATTGCCCATGGTATAAAATCCGATGGAATTTTCCGTCGGAATTCTGTTCAAGCTGTCTTCCATCAGTTTTGCATACACACTGTCAGACAAAATACAGACCGTCCAAAACGCCGTGACGTACAACACTACGACGCGCCGAGAAAAATGAAGTTCAATGCTTCCGAGCATGCGTCGACTTGATTCTGAGCATGCGTGGTTTTTTTCTCCGTCGGAGATCCACACAGACGATCGTAATCTCCGATAGGAATTTTTTCCATCGGAAAAAAATAAAACATGTTCTATTTCTAAACTCCGACGTAAAAAAAGTCCGATGGGGCCCACACATGGTCGGAATATCCGATGAAAAAATTCCGTCAGACTTTTTTCATCAGAAATTCCGATCGTGTGTACAAGGCATTAGAGGAACTTTTAAGGCAAAGCAGATCGATTCAATACAAAGAAGCCGTGGCAACAGATGTGTCTACGCTACGTTTTTAGGCTGAAACTAAAAGCTTAGGCGGTGGGAAACCATGAAGAAGACAGGGACACCCAGGAACAGTCCAATCAGGTTTGTCATGCATGTTTGGCTAGTAGTAGTTCATACCTCCCAGCGTTCTGAGCTGAGAAATATGGCCACCGTGAAGTACAAGGTATGTAGGTAAAGAACATGCCCATGCCACACTGCCAGTTATGTAGGCCACAGAGAATAAATTCACAATACAATCTTTGCTCAACCCTACAAAGATTTATTTTCCATATTGCTTTTCTTTTATACTACCTTTTAAATTTGGATGAAAGGTTGGGTGTAGTAGGACAGTGGTGGTCAGAATTCACCCTTTACAGACAGCTAGAATGATTATTGGTGTCATGAAGCTGGTTTTGCCAACACCCTAAAATGAGAGGTCAGTCAGCCACAGCTTGAGGAACCCCTGACAACCCCTGGAGGAACCCTAAGTTTCCAGGAACCCTGGTTGAAAATGGCTGCCTGATTGGGTTCCCCAAAACAAACAGGCAGCAGCCAGGTAAGATGTGGATATGGTGATGGAGACTTTATCACGCCCAAAGCTCTACAAAGCCTCCGGACTCCAAGAACATGACTTGTTAACATTCTAAGAAAACAAAAAGTCTGTTTTCTCCACATAAGAGAAAATCGGCGGAGCCCCCCCACTATGTGTACATGAGATCCCCAGGTGATATA